>JBBCBC010000011.1:0-338120 GCA_037126765.1 Stenogyne calaminthoides
AGGGACACTTGCATGAGACCGTCTAACGGTGAGACGGAGTATCAGTTTGACATTGACGCTTTAACACTTTGGGAGCGGTGGGTGTAATTTGTGCTAATTTGTACCTCTTCTCATGCATGAGACCGTCTTATATGAGTTTTTGTCTATAATTAATGCTGATTAATGAATGTACGAGTGTGACTCACTGTAGCCCAAGGAGATCAGTTAATTTGGAGATGAGACAAAGATACGGATGGATATGGTAAAAGGACACCAGCTGGAAATCTCAACATTTCAAGACAGGGCTCTGATACATGAAGCTCAAGCATCAAGCTAGCTAGCACGAGTCCATTACCTAGGTGTGTTTATAATTAATAGGTAATCTGTGTTTGTAGGTATATTTACATAGGAAATTCATTTGTATGTAATTTGAGGAGTGGATACGATTACATGATTATAAATATTTATATGTAGTCCTCACTGTTTAAGGCATAATTTTTTATTTTTATTTTTATTTCATAGACAATCCTCATTGTTTAAGACATTTACTTTTTGTTGTAAATTCCATTTGAAAATTTTCGTAACCAAATTTTTTTTTATAGTGTGTGCACAACTGGTAAATTAAAAATAAGTGGATAATGTGCACCTATTATCAATTTTTTAAAATGCAAACGGATATATCGATCAAAATATTTACTATTATTTATCTACTCCTATTTGACAAAAGTATATGAATGTGTGTGGTTCGATATATTTTGCATACTATATTAAGTGCACTTTACACTGTATATATATCTATTTTAAAAGTTAGAACATCGTCTGTTCTGTACACCTTAACCACATTTATTGTTAATTGTTATGAATAAAAATTATGGAGATGTGTTATCAATCTTAAAACATAATACTACTTTCATCCCGGAAAAACGTGCACACCACCTTTATTATCGAGTTTTTGTGAGCGAGTTGTTTATTAGTATTTTAAATGATAAAATGATTTTTAAAGATGGATATTATAGATCTACCTTTCATCTATTACATGTATTTTTAAAAACTATTTTATCATTTCAAATACTAATAAAAAATTCGCTCGCAAAAACACGTGAAAACAGTAAACGTGCACGTTTTTTTCGGGACGGAGGGAGTATAAGATATATAAAAAAAGGAAAAGGTAGATTTGGAGGCTTTCCAGTGGTATAATATGCAAGATCAGATAACATAAGATGTAGTATTACTTATGGGAAACAAAATGGAATGGATATCTTACTTGGATTACCAATGGTCTTAGGTTTTTTGTTTTTTAGTTTATAGATTAGTTATTGGCCAATCTTTGATCATACAAATATATATATATATATGGGGCAATAACTCACATGTGGTTGGGAATTAGTCGCTAAATTATTACATGATTAGTAATTAACGCATGCAGTCACATTATATATGTATACTGTATACATAGTTGTTTGCTCTATCTTTGCACATTCTCCAAAGGATTTTTTTTCCACATTTGTAAAACAGTGCATATGTGATGAGGTGCTGTTAATAGATTCTCACATTTTCAAGTTTTAAAATTAAAAAATTAACACACATGTTTAAAATTGGACACAATAAAGACCCTAAAAGTGAAAAATTAAAGCACACATGGACAAAATTTTAGAGGCCATGTCCAATTTTATTCATATATTTAGTGACTCGTTAAATTTTTTGTCCTTATTTTTTAAATTTTGGTTCTTTGAACAAAAAATTGAAAACTTAAAAATTTACATAACTAAACTTTTGACATAATAAATGACCAAAGTTGAAAAGGCAAACTTAAATGACTAAAATTTTAAAGGTTGATCAGTACAATTTTAATTATTTATTTTGATACTTTTCAATTTTGGTCCTTTAGGACTAAAAATGAAAAAAAATAAAAAATTAACATACATGTTTAAAATAAGACACATTAAATTTTATAGGTCATGTCTAGTTTTAGTATTGTATTTATTGACTCATTAAATTTTGGTTCTTTGAACTAAAATTTGAAAGCATAAAAACATAATGACTAAAATTTTGACATAATAAATTACTAATAGATTCTCACATTTTCAAGTTTTAAAATCTTGAGAAGAGTCTTTTAATAGTTATTTTGTTTTAGTTTCGGATTTATGAAGTAGTCATCCTACCATATAATTACAAACACAGCAAGATTGATTGGTTCATAGAATTAAGCCTACCATAAACTAGGGAACCTGGTGGTGGGTGGTCTGAACCTTCAAGTTGCTGTCTTTTGGGGCATCGTCTGATATAACGTTGAACCAATAAAAATTAGACAGGTGTTGATGAAAAGTAAGCATATCCTGAGAAAGTATAAGGTCATGTGGTGTTTAAAGTGAAAACTGATAAAACATGTAGTACTGTATAGATGAGAATCAGCATACATTCTTGTGCAAATAGCCATTAATTCCATACTAAATACCCGACCACTTCATTCTCTTCCATGCCTAATTAAAATCGATCATGACATTCAAATCTCCACAATTATAAGTTTTACTCTTTGTTTGGATGATCATAACGAGGCCTTATCAAGAAAGAAACTAAGGAAGAATTTTAAATCTCAATACATTTTCATGGACAACGCCTGACTCAATGACACAACACTAAACATACTAATCACCTGCAGGAAAAAACTCAAACAAACCACTTTAACCTTAAGTCAGAATCAGACAATTAATAGGTATTAGGTTGCTTGAGTACTGATCAAAATGTAAGGAAACAAGATGGCAAAAATACAACGGATTCAAAGAATCGAGGCCTGTGCTTACACAGTTCCCTTAAAATTAACAGATTCTCTTCTTCATGTGGTGCTTAAATATATAGATTCTTTAGTCACCAATTAAATTAGAATAGTTGTGAAAAAATTAAAATGGCAAATACCTCAATTGTTAGGAGTAAACAGTGGAAGTATTATACCATCTTCCACTTGCAAACAGAACCAAAATAGCAAATTATTCTTAATCACTTGTTCTGTTGTAGTCTCTTTCCTAAAAGAAAGCATTTATTAAGATTTTCAGAAAAATCTTAAATCTTTTCTGTGTCTATTTTCTTGATTATATATTGTGGTCCTGTCCACAAGTTGGAGCGGATGTAGACTTGACTGCTCATATTCCTAAAAATTTTCTCCATGTTATCCTTCTTTCCAACTGAATTTCTTTGTGCTATATATATATATATATATATATATACCATCCCCAGCCCCAGGGATAACAATAACAGTTGTTCCAAGGTCAATTTATCAGCATTTAAAGACATGGAAGAGAAATTTCGTTTGGCAGTAGGCATTATGGGTACACATATATACATTCTCCCTCCCTGAAATCTTTACAATTTTTTTTATATTAACAAGTCTTGTGATGTTTCTTGCAGGAAATGCAGCCTCTATGCTGCTTTATTCTGCACCCATGTAACTCCTCCAAACTCTTAATTAATCTGTTTCCAAAATTCTTATAAAACTTATAAGCTAGCTTTTGAAGTGTGAGTTATCAAAATTTGCAGGTTGACTTTCGCAAGGGTGATAAGAAAGAAAAAGTGTGAAGAGTATTCATGTGTGCCATATATCATGGCCCTATTGAACTGTTTCCTCTACACTTGGTATGGGTTGCCAGTTGTAAGTTACAAGTGGGAAAATTTCCCTGTGGTGACCATTAATGGTTTAGGAATTCTTTTGGAGCTGTGCTTCATACTCATATATTTCTACTTTGCTTCAACCAGTGGAAAGGCAAGTTAAGTTATTTTGTATGCATTTAGAATTAAGTGTACAAAATTTGACTATGAAAAAATTACAGAAGAAGGTGGCGATGATGACAATACCTGTTGTCCTAGTATCGTGCACGGTTGCATTGTTGTCAGCATTTGTGTTTGATGATCACGGTCGTCGGAAAGCATTTGTTGGAAGTATCGGGCTGGTAGCATCTGTAGCAATGTATGCTTCTCCACTCGTGGTTATGGTAAGATTACTTGAGATAATTATATATTTTGTATTTTCACTAGAATTAATTCTTAAGGTTATATAATTAATTATGCATATTGCAGAAACAAGTGATAGAGAGCAAGAGCGTTGAATTTATGCCATTTTACTTGTCATTTTTCTCATTTCTGGCGAGTTCTCTGTGGATGGCATATGGGCTGCTAAGCCATGATCTTTTCCTGGCGGTTAGTATGGTGTATTTCTAGTATTTGTAGAAAACTAAGTATATAAATTAATGTGATGATGCAATTGCAATTAATAAGTGCAGTCTCCGAACCTGGTTGGTAGCCCTCTTGGAATCCTTCAGCTTTTGCTCTACTGCAAATACAGAAACAGAAAAATGGGAAATACACGAGAAGAAGAAAATGCAGAGAAAGGTGGCATTGAGTATGTAAAGGTGGATGAGGATGATGAGAAAACAAATCAGCTGGTGGTTACTGTTGCAACAAATGGAAAGTGATCCTACCTATTTTGATACTTAGTTGATCGACCCTGAGATAGATCTAGCTAGTTGAAGAATGCACCAAATATAAAAGTAAAAGTTGCCAGGTTAATCTATATGATACTAGTATTTGCGAAATCAAAGAGTAAATGCCAAGAATATGTGTGTGTGAGTGTCCTAATTCAGCATATGCATTTGTACTCTTAATTTGTATCCCCAGTACTGTCATTAAAAAAAAAATCCAAAATTTGGGTATGATCTAAACAAGTTACTATAATTAAGTAGAGAAGAAGAGAGATTTAGCAATTCAAAACAGGATGATGATCTAAACGTGGTATATATACTCAACTCATCATCATAATTCATAATCCATATCCGTTTTGTTAAGAGCATTTTGTGGAACAAGTGGAGTGCAGAGATTATTAATTTTAAGCAGGTTAATTATCCTGCACAAAATAATTAATGATCAAAACTCACTCTTGTCAATACATGATTTCATATGATGGTCAATCAATAATAATAAAGTGTTGATATATTTTAATTTGTAAATTAGGTCAACAAAAAACAAGCAAAGAAATAGGAGTATTAAATAAATAAAACAGAACAGCCTAACCTAGAGCTCCGATCCAATCAAAATACTAAAAAAGAGGGAAAATGCAACACGTGTCGAAAGTAGTTCATGCAGATAGCCACGTAAAAGGTAATTGGAATTGGGATTGGAATTTGGAAAAGCAATAATTATAATTAGGGATTAAAGGTAGGAATTGGAATAGGAATAGCAATGGTGAAGTTAGCGTCGGGGCGAGAGAAGCGTATGTACGGGGGTTGGAGATGGGAGTACATGAATGCGGGGTTGTACGTGTTGGGGACGATCTTGCTGACGGGAGGATTGGCGGCCCAGTTGTGTGGTAGCGGCGATGCCAAATCAGGGCTGGCACTTGTTCTCATAGCATTTGGGATAATACTCATAGTCAACCTCCACGATCTCATCGCTCATCTTGCTCCCATTGATTATCGCCTCCCCTGCACCTTCATGCACTTGGATCTCCAGTTGCCACTCGTCGAATTTGCTGTTCCTCTCCTTTATATAATCGGCACCATTCTATTCTTCTTCCCTACCCTTTTTCTTTTCATACAGGTAGGTACCTTTACTCAACCCTCTTATTGGATACTAAGCTACTTATTGATTATAATTAATGATTGTTTGTTGTAATTCTGTTTAGGCAGAAAAAGGATACCAAAACATGAAATTGGAACAGGGGGTTGCTTTAGGCATGCTTATTGCAGGCCCACTTCTATGGGTGATTGGATCAATCCATAACTCGTGCCAGATCTATGAGAGGGCTGATGCCCATCTTCAAATCCTCCAACACGCTGTTCTTATTCCTTTCTTGATCGCCAGTTTGTTATTTCTCCTTGCTTCTATTTTCAACGCTCGAGACCACCATGCTACACCTGGATCATCACACCTCATGGTAATTATATATTCATCATACACAACACATTTTCCATCATGTTTTGTTACCCTGCCTTATCATGCTAAATCAAATACTTTTAATTGCTTCCATATATTGCTAGCTACTTGTATCTTATAATTCAATGGTAATTCCAGAATAGATATTGCACAACTTACTTACCAATGACTACTCAGTGATCATGTCGTCTATGATGGAATATCAGTCTCAACAAATAGCAATATTATTCTAGCTAGTCTCACGGACTAATGTGTTTTTCGATTGATTCATAACATGATTTGCAGGGGCAGAGAATGATATGGTCAGGTATATTTGGGAGCTTCATACTTTTTATGGGGGGATTAGCAAACGTTGTAAAAGTTTTCAAGATGCAACAAACGAATGGGATTAGGCTAGAGAAATTGCGTGGTGGAGCACAGGAGAGGCTTCTTCAATTAAGACAAGCCCATATATCACTCATCGTTGATGCACAAGAAGAAGAAACAAGGCGGAGGTGGATGTACAACCACCCTCGCGTGGAAAAACAAGAGATCAAACGGGAGGAGGTCCAATCCATGCCAATTCCAACGCCTTACAAAGATGCTCTTGTTGCTAAACCTTTAGTTGCATAAAACAACTACCTACTGTTTCTACTCTCTCTTAATTTACACTCGTTGGGACATATATACACACCTTAATTGGCTTCGTCATGGAATTAGCCTAGAATTTATTTTCTACTAATCCAGTCTCATGGTTTATGTGGATTGATGATATTGATAGCTACTGTCTGCTTCTTTCGTTTCATATGTATTAATGGTTGTCTTAACAGATTTTTCTTTTTTAATCTAGTATCTTTAATTGGGGTGAGAAAGATTGATTACCAGTAAATATGTTAAAATTTTATATTTCTTAATTTCATATAAAATCTACTCTTAAATGAAAATTTATATGTATTATTCACACCGTTCCAAAGATATTTCATCCCTCAGTTTTAAAATGAATGACCTTTTAATTTTTTTTTGTTTGTATACAATTAAATGATTTTTTAGTACTTTTTGCATTATTTATTTTAATTTTACTATTTTTTAAATTTTAAAATATACTCTTAATTTATGGAGATTTGAAAAATAAAACTTTTTTACGGCAAACTAAGATCATGAAATGTGATCTTTTTTTATTTACTAATTGGCAAACATGTCGATTTATGCATCTTAATTTCACCAAAATATATTAAATGATCATTTATTTTAGAGCTTATTTTAGAGCAGAGGGAGTAGATAATTATGTATGATTGGTTGGACTTGTTGAATTATTTTAGAGCTTATTTTAGAGCAGAGGGAGTAGATAATTATGTATGATTGGTTGGACTTGTTGAAAAATGGAGTTCATTACGGGGTGAATGAAAAATTAAAATTTTAAATTGTTGTAATCAATAAATGAATAGAAAAATGTGAAATAAGGAGATAGGTATTTAAGGAGGTACTCACATGTTGTTTGTAAATATTTATGAGATCATGTTCCTTCACCTTCTACACGGATGCGCAGGGGATGTCAATCTTAGTCGGATTTGGCCTTCGAATCCCAAACTTGTGTGCTAGTGAAAAGCGAAATATGCTTACACGAATGTCGCACCGGCTTGATGGCGGACTAAAACTTCAAAACCAGAATTAATGGTTGTTCGGTTTTGATTTCATGCCATTATGGTCAGGCTCATGAGTCTGTTTCTTTTGAGTGCTATAAGTAACATTTCAGGTGCAACTCAAAAAACATATGAATTCATAGGTTTGGAGAAAAACACAAATATCATTCTTTTGCTCTCTGATTTCGTTCTTAATCCGGTGATAATATCGAGCATTTCTCAGTTTGATTCAAGCGAGATATGATGCTAATATTGTTGCTTTCAGTAGTTGTATCTTGGGAGATAGGTGTACTACGATTCACTAACACCGATAGTGAAGGGCATAGAAAAACGGGGCGAAAAATAGGTCAAACCAAAATGAATCAAGAAAAATGAGTTTTTTCACATGTAATTTTTTTTACATAAGACTTTGTCTTAATAAATAAAATGGAATATTTTGTCAAGTGTGGATAGTTCAAGTGGTTAGAGTTTCACCACCTAAGACCTTGTGGGGTGGTGGTCCCCTGTTGTTGGGTTGCGATTCCGAGTTGCGGTTCGGGTGGTTCCCCTCTTGTGGTGATTACAGTTTCGGTCTACAGTGAGATAAAATGATATTGTCATATGTCTGGTGGTAGAATAAATTATTGTAATTAATTGTGTTAAGAAACTATTGTAATTACTTGCCTTTAAAAAAATGGAATATTTTTCTTGATATAATAGCTAAATGTCCAAACTATTTGGAAATTTTATGCAACAATTTCAAACCACATGTGGATTTCGTCCATTTAACCCTAAAGACGTGTTTGGTTCACGAGACTTGATTGATTAAGTGTGATAGAATTGAGTGAAATTGAACTGATTGGACATAATTTGTTTGAATCAATATATTTGTTTGGGTTGTAGGATTGAATTGAGGGATTAGATAGAATATCTATTGAAATATCATAAATATCCTTATATTGAATTGAAATAACCACACTTCATTCTTGTGCATCTATTCAAACAATTTGTAATATTGGGTTTGAGATATGTTTTATCACACCTTTCACATGAGATTGACATATCTCATTATCTCTTCATTGAGGAATTTAATACATTTTATACTCGGATTTGAAGTATATCATGGGGTCTTATCCCACAAACCAAATGATAAATTAATTGGGATTAAAATTTTAATCACGTTCTATTCCTATCAATCCCCCAAATCAAATGGGCCAAAGTATAAACTAAAATATAAAAACTCGTACTTTTCCCCCCCAAAATAACGAAGGCCTCACCATAGCGCCATTTTAAACCAGCAGATAAAGTTTGTGGACCAATCTCGTGGCTCACAGATAAGAGAAGAGAAAAGAAGAGAAAAGAAGAGAAATAGGGGGAGATAGAGAGACAGTGCGCAAATTTCAACCCCCAACCCAAGTTGCTTGCTTGCTTGCTATGACTATGACTATGATGCTTCAAGCTTCTCTCGTCTACCGCTCCTTAACCCCTCAATTCAACCCCCTTTCCTTCTCCCTAAACCCCCAGGCCCAGGTTTTCACTCAAACTTGTAATATCCCTAGGTTTACTGATCCTATTTCTCTCAACTCCAGGTTTTTACGCCTTTCTTGCACATTAAATCCAGAAAATGTAAATTCGGATACTGACTCAAACCCCGAAACAACAAATGATCTCACTGAGGCAGACGAGAGCAGGAAGAAGAAATTGCCTATATTGATGTTGTTGTTTTCTAGGTTGAAAAATGGGATTGAAACGGTGTCGTGGTTCAGTTGGTGGCCGTTTGGGAGGCAGGAGAAGCGGTTGGACCGGTTGATTGAGGAGGCTGATGCAACTCCTATGGATGCTGCAAAGCAGAGCCTTGTTTTGGCAGAGCTCAATAAGCTCAGGTTACTATCACTTTTCTAAATCCTGTCAATTGGCCTAAAATAACCTAGTTTATCTCTCTCTCTCTTTATATTTAGCCCCGAGTCTGTGATCCAGCGCTTTGAACAAAGAACACATGCTGTAGACAGTAGAGGAGTAGCAGAATATCTTCGAGCACTAGTGGTGACTAATGCAATTGCTGAATATTTGCCTGATGAACAATTTGGAAAGCCTTCTACTCTTCCTTCATTGGTATCACCTATTTCATCTCTTACTTATTTAACTCTAAAATAATTATGTAATTTGAATTATTTCGTGAATTAAAACCTTTACTTCCTCCTTATTACACTATTTCGCCATTCATATATTCATATGTTATTGAGTAACACTAATTTCTAAATCTTGTTTTTTGTTTGCCTCAACTTTTTATGTTAGTTGCAAGAGTTAAAACAACGTGCATCTGGGAACATGGAAGAGCCTTTTGTCAACCCTGGTGTGTCTGAAAACAGCCTTTACACGTTGTGATGGTAAGGGAGAATACTTGTTAAAATTGAAGGTATTGAGAGCAAGCATGTAGCAAATATCATATCTTCTGTGGTAAAGTCTTACATGTAAACCAATTTTACCGTGCCACCAGTTTGCATTAGTTGTTTTATTAAAAGGTATTAGTGTGATAGTATTAGTAGTTTCATTAGACAGTATTAGTTGTTCTATTAAAAGTTAGGTATTAGTTTGATAGTATTAGTAGTTTCATTAAACAGTGTTAGTTGTTTACTATAAAACGATAGTTCAAGCTAATTTCATGGTAAGAATGTTTTACATAAGACAAACTCATCTTCTGCAGCTTCAAAGTTTACACCTACTCTTAAACTTTAGCATCTTCTTATGCATTTCAGGTGGACCCCAAATTAACAAATAGATCATCCCGTTTGGCACAAGAAGTCATATCGACTATCTTGTTCACGGTTGCTGTTGGTTTGGTATGGTATGGCCTCTGCTTCAAATGGTTTAATCCACATTATTATCTTTAGCATATTTTGCTTATGCATGCACACAAGTTATGTTTTCTAATGCGGTCATTATTTGATCGGAATTCAAACTGGAATTGACTTTTCAGGGTGATGGGTGCTGCTGTCCTTCAGAAGTATATTAGTGGTATAGGTGGGATAGGAAGCCCTGGAGTTGGTTCAAGTTCTTCGTATGCACCAAAAGAGTTGAACAAAGAAGTAATGCCAGATAAGGTACTGTAGTCCTGCCTTTTATTTGTCATAAACAATTGGGTTTCTCTATATGAATGATTCTTTTTGAGCTGCATGAAATAATGATGTCACAGAATGTTAAGACGTTCAAAGATGTTAAAGGCTGTGATGATGCTAAACATGAGCTCGAGGAGGTTGTTGGGTACCTAAAAAATCCCTCGAAATTCACTCGGCTAGGAGGGAAGTTACCTAAGGTTTGTTTTATCTAATGATTTGTGATATAATGACATATTGTTGCCCTTTTGTGTCCAGTAAAATGCATTAAAATTTCAGGGAATTCTTCTAACTGGGGCCCCTGGAACAGGGAAGACCTTGCTTGCCAAGGTATACTATGTGTTGCAAAAGATTAGCTATTTTTTGTTTTCCTCCAGATAATAAGGATTTTTGTCTGAATGTGGTGTTTGTTGAATTTTGAAGGCAATTGCCGGAGAGGCTGGGGTACCCTTCTTTTATAGAGCAGGATCTGAATTTGAAGAAATGTAAGTTGTCTAGAGGAATATATTTACTATGCTAGCTTTATGAGAAAGTACAACCGCGTCATAGCATTTATCTGTTCATCAAAATCAAATTTGTTTGATTTGATTTTATTGTCCATCTTGGTATTAAGTCTAGAATGTTACTGACGTGTGGTCATGAGCTTGCACATCCTTGATTTCTTTTAAAGAGATAATTATTGGATTAATTGCAAAATAAATCAAGAACTTTTCACGTATTTTAGTTACAACATGTGTTTTTAAAATTTGCAATTGGATACACGACCTGTCAAATTGTTGCAATTCTATCACATGACTATTTTCTGGAAAGTCTAGCGTGTCAGTGTATGAAACTGCAAAAAAATTAAAAGGTTGTGATTAAGTTGAAACAACAAAGATCGTGAATTTATTTGCTATTTTTCAAAGATTTTCTGGCTGCCACGTCAGTATATCTTGCTGGAAGTCATATGATATAATTGCAAAATTTAAAAAGTTTTGTGTACCGAATTGAATATTTTAGAAACTTGTGTTGTAATTGAACAAACACGAAGATGTCATGATTTTTTATGCAATTAACCCATTTCTATGCACAGAGACGGAGCTACATGCCCCAAAGAGAGCACATGCCCCCAAGTTTTTTTTTAAAAAAAAATTAATACAAATTTTTTATTATATAAATTATTATTAATATAATTATATTTAAATATAAATGGCCTATTATTATATTATATTTAGTATTCTCTCCGCTTTAAATTGTTGTCGAAATTAATCACTACATATTTGATCCACGGGATCTTTCAGGTTTTATTTCCCTCTATGTTATCATTTTAGGTTTATCATGAATTAAGATATTTGATTCATAGAATAAAGTAGAAGTAACAAAATTTGAGTTTAGATATTAGTAGTAATTTTGTACAAGATGTACTAATTATAGTTAATTAATTCATATTCAGTATATGCATCCTCTGGCTTTTGAGAAAATATGGGATTATGATTCCTAATATTTGAAATTGATGATGTACTAATTATAGTTAATTATGATTCCTAATATTTGAAAATATGGGATTATGATTCCTAATATTTGAAATTGATGGAAATATTCTATAAAAGAGCATTGGATCCACCATTTGTTATTGGAAAAAAAGATATTAGTGTCAAATCAAGTAGGAACATTTTAAAGCAAAAGAATTTCCTACGGATCCGGGATTAAGAATTCCCGATTTTGTCCCCCTGCCATGATTTTTATTTGGATCCGTCCCTGACTATGCACAGAAATGGATTATTTTCATCCTTGCATGTGCAAATGTTTGTATCAGGTTTATGAGCTTATCGGCAATTTGGACAGTGCTCTGTAACTGTCAGCACAAGATGATTATCTTTAAGAACATCTGAGATAAATATCTTGTTTTGTTTGAATACATAATTGTAGATTCAAATGTAAAGATGTAATTTTATCCTGACTGATTACCATTTTTGTCAATGCTAGGTTTGTTGGTGTTGGTGCTCGAAGAGTAAGATCTTTGTTCCAAGCGGCTAAAAAGAAGGTTGACTTTTATTTCCTTCGGTTTGTATAGTCGTTATTTCTTACCTGTGTTTAAGAAGCCAGATGCTTGAAATCATGGTGCATTTTACCAAAATCTTCATGCTGTCTTTACAAAGAAAACATTGCATCATTATCTACAATAAATTGATTTTTACATATATTTCAGGCTCCATGCATCATTTTTATTGATGAAATCGATGCTGTTGGGTCAACTAGGAAGCAGTGGGAAGGTCATACAAAGAAAACGCTGCATCAATTACTCGTAGAAATGGACGGTTTTGAACAAAATGAGGTAAATACACATGAGGGTTTATCAGCAAACTTATTGTATTTGAGTTTGTGATACGCTGCTGACTTTTTACAGGGAATCATTGTGATGGCTGCAACTAACTTGCCTGATATATTGGATCCAGCTTTAACAAGACCTGGTAGATTTGACAGGCATGTAAGTTTGTATATCTATAAACAGAAGCCCCAAATACATTAAAAAATTATCATCTAATTCATCAACTTGTCAAACTACTGAAAAATCACATTTCATTGGATTGAATACTGATGCCTCGGTTTCAACCATTCACACAAACAAAGTTTTCGTTAAATAGGAATTTAGGATATCAAAAGACTATTATACCAAATTACAAGAAGATGGTTAGTATTTATTCTGGTTATTGGTAGAAAAAATGGTAAATTTTAGTTGCTATTAGCAAAGTGGCAAACAATTAGGAACACCATTTTGGATAGAATCAGACAGAGAATTAGGAAATATTTTGCATTTCCTGTTTCAAAAGGAAACTGATAATGGAGAAATATATTTCTAGATTGTTGTCTCAAATCCAGACGTGAGGGGTCGACAAGATATACTGGAGCTCTATTTACAAGACAAACCTATGGCAGAAGATGTTGATGTTAAAGCAATTGCTCGTGGTACCCCAGGATTCAATGGAGCAGGCATGTTGGATTTACTTTTTCTATCTTTCATTCATCTCTATAATTGATACCATAAACAGGTTTACTTGAGTTTTTTTCTTTTTTTTTTTGGTTTCAAAGCAAATTAAATCAAGATTGTGATATAAGATGCAACTAGATTAGATCCTTGTATAGTTCTCTAAACTCTTTCCGTAACAGATCTTGCGAATTTGGTAAATATTGCTGCCATTAAAGCAGCTGTGGAAGGTGCTGATAAATTAAATTCATCACAATTAGAGTTCGCCAAAGACAGGATTATAATGGGAACAGAAAGGAAGACGATGTTTCTGTCTGAAGAGTCCAAGAAGGTATTTTAGTTTCCTTGTAGTCTCTGAAATTCACTTTAGTACAATTGGAACTTGGAATTTTTAGGTGAAAAAAAATAAAATAAAGAATACTCCCTCTATTCCAATTTAAAGGTTGTTTTAGAGAAAAAAAAAATCGAATATATCTGTTGCTTTTAGTTTTCCAAGAGAAATTAAATATTATTTTCCACTTTGTCCTCTTAATCTTGTGATATGTCTAATTTAGTGATCAGCTGCAAGAATTTATATGAAATACCCAAAAGGTATATTAATCATTTTATGCAAATAATTATAGGTCTTTAATAACTTTCTTAATCTGTGTGAAACATAAAAAAACGATAGTTAAATTGGAACGGAGGGAGTATCAAACTATCACATGTATCACAATTTAAAGATTTTATTCAAATATTCTTCAACTAATAGCCTCTTTTTTTTGCTTCCTTTCTCCTGTTCTCCCCTTTTCTCCTGATTTGAGAAGTCATATGAGAAAGAAGCAACGGGGGTTAATTCTATTTATGAGACTAAATTTTATATTAAAAGGAATGAAAAGTATCCTAACATCTTCTTAAACCATAACAGCTTGAGTTTTCTGGTGCTATCTTGGTTTTTTATTTACATCATCTTCGTAATATATATATGATGTCAGCTGACTGCATATCATGAGAGCGGGCATGCCATTGTGGCTTTGACGACTGAAGGTGCACATCCAATTCACAAGGCTACGATTATGCCACGTGGATCTGCTCTAGGGATGGTTACCCAGCTTCCATGTAATGATGAGACTTCAATCAGCAAGAAGCAATTGTTGGCACGCCTTGATGTTTGTATGGGAGGTAGAGTAGCAGAAGAGCTTATCTTTGGCCAAGATTACATCACTACTGGAGCAAGTAGTGATCTGGATACAGCTACACAGCTTGCTCACTATATGGTAATATCCAAACAGATTTCAGTACTTTCCTTTTGTTCCATTAAAACTTGGTAGATTTAGCTGCAAATGCCAAAACTAGGTATCAAGTTGTGGGATGAGTGACGCAATTGGACCTGTTCATATTAAAGAGCGACCTGGTTCAGAAATGCAATCACGCGTTGATGCTGAAGTATGCTTTGTCTGATCTGTAGCCATTAATTGAGCTATCTGAAAGGAAAAATGGCTCATCAGTGCTTGTTTGTTGTTCTCACAGGTGGTTAAGCTATTAAGGGAAGCGTATAATCGTGTAAAAGCCCTCCTGAAAAAGGTATGAAAATTATGTCCAAGATTACTCTTATTTACTGAAACTCATAATGTGAACACTGGTCAAATTAGGTGTGGAAATTAATACTCCCTTCATTTCATATTAATTGTTGCTTTTGAAGCTTGACAAAAACCTGTGAGACGGTTTAATACATAAGACTGCATCTTCGAGGTTTTGTATAGAATTGAAGGAAAATAAAATTTTGCTAGTTTTGCCGTCCAATAAAAAAGAAAGAAAGGAGAGAGGGTGTGTGAAGGAAAAAAATATTTTCCAATAATAAGGCGATTTTTTAGAGATGAAATAGGGGTAAATTTGGGAGTAGTATCTAACAAAGAAAAAAAAAATTATATATACATGTTATTAATCCATTTATGTAGTAGTAGGTGTTGAACATACTTGTTAAAAGTATTTTCATGCAATAGTGTGTCTAATTTGTAAAATACATTTTGCAGCATGAAAAGGCATTACATGCACTAGCAAATGCGCTTCTGGAGTATGAAACCCTAAATGCAGAAGAAATTAAGCGCATAATACTTCCTTACATTGAGGAACGGTTACCAGTAGAACGACAACAACAGGTGGATGAGGAGGAGCTTGTACTGGCTTGACTCATCTCCCATTCATATATGGAAGCAGAGTTGTGTACAGTATAATTACTCTGTCAGCTTCCATTAATACAAGTTTTTGTATTTTTCTTTTTTTGTTGTGCGATAGCCTGGAGAATCTGAACCAAACTCTCACGATTTAAGTCAAAAAATGACGAAATCATATACTCGCCTAACTAGTATAGGAAGCCTGTATTATTCATTTGGATTTGTACCCAATTTTAGAGGAGGAATTTCATGATATGCTACAGAGTTTTGAGCTGGTGCGCATTATTCTGTGCATCAGAAGTTGTTTCAGTATTTGTCTTGGCGTAAAACCAAGAGTCTTTCTATATAACAGAATCATGGATGCTTTAGTTAAGACAAATCATTTAGATCTAGCGATGTTGGTTTACGATGACTTCAAGAGTGATGGTTTGATTGAAGAGAACATGACTTATATGATTATGATCAAGGGTTTATGTAAAGCAGGACGAATGGATGAAACGTTTCAGCTTCTGAATCAAATGAGGAAGAACCGGTCTAAGCCTGATGTGTTTGCATACACAGCAATGGTTAAAGTGTTGGTTTCAGAGGGAAATTTGGATGGTTATTTAAAGGTTTGGGAGGAAATGAAAAACGATGGAGTTGAGCCAGATGTAATGGCTTATACAACTCTGGTAATGGCGCTATGTAAAGGTAATCGTGTTGATAAGGGTTATGAAATGTTTAAGGAGATGAAAGAGAGGAAATATTTGATAGATGGGGCCATTTATGGAGCTTTGATTGAAGCTTATGTAGTTGATGAGAGGGTGGGCTCAGCTTGTGGTTTGCTTAAAGACTTATTGGACTCGGGATATAGGGCTTATCTGGCAATATATAACTCCCTTATCAAAGGACTGTGTACTGCAAAATTGGTTGATAGGGCTTATAAACTCTTACAAGTTACGATTCGGGAGGATCTTCAGCCAGATTTTGATACTGTTAATCAATCTTAGTGTCGTTTTTGCAGTTGAAAAGAATGGAAGAATTTCGTAAGTTGCTTGGGCAAATGAAGAAATTGGAGTTTTCTGTAACTGATGATCTACTCAAATTCTTTTCTGGTTTGCTAGGAAAGAACGACGGTTTAGTGATGGCTACAGAGGTGTTTGAGTATCTGAAAAAGTATAACTATTTAACTGTTCCAATTTACAATATACTTATGGAGGCTTTTCTTGAGAATGGCGAGGAAAAGAAGGCGTTAGCACTTTTCAACGAACTCAGTGATCTTGACTTGGTATCTGACTCATCGACTTACTCTATTGTGATCATATGTTATGTTGAAGTTGGAGATGTTAAGGAGGCATGCGTTTGGTACAACAAAATCAAAGAAATGTCTTGTGTTCCTTCGATTCCTGCATATTGTTCTCTTGCTGAAGGCCTTTCTAAAATAGGAGAGATAAATGCTGCTATGATGCTTATTCGTGATTGCTTGGGTAATGTGACAAGTGGGCCCATGGAGTTTAAGTACACCCTCACAATTATTCATGTTTGCAAGTCAAATGATGCCTCAAAGGTAGTTGAAGTTGTGAATGAAATGATGGAACAAGGTTGTCAAATGAGCAGTGTTGTGTGTGCTGCTGTTATTTATGGGATGTCCAAGCATGGAACTATTGAAGAGGCTAGAAAGGTATTTACAATCTTGAGAGAATCAGGATTTCTCCGCGATGCTGATATAATCGTCTATGATGAGATGCTTATTGATCACATGAAAAAGACAACTGCAGATTTGGTGTTGTCAGGAATTAAATTCTTTGGGCTAGAGTCGAAATTAAAGGCAAGGGGTTGCACATTCTTGCCCACCTGAATGTATGAAAAGATGTACAGATATATTATGGGTTAAGACAATGATGTCTCTTTGGGATGAAATTCAGTGGGTGCCATACTTCCAAATTCAAATGATGTTGATCATTCAACAATGATAACACAGCCTTAATTCTATGATGAAGCCCTGGTATGTCTCTATAGCTTCATCTTACTCTATAGTTGGAAATAACATAACAAGGAAAGAAAATTCAAATCTTTTATTCATTTTGAATCACTCATAACTCTCTCTCATGGGGTAATTACAGCTGGCTGATGATCTATCTTGCTTTAGGTTGGCTATGGAAAGAGCGTAATATTCCAGCTCAATCTGCTGCAGAAGTGCAGAACCTTGATTGGACTAAAGTAGCAGTTCCAGCTTAATCTAATCAAAATTGGATTTTAATGCAACAGAAGATGTTTGGACTTTGGACTAAAGAAGCTGCTAAAGCTCACTGAATGTAGCTGTTCCATGAAGGTATGTTAATGGATTTTGTGCCCCAATAGTCTGAACTAAGAGCTACTTTCAAGTGCTATGTTGTTGTACTGTAATCTTATATTCTGAACTTAATTGTATTTTCCATATGATTTGTTGTACCTTATTTGATAATGTCTGCTTAGTAGTGACGTTTATTGCATTAGTGATAATAAGCTCCAAAATATATTCCATCATACATTTTTGTTAATTTTCCTTCACAGGCATCCTATCCTGGTTCGGTTGAAGCCTACTTGAACCCGTCTGTTGCATATGATGAGTCCTGAGAGTTGCAAGAGATTTCTCAGCAAAAAACAATAGAGGCTTCTTTATCTGAACACAACCTTAAGATTGTTTATTTTATTGATAAGAGGTTTCTTTATTAAATTACCATGTAACTTATAGCTGTCCATTTATTGAAAACCAAACACAGGGGTAAGGAATTGAAATTGTTTTAATTTATGTTGAAAGCTGGATATATCTTTCCATGCTTGTACGAATGCGGCGCCAGCAAACAAGCAAGAAGTTCTGCAAGCATAAACATGATTATGAATTTATGATTCATCCCTGTGTTTCATTTTCTCAAATAAAAGTTGTAGAAACGTGTGTAAAAATAAATTATAATAAAATCAATTTGAAAGTATCGAATTTGAGAGTAATCAAATTTGCTCCTCTATACCAATAGCTGCACATCTTTATGGGATATATTCAGCCAGTTTCTTTATTTTTTTGTTCCTTCCTACGTACATAACTAACAACATACGTACAAACACTTCGGGGTACAAAGAATCACAATTCTTCTCCGTGCTAGTTTACTCTGTTCAAGCTCCAATAACCTTTACTTAGATGATGGCTCAACTTCTCGTTTTGGGCGATTGCGGGTGCGAACTGGTGTAGGTTCTTCTTCGGAAGAAATGGGGACTTCATCGTCATTTTCTTCTGCTTCCAGAATTGCTTCGTTTACAGCAAGCTAGACAATCACACAACACAAACTTTGAACCAATGTTTCTAACGAATATACGAATATTAGTTTCAGTCATCATAAGCATAATGATTTGCTACTGAGTTTCGCAAATGCAACAACTGAACATAATGTTTTCGCCATTTTTTTTTCTTATAAAGGAAAGACATCACAAACTTGGAACCAGATATCAACAGCAACATTCCTACTACGAGAAATGCATGATAGGATAATCCTAGACTTCTCATTTGCAATACAACATTCAACTTGGTTATAGATTAGCATAGAAATAAGCATCAATAATACTAGTACACTTTTATGTCAAAATTTCTCCACATGATGTTTCTGATGAAAATCAGTCTTTTCACATATTTACATTAAGATGTAAAGGTGTTTTCAAACTAAAACTTTGAACTATCTTGTTCCTGAATTGTATAATCCTGTCTATTTATAAACACTGTATTGCTAACATTTCCAGTATATGTCATTAAGTCCCCCCACCCCAAAAAGCATCAATTTTGTTGTTAATTGTTAGCGTCTACAATCATATCAAGGACAAAATATATATTCTTGAGCCGAATGTTTCAACTACTAAATTGTTCGTGTGGCTGAATAAGTTATTCCTGTTTGGAGCTTCATCCCGCCTTAACTCTAAAAATGCCCATGATCCAGGTTCATTATGATCTCTAATGTAGGCTATCTTGACTATTCAGGAAAATATTCAGCCACACGAACTATTTGAAATAGTTCTCAGTTCTTATTCCCACATTATCACCAGAAATTATGTGTAAAAAATGATATCATAGTTATACATGTGCCGTGTAAAAGAAGTGCTGGAATATGATTTAGAATACCATTTGAAACAAAGGAGATAACAGTCATCAAATGCTAATTTCTTCTCCTCAAACCAGAGTAAATCCATTTTCTTCAGTTACAAAATCACAAAGTACACCTCTTTTATCACAAGTTCTCTTTCTCAAAATCTTCTCTTACAACTAATTACAATCTCTAAAGACGCTAATCAACCAATTTTCTTGGATGGCCCTGAAACATAGAGATCCTAGAGAATCAAGGCCAGCTATTTTATTTCCTCTGTTACTTATTTCAAACATGAAAAGCCAACTTCTGAGTTAATTAAACATACAATCCTAATTATAATCAAAAGTTTCGACAAGATACCCTTTTAATTAGCAAAAAAAAAAAAAACATACCACAAAAAAACCTAACATCTATGTCCAATTGAACTAATAAAAACCCTAGCAAGACAAGATATTTCTTCGCATTATAGAGCGCTAGGAACAATTGAACAACGCAAGAGCATTTCGTACCTCTTCCATAAATTTCTGGTCGAGTTTATCAGCAATTCTTATGGATGTGAAAATAGTGATTGCTAGAAGAGAGAATGGGAAAACGAATGCAAATATGTAGCTGGTGGCGGTGGGCGCCGCGCGTGTGACCACCGAAATGCCTCTCCGGCTCGTTTTTCGACTGACCACTAGAAAAATTTGCGGCGGCGGTGGCTGCGATTTGCAGGTGATGGGAATAAAGCGAGGAAGAGGGGAAGAAGAGAGGGAGTTGCATAACATCGTGCCAGCTCTGCTCCGCTCTTCTGCTGTTATCATTACCCAGTGATAGGGATGACAACGGGGCAGGTTTGGGGCGGGTTTAGCCAAACCCGTAACCCGCCCCGCCCCCTGAACTCGGCGGGTTTAACCCGCCCCACGTCCAATTTCATTTTTTCCTACATTTTTTAATTCATACTCTCAATTTTATACATATCATTCCTAAAAAATAACACATTAACTAGAATCATTCAAATTATAACAAATAAAATACCTAATTTCATAATCAATCTCACATCATATAGCACAAAATTCAAAAGTTTTAATCAATCCCACATCAAAGAAGATTATTTAATGGGACGATCATTTGAACCAATTTCTTTTTTTTTCTTCAGACTCCATCTATTTTAAAAAAGATAGATATGTTAGTATTTTAGAAAAATAAATAAAGATGAAAATAAATAAATAAATAAAAAAATAATTTATATCAACCTCCAATTCATACAATTATTTTGCAGTCCTCCAATTCATACAATTAATACTTGAATTTGTATTATTTGGGTGAATTAATTGAAATTTGTATTGAATTATGTACATTAGATATCTACTCATTCTAATTTCTTTCAATCTAGTTTAAAGACTTATTCGATAAAAAGAAACCGATAAAAGAAAGAAAATAAAATAATTCAAACAATTCACCGTGAAAGAAATAAACCCTATACAAAATACATTTAATTTAATAAAAATTATAGAATTAATATATATTTATATATCTTGGGGGCGGGTTTATCTACTATCAGAATTCCGCCCGCCTTAACAAAAAACCCATTTGATCGGGTTTAACCCGCCCCAAAACCCGTTTTGACAGGGTTTTAACGGCCTATCCCGGATTAAATCTTGGTCAGGGTTTTAACCCGCCCATTGTCATCCCTACACAAAGTGACTAAGTTTTTGTTTTATCACCGAAGCAGTTTTTTTAACCTTTTAACCACACCATGTTTTCAATTTGGTCCCATTTCTAGCAGAACTAATCCCACAAAAATTTTAATTTTCAAATGTTGTCCCAAAATTAACTAAGTTGGCAAATTTGGTCTAAAAAATAGACGGCGCTTGACGGGAGCTCGTTAATCGCGAAACGGACACTGTCAACCCCATAATTAGTACGTCTTAAATATTAATCTGTATTAACTAACTAATTAATCTCTAAAACTTAAACTAAACAAAAAAATCGATTAAAACAAATAAACTCACACACACAAACACACACTAGACGTTTCTGAGAGATAAAAAAAGAGGAAAAATCGCAGAAAACGCATAAACCCTAAAAATCGCCAGAAAATAACTCTCTCTCGTTCATTATGTGGCCATAAACAGTTTGTTTTTCCACTCCACAAGCACAAATAATCTTGTTTGCATTACCAGTTTTGGAGTCCCGCATCTCCTCCCGAAGTTACGTCGTCCCCATAACTGCCGACGCCCCGCGCACGACGGTCGTCGTCTGACGGAAGGACCTTCATGTATCTTCGTCGGACCTGTAGAAACGGCTAGTCAAGAAACCCTAGAAGCTCTCTATCGCCAAGTGAGTGGAATTATAATCTACCATTCTTAACTCAACTGTCCTTCTAGCTGAATTTAAATTATCTGTTAATTAATTAATCGTAATATCTTTATTTTTGTCTATGAAGGCTAGGGAGGCTTACTATAGTGGGGAACCTTTAATTGTTGATGACATGTTTGATAGAGTTGAGGTGAATTTTGCTTAAGCTTTAGATTTCATTTGAATTTTTTCCCCAGTTTATCTAGTTTGTGTTGATACAGAAAACTGAAAACTTTGTTGTGACAGTTAAAACTGCGATGCTATGGTTTGAAATACGTTGTAAAGTATCCTCGTTGCAGTCTCAAAGCGGCATTCCACATATGCTGATGCTGAGGTAATTTTCTAATTTTTTTTTTTAATGTTAACTATGTACATCAATACATGATCTTAGCCTTTATTAGAGAACCCTATTTGAAAATCTGAAGTTCATATAGTACCTGAAATAACATTAAGTAGTGCTGCAAAATGCCCTCATAAGTGATCCTGGGGTTGAACCTCATTAGCACTTGAAGCTAAATACCAGAAGCTATATCAGCCTCGTTATACCAAGGTGTGAATGTTTATCCTGTTTTTTTGGTTATTTACCGCTTTTCTGTTTCAGTACTGATTAGTGCTCAATGTATGCAGAGATATGAAATTGTAAATGGTGTCGGTGAAAATAAAAGTGTTGCAACTGAGCAGTCGGACAAAGATGATGAGGGTATTTATTGATACTTGTTTATATTTTTCTGAGCGTGATGAAGGTGTTCTCAAGTTCCTCAAAGATATTAAATGGTCCAGAGTTGATAGTCCAAAAGGATTCAAGCTTGAATTTTATTTTGATACTAATCCTTTCTTTAAGAACTCTGTTTTGACAAAAACATATCACATGATTGATGAAGATGAACCTATTTTGGAGAAAGCAATTGGGTAAATTCATCTTCTACATATATTTTAATGTTTTTTTTCGAAGGATCACTGCTAAGCTTTAATTTTAACTGATTTTGGTGCTATTATCTTAGGACGGAGATTGAGTGGCATCCAGGAAAATGTTTGACTCAAAAAGTTCTGAAAAAGAAGCCGAATAAAGGATCCAAAAATTCCAAGCCAATTACTAAGACTGAGCAATGTGAAAGCTTCTTCAACTTCTTTAGTCCACCACAAGTTCCTGATGAGGAAGATGATGTTTATGAAGATGCTTTAAGTAATATAAAATATTTTGTTTTTGATAAAATTGATATCATAGACTCTTATGTCCTAACATCCTGTGGTTTTTTTAACAGGCTGAAGAGCTCCAAAATTTGATGGAACAAGATTATGACATTGGCTGAGTCAATTCTCATGCACCCTTTTTGGATGAGTGTTTGGAAGAAAAAGGCGTACTCATTGATAATTGCAAGTATTTGGTTTCCTAGGAGGTTTAAAGTTGGAGTTTTTGGAATTTTATCTTTGTCAGCATCATGATAAAGTACTAAGTGGCTTAGTGCATATATGATTCTCAAGTTGATGTGAAACATGGGTGATGAGAATGAGAATAATTTTAAGTTCTATTTTATCTTCTATTTTAAGTTGATGTGAAACATGGGTGTTTAGGTCTTTTTTTATTTGGATTTTGTGTTGAATGTGTTGTATTTTTTTTTGTGTGTTGAATGTGTTGTGTTAAATGTGTGTGGATATATATATTAGTGTTGAAATTAGGGTTTGAGCAAAAATTGTGGGAAAACCTTCATTTTCCCAACAATTTTTGCAAAATTTCAATCATATGGGACTAAAAGTGCAAGTGATTTGGCGCCAAAAATCTGATTGGTTGAGAAATTGGTGCCCAAAAAATTGGAAGAGCGAATTTTGGGGTTTTTTGAACCTATGGGACCATATGTGAAAGTAGGACAAGGTAGGTTAAGTGGTTATTTTTGTATTAATTATGTTGTATAACTTATGGGACCAAAAATGCAAATAGTTGAAAGGTGGTTAAGTCTTAAATGCGAATTAATTATGTTCCATAACGTTTGGGACCAAATCTGCAAGTGGATTTAACGGTATCTGTCACGGTGGGATCAAATTTGAAAATTAAAATTCTTGTGGGACTAATTCCGCCAGAGGTGGGACTAAATTGAAAACATGGTGTGGTTCATGAGACCAAAAGTGCAAAAAAACTCTTTTATCACCACTTTTTGAGCAACACAACTCCTCTTAAATTTGCTTCCCTTCAAAACTAAAGAAACTTAATTTTTTTTACCATATTTGTTTAGTTGCAATTCACAATGATTGGGTATTTCGAATTAAAAAAACACTTTAATACGAATATTAATAAAAAAATTAATATAAATTAATTGTGTAATTATAATCGTGCATCGCACGGGTTCAATTACTATATATAAAAGTAAAAATCGCTCCAAATTTGAAAACCATTGAATTTTCCCGCTAAAAATAATTGCTAAATTGGGAAACGAATTAAAAAAATATATATTAACAAATAATAATAGGTTGAGAAAAACCTTTATTGGGGCGGTTTCTGTTTATATATATAGATAAATTAACACATAATTCTTATAAATTAATACAATCTCAATTTAAAAGTGTAATAATATTAATTTATAAATATAATGATATAATTTTTTTTTACGAAACACACATTACTGTTATAAATGAAGATGAATAACATAGGCAAGGTACACAAATTTCACTAAAGTTTGTGAATAGTATAAAATTAATATCACTATACTTATAAATTAATGTGGATAACATTTAATGTTATAGTATTTGTTTTCGACAAAAAATTGTGTGAAGTCATAGTTCACGGTGAAGTCTATTTTTCAAAAACACTTTTATATATAAAAATTATTATTATTATGTATAAAATTATCGTTGCTCGAAAAATAAAATATTTTTAAAAATATTTATAATTTTTTTATACATAATAATAATAAGGTTCATATATAAATTTAATTTACAAGAATGCTATTCTTAATTTATAAATGTAATAATATAAACTAATAAATATTATTATTATAATATTAATTTATAAATATAATAATATCAATTTTATATAGTGGAAATTTCATCCAAAATAGTGAAACTTACTCACTTAGGCAGGGCTGTGTATAACATTTTTTATAATTTTTTCGCCAAAATAATTTGAGTATACAACAAATTTGAATATACATTAATGATATGATACAAATATTAATGATATATGAGAGTATAACGATGAAGATGAATTCATCAATAATATTTGAATATATTTCAAATTAATTTTTAACATCACGTATTAAACTAGAAAATTTCTTAATTTTTTTTATTTTGACATAATATATAAAAATAAAAAATTGAATATTAAATGGGTTGATTTGATTGTATTCTGAATAAATATTATATATACATTATCTAAAATAATTATCTTTAAATAAAAGGTAAATTAGGAGATGAAATAAAAAATCCCAAACAGATATGAGTGAGATTCTGAGAAAATCTCTTTGTTTTCCGATTTTGTAATATATACATAAATGATAAATATATATCTTTCAAAAAGAAAAATATATACATAAATACACACAACACAAGGCAGCCATCCCTGAGCAATGAAAAACCTAAACCCCAACTACATATAAAAACAACAAGTGAGAGAAGAGAATCAAAATCTTATTCAATAATACTAATTACTACATCAACATCAAGTATCAATTCGCTGAAAACGAATTCCCTCCGCGTTGTATAATTGGTCGATGCTTCTTCTCGAGAAGCTAACTTCTTTTATCTGCTGTGTTTCTCTCACATGTCTTCTTCAATCTTTTCTTTCACCTCTGAAAATAAGTTTCCTTATCAAGCCTTAGTTGATTTCAACAGATATTCTATATACTTTCTTCTTTATTTCCAGTCTCAGAAGTTAATACTTAATATCCTAAGTATCGAGGATTAATTGATTCCCACCATGAGCGACCCTTCAAAGGTCTGTTTTTTTCAACTCCTTTTGAGTTTGTGGCTTTCTTTATCCGCGTGGTTTAAGTTGATTGTTTTGAGATTTGTTTGGCTGTATTTAACAGGTGTTGTGTGACTCTATGGTTTGAACTGTTTTAGGGCTTTAGTTTTCTTGGTTCTTGATAGGAAATCTGCAATTTGGCTTATTGGGCTCTCCAATGTTTTGGTATTAAGATATTCCTCGATAGATTTATTTTTTCTGCCTATGGACTAAAATAATGCAAACCATCACCTACAGACTAGCATTGACTAAACTCAGTGATGCCTTATCCTGAGTTGATCTGGTGGTGGTAGGTTGTGCCCCCCCTTTGCACATGTTCCATTGGGGACTACACTAGTTGGGAAAATGGGGAAATTTTGTTCTAATTCTGAATGATATGTTTGCTTAGCAATGGAGGTAGCACATTCATATTTGTATAGTGTGCAGTAAAGGTTTGGTGGTTTATCTAAAAGAAAACCATGTGCTTTATAATTCTTCTGGAAAATAGTCTAAGTGCTGTTTTTTTCATATTCAGATATATCTGTTGCGCCTAATAAACATCGAGTCTTTAAGTGTTGCTTTCATTGCTTTTGTAGGTGTTGCTTTTTGGGTCGTTCTCTGAGGATGAGACATGTTCGTTGCTGAATCGGATACCTCCCAAAGTCCAAAAACCGGATGAAAGGAAAGAATTGCCAGTCACTCCCCAAAATCCATTGCCAGTATTGACCTTTGGTAGTTTTAGTAATATATCTGACAAACAGGTTGGTTCATCTAGAGATGTACATCCCTCTGCAACCCAGAAGGGGAATAAGAAACTGAATGAGAAATCAGCTACTGAAAAATTGCCCAATTCATTAGCAAATGGAGAAGCTCACAGTTCTAATAATTGTTGTCATGATAATGAAGTCGTTGATATAATTAATTTTCCTTCGTTACAATTACTCGAAGTTAATAACAAGATAGATGGAAAATCTATCCCTGAAGAAATAAAGTTGAACGGTACCAGAAATAATTTAGCAGTTGAAGCACATAATAAGCAAATCATTCTTTCTGCCATGGCAACAACCAGCTCCAACGATGCCCCTCTTCCACAACAAAGGTATCATTTTTTAATTTTAGAAGAGGGACCCTTTTCACTTAAATTTAGTTTTTCACTTTTTAACAAGTGTTTTGTGTGTTTTGGATCTTGAATGTTGTTTTTCTTTTTTGAAGCTAAGAACAGGACTTGTTTATTTCTAATGGTTGTTCTTAGGTTTTACCAAATGGCTTTTCTTTCTTGTTGATTTAGGGGTGTGTTTGGATCAATTTCAGCTGATTTCATTGTATAAAATCATTTGATACACCCCTCATTCTTTAGCCCCAATTTCCTTTTGATGTGATCTTGGTTCTTGAGTTTTGAGCGAGGGGTTATTGACCTGGAATAGAGCCAAGATTCTTGGGGTAAATATTTCAATAAATCAAGATTTTTTTTTTTTAATTTAGTTTAATTATCCTACATTTATAATAATAAATCCAGGCTATCTACTTCAGCTCATTGGCTACTTCCCTACAATTAGTATTCAATTATTGATTGAGAATTGTATAGCTCTTGTTTCTTGCAAAAGTACTTGTTGTAGATTTCTCGGTTGAAATATATTGGCCAGAGACGGACTAATATTTGTAGATTGCATCTGTGCAACTTATATTGAATAAGTGACCTATGATATACTAAGAAGTAAAGTATTAAGAAAAGCTCTAGTAAAAGATGGTGGATTAAATCGCAAATGCATTTTAAAGAAAGCTGTCCAAATATTTTGTCATTGCTGATCTTGAAACTGTCTAGTTGATCTTATACTACTGCTACATAGGAGTAGAAGAAAGTCGAAAAGTACATGAGTATACTCTTCTGTTTAATGAATTTGGGTGGGTTTTTGGCTGCTATATCTATTGTATTTGTATTCAACACAAGTATGCTAAGAAGCACATTTCTACAAACAGGTGTAGCATAGCTATTGATTTATTTGCAAATACTTCTATGCACCAGTTGCACATTGCAACTCAAGTGCATTTTTAAATGGTATTAGTTGTTTTACTGAAAAGTATTAGTTGTTTTCACCAAATGGTATCAGTTGTTTCCATTGAACAGTATTAGTTGGGCTCTTACTCTTGGTTTATTGTAATGACTGAGAATTTACAATGTGCGTGACAATGAATTGCAGATTATCAGAAAAAGTTGCTCTGGTGACGGGAGGCGCAAGTGGAATCGGGGAGAGCATTGTTCGTATGCTTCACAGACACGGTGCAAAGGTCTGTATAGCCGACATCCAAGACAATCTAGGCGAGCTTCTCTGCAAAAGCCTCGATGACAGCCCCAATATCATCTTTTGCCACTGTGATGTGACAAAAGAAGACGATGTCAAGAATGTAGTTGAATCCACCGTTCAAAAATTCGGTACCCTCGACATAATGGTGAACAACGCTGGGGTGTCGGGCCCGCCCTGTTCCGATATCCGTGACTGCGAACTCCCATCGTTCGAGCAGGTCTTCGACATCAACGTGAAAGGCGTTTTCCTTGGAATGAAGCACGCAGCTCATATAATGATTCCAGCCAAGAAAGGCTCGATTGTGTCACTCAACAGTGTGTCGAGCACGATCGGGGCGGCTGGCCCACACGCTTACACGGGGTCGAAGCATGCCGTTTTGGGGCTCACGCGGAACGTCGCGGCCGAGCTGGGAAAACACGGGATACGCGTGAACTGCGTGTCGCCTTACGCGGTTCCTACGCCAATAGCTCTGGCGCACTTGCCTGAGGACGAGAGGACCGAGGACGCGTGGACAGGCTTTCGTAATTTTGTAGGGAGTAATGCTAACTTGCAGGGGGTGGAATTGACTGCAGATGATGTTGCAAATGCTGTGGTGTTCTTGGCCAGTGATGATGCCAGGTATATAAGTGGGACCAATCTCATGGTTGATGGTGGCTTCACATCTTCAAATCATGCTCTTAGGGTATTCAGATGAACATGCTTCATGTTGTTCATATATCTTTAAAAAATAAAGAGACTACATTGTATTTTTTTCCAATATATTTGGATTTGCAGAACTCATTCTTTGGGTGGTTTTAATGGAATTTTTTTTCTCTACTAGAAGGCTTTTGCCATTAAAGTGGTTATTATTGAATCTTATCAGAGCACTCACTGTTGGTTTTAATTTCTATATTAATTAGATCAAATGTTGAATCTTGCGCAAGTTTTTATTCATGTGTGAACACTTATTATAGGAGAATAATGAATATACTCTTGTTCAAGTGTAATGTATCAATTAAATATTAAAGAAAACTAATTAGTCTCTCTCAAAAGTTATGTTCTTGTTAGATAGTTAGGATCAAAACAATAAAATTATAACTACCACAAAGAAAATATTTTTCCTTGTGTATATATATTAGTGCAACATTAATATTTGTTGTAAAACTTATTTCAACAATATACCCATATCTTAGATCGAGATAGACATTACAACAAGTACAACAACAATACAGTTAATAATGTATTAACGCTTGGAAAAGTAAAATCCAGAAAATTCTTCCTCTTTTGGGTTCCATCTCATAATGTCTAATGCAAGTGTTTTTAGTTTTATAAATAAGTCGATTTCTACACAAATTATTTGAATTGAGTTTAAAATTATGCATTCAAATTTCAATTCAGAGTTGTTTTTTGTCAAGGATAAGATAAAGATGAACCCATATTTCATCTTCGTGAAAGCAATGAATGCAGAAAATGCAGGTTGGAGGAAAATTGTGCAACTATCTTAAGACTCTGTTAATGTCATCCTGTAATCACAAATTGAGTACAAAGGACCTAATTGTACATTGCCCTAAATTTTTCCTAGAATGGAAGTGCATAAAATTAAGATTCCATGTCATCATCATCCTCTTCACAAGCCTCACCGCAATTTATTTCGAATCTAATTTGTTAATCAACTGCTCACTTACATGTTTAGCAAGCGGATATCATGTCGAGTATAACGCTTGGATCGAGGGTTTGCACCCCCTCGCTTTGTTAGCCCATATCATATCCGCCCTTGCCTATTGATCAAAAATCTACATGGTGAACTCATTTGGGACTTTATTCGTCGTTGCAACTACAATGTAATGCCGCCCAACCTACACAGTTAATACAACATATACATACAGTCACATTTCAGAAAAAAAAATCAAAATAAATAAAAGAGACTAGAAAAAAGAGGAAAGATAGCAATCTTCTTGCCTTGGTTAAAGTAATTATCTTAGGGACCCCTCAAGTATAGAATTGAAGAAATTCCTCATTACTTACATCAACCTCGCCGCAAATCGTAAGAGGCGTCGGAAGCAACTTGGACTTTTTGAATAGCTCTATTGCTTAGTGTCTTTGCAGAGAAAGAACCACTCGTAAAGTAAGACATACTAGTATATCATGTTTATTGAAATTTGAATTGGTTTATAAGTACAAATAGCTTTTTTTAGCATGCAACCAGTTAATAAAATAACTATATACAAATACTCTTTAACTAAACAACTAATCCTATCAAACTAATACTTTTTAATGAAACAACTAACACTTTTAAAAAATACACATAAAATACAATTGATTGCAAACCAGTAAAATTGGTTTACAAAAGTCTTTGCTTTGACACACTTAACTATAGAAGAATCCAATTGAATCAAGAAGATTGAAATTTGGTAAGGTGCAAGCATAAGATATAAAAGGAAATACCTTAAGAGTCGCTCTCCCAATGCATCAAGCACATTGCCATCCGAACTAACAACTAGACAATCTATATAAAGATCCCCAAAGCAGACCTTTCCTTGAACAATGCATAGAGATGAGAGATCGATCCCGACTCCCGCGCACCAAAGTTCATACAAGGAAAAACGTTAGACATAACAAGATTCAATCACAAACATAATATAGTAAAACCCATGACGGCATTTCTAGTACTTGTACCTTCTCCACTTTTACCACCCAACAAACATCTTTGAAGTCTTTCAAGAGAGCTCTCCCGATAATTCATCACCCCCGCCCCTGTGATCAACACTCATAAAAAATTTTATGCGGGGGGACAAGTGAAATCTACTTATATCATCCAAGACATGAACCAAGGGTTAAAGTCGACGTGTACTAAGGATAAGGATCATTATCAATCTTGATGAGAGTATCACTAATACGTAAATGGAATAACATTACAAAAGCATGAAATACTTCAAGGTTCAACAGATGAATTCAATAAACAAAAATCTTTTTTTCATTCCTTGTAAGTTGCTTTCATTTTTTTTTTTTATTAGTTAATTCTCTTCTCAATGTCTAAAAGATCATAATGACATTAATATAGATAATGAGATATTAAAGCAACTACACACTTTGATAAGACTACATCTAATCATTAACTTTGTATAACAGGCGCCCAATCCGAACTACATAGCGATTGTAGCCTATGAATGTATTAACTAGTTCAAATTGTTTAATGAGATATTCCCATGATCAAAATCTCTACGGGAATAACCTTTATCACCTTACCCTACATATCAACCTTTTAATTATTGGAAACTACTATAAGAACTGGTCATGTTTCCCATAGTTCCCAACCCTCGATCGATGGGAAGTATAAAAAATTCAATAACAATCTATATATTAACAACTTGCCACTCACATCCACATTCATATGCATATAAGAAAAGTATGTTTAGAACCTCAAAAAGTCGGCCATTTGTTGGATGCAGATCAACATAAATGGAGACCTTTCCTTTGTTTCGGGATATGATAAATTCGCTTCCCAAGCTCGACTTAAAAAAAAAAAGTAAAAGGTTGCATCTCATTCAACTCAATCAGAAAAAAAAAAAATGGCATAAATAAACCGCCCAATTACCAAGAAAACAAATTAAACCAAGCTTAGACTCGGATCTTAATCGAAAACTCAACGCCCTAATACTTCTTTGATTAATAAATAACTTCATTTGCACCCAAATTTTACTCTTGTTTGAGCCACTTGCCTATTCAATTCCATTACAAAAGTATATCAAGAAGCGTAAATTCTACTAAATTTGCAAAAAAAAATCAGCTCCTAATTCCAACTTCGTCTACACGGGGATGACACGGTTTCAACAAAAATGGGCGGTAGCTTAATCGCTTCCGACCATCAAGACGCATAAATCCCGATCAATTCCACCCTTTATGAAGTTACGCTCACCTAGGGAAAGCCCCACCATAACAAAGCAAAAGAAAAGGTCGATATGATTTAAAAAACGAGAAATACAAATCTCATACCTATATTTGAGGAAGACGCTAGTATCTATCTCGTGGAGTTGAAAACATCAAATAACGGCGTGCTTACAAAGAAGAGAGATTCACAAAAAAAAAAAAAGAATGTACTTAGCGGGTGGGTCACGAGCAATGACGGCGGAAGGTGAGGCGCGGAGGATGTTGGAACCGGATTGGCAATCGAGATTCAGAGGCTTTACCCAAGTATCACTTAAAACCTGGTTTGCAAACTCAAGTGACAATTTCTCAAAGTCGCTAGGGGCTCGAGAAATTGAAATTTTGTTTTTCGTAAAAAAAAAAAATACTATTGGACTTCATTGGACGCGGATAGAAAGTTTTAAATAATGGGGGTGAATATAATATTTGTGGAAAAAGTAGGGGTTTTTTTCTCACTCTCCCCCAAATATCCAAACAAAATGCAATTCTCCCCCAAAAAGTGGTTTAGCATAACCTCACAATGCCACCACCATCTCCTCTTACAAGACTTTGGCCAAACCTCACAAACTCTACTTCTTTTTCGGAAACTCCACGCAGAATACGGACATCGAAACCCTCTCCAACCGTCAAAGCGGTTAACCTTAAAAATCGCCCCCATTTGCGATAGGCGTTCGACCTCCAAAAGTGGGACCCGGATGATTCAAAGAAATTATAAACCAACGTTAGGGAGAGACCCATCGGAAAGATTCTTCCATTTAGCGAAGAATTTGTCGCCAATTGCAAGATACATTGTGGACATTTTTCGGGAATCATAAGTGTGGAACCCGCAACTCGTGGCGGAGCTTGATCGTCTCCGCCGTGACGCCAAGCTTTGTGGCGGAGGTTCAAGTTTCTCGATATTGATCATAGGCTCTCCTCCAAGTTTTTTCATTGGGCAGGTATGCAAGATATGGACTTTTACTTTGCTTATAAGTTTTAAGTCTGTGATTGTGTACTTTATAGAATAAGATTTTCTGAGTAATGAATTTGTGCGATTTTTGTTATGGGTTTGTTTCTTGTTGCGGTCCAAGTTGTTCTGTTTATAGATAACTTGTATAATAATGTTCCTGAGAAGTACATTATGCAGGACATTTTGAAAGCAATTACGCACAAGGGTTGATTAAAATTGTCTACATTGACTAAACGCTGATTGTTCATAAAGCTTGAAAATGATGGTATTTCCATATTGTGCATCATAGTTACTAGAGAGGGGAAGAGATAGTGAAGAAATTGGTTTCATACCTTATAGTTAAGGATTGATAGTTCTTTCGAAACATGCATTTATACACTATGTGTTTGCTCTCTGAAACTTGGTGGTCTTTTATTTAATGTATATCAAGTAATAGAATAGATATATTACTGGGTGTTGTGAGCTTGATTTTGTATTTATTTAATTGGACTAGCAGCACAAATAATGAGTGGTACATTGCTTACTTTTTCAGGCTCTTTCATTAATGTCTGCTGAGATTTGTTATCTTTTTTCAATGCATAGGCAAGCAGAAGGGTTATAGGCATGATTTTGCATGTTATAATGCTTATGCCTATTTTCTAGATCGGGCAAATCAATTTCGGACTGCTGATCAGGTACCTGAGTTGATGCATATGCAAGGGAAACCACCTAGTGAGAAACAGTTTGAAATCTTAATCAGGATGCATTCTGATGCAAACAGGGGTCTGAGGATTTTTTTTCTTATGTTATCAATGATTTTAGCTTATTTTATATCAGGGGGAAATCTAAAAGTTAAACACAATTACCCCTGTCCTGCTTGCTGTGGGTTAAAACCTAGTTACTATATGTTGTATTGGTTTGAGTTGAGTTCCTAAACTAGCAATTGAATTTTGTTGATGGTGAGTTGAGGTTTGTTAAAAGGTTGGGATGATTCACTCACGCACACATTAGACCTGGAAAATGGATACAATAACTTAATAAGCACAATCAAAGGTAGGATTAATGATTGTTAAACTTGATATTTTTATTTTTTTTTGCTCAATACACCCAATATATAACATAGTTTAGCATTCTGAACAAATATCGTCAACAGTTTATCAACTACATGGTATCTGCATTAGAGAGAGAGTATATAATCTTGTGAAATACATCCATTGAATTCACTTTTGTATAATTTTAGCTCGAAAACCCGTTGTTGGGCACCACATCAAAACTCCATCTCTATACATGTCTTTGAACACTTGATTTGTTGTGCATGAGCCCCCAAAATGACTTGGGGAATTACAAACAGCAGATTCGAACGCGAGCTTCATCCTTGGTTATTGTATGTATTTGTTTTAATTATGTATGTATTTTTATTTCTCAAATTACCTATAAATAAATTATCTACGAAAATATGGATAAATTTGTTTATTGAAATTTTTTTGTAAGCAATTAACTAGAATGACATTTTTAGATGAATGCAAGGCATAATAAAAGCAAAAAAACAAAAGAAAATATTAAAAAAGCAGTAGCTAGACAAAAACTGAAGCAACATATATATGTCGGTTGTCGAAAGTAGCTATCATGGCGGCTAATAAAAAAAGTAGCCTGTTCCAATATGATCTATGGGACCATAAATTAGGAGAGACGTTAATTATGACTTGAAATTGAAATGTCAATTAGTGGGATGTCCCCCGGCCCCATTTGGATAATCGGTTGAGAAAAAATAGTACTTGGGTAGGATCATGGAGAGAATATGTTGCACAAGTTTGTTTTGGGTATGAGGATACAATAATTCCACGCCCTTGTCCTCTGCTCCTAAGTACCTAAAATAAGTCACATAGTAAAATTAGGTAATTAAATAATATATATATATATATATATATATCCAAGAATGAATGATAAAGTAATAATTAATAGGTGCCTTGAATGCATCTTCATCAGTTTTGTCATCCCCAATATAAAATGGGGTAGCTGAGTCGTCGGATATTCCTAATGTTTGGAGCAAATACACCAACGCATTCCCTTTGTTCCATTCAATTGATCTCTACAACCTTCTTCCCTAGACTTGTATGGAACGACGGATATCAAAAGTTATTCCAATCTACCTATAATTATACAATAATCGATTGTAAAGGTACCATGTCCAATCCATTTTCCATTTGTTCATTCTTTGTTTGGAGTAAGACTTGACCGGACGATCATAGACAAACTGCAAACAACGATCAATTAATCTATATAGTTAGATATATAGTATAATTTTTTATTCAATTAATAATAATTTAAATAAATCGATATATTGACTTACGTTGATAGGAATCGGCGGTTTGAGAAGCACAGATTATATCTTCAATATAACAAAGACACAAAATGTCCACAATGATCACTATCTCGTTGTTTTGGTGGTACTGTTGATTAGCAATATAATCACGTATTACAATTATAATTATTTTATATTAATTTGATAACTTAATAAATTATATTTACCTTAACATTATTCCAGCTCACTTTATTGAATTTAGCTCTTGAGCCTTGATTAGGAAGTTGACTCCGATACATCGTCATCACACTATTATTATTAGAATTAAAAAATAAAGTTAGATTAAATATGTATAATTTTAATAAGTAAAATAAATCATTATATTATAATATTAAAGATGAACTTACGCTTCCATGTACGAAGTAAGATCAGGTCGATTTGAAGTCAACCCATTCCCAGCTAGACCCATAAAATACACACTTAATGTGATCATATTTATGGCGACCAGCACCCAATGATTCCTATATTATATTAAGAATATTAAAATTAACTGTAAATTTAGCATATGTGCAAATATCATATATATTATGAATATAAATTTTAACGAAATGTTTATTGTACTCACCCCACATTTGTTGGCCAAAAAATGAGATGATCTCACAAGATAACTCAAAGATATGAGAAACTAACCACTTCATGGTCTGTGCCCTATCAGCCATTAAGCAAGACACTTGGGGGGAGAAAAAGGAATACATTCCACATGCTCGAGGATCTCTGGAGATATATACCTCACCCAAATATCTTTAACCAACATATATACGCTAATTAATATTTAATTTGAAAACTAAACTATATAGAAAGTAAATACTGAGAATCAATTAGTAAACACATACCTGAGGTATAAGGCTATGCTCGTTGCACTCAACCACTGGTTGTTCACGACTTCAATCACATGCTCCCGAGTGATGTATTCTTCAATAGAATTTCGATGAAAGTAAGCATTCATAGGAACTGTGATCAAATCGAAATCAGAGGACTCCACTATCACTTGCACCGTATTCTTTACGGTGTAGTCGTGATCTAAGTCTCCAGGCAAGGGATAACCAAGTCTGCGATCACCAATAGTGGAGTCTCTGGTCGTTGTCTCCCTCTGACTGGCTGCGACACCCTTTGATTTTTGTTTAGGCTTTTGTGGTGTCGACAGTTTCTACAATCAATTTGCAACATTATTTAGAACGACAAATAAGATAATGAACTTTAATAACATATATTAAATTTACCTTCATGGTGAGAGAGACCAAGTTGGTCGGCCATTCGATGAAGTGCCCGATCGTTGTTCCGACGGTGACAGCTTCATCAATTGGTTTAGGCACCGATGAATCCTCTTCTCCGATTATGGGTACATCGAGTGTGACCCTCACGAAACCAGGAGTGATGGGACTACCATGAATAACTCCATTGGAGTTATTGAGCAACGTTTTTGTAGCCACCAACCGAGTAGGATTCTCCAAATAAAGGTAGCATGAGGTCGGTGACTGTTCGAATAAGATATTTAGTTAGAAATTTTAAGATATATACTAGTCTTTAATTAAAATAAATGTGATACACATCTGATACCTGCGAGACGTCGTTTCGAAGTGCCTCAATAAAATCGTCCCTAGCATTAGCCGAAAACATAGCATCAACGACACTATTTTCATAACTTGCTCCACTCGAGGACATTCCGTGATGTGAGCGTCTCTCGGACCTCATCTGTTCCAACTCTTTAGCCATCTGGGCAACCTGTTCCGAAATTATACCCACCATATTCATGGCTTGAAGACCAGGTAACAAGGCCAATGATGACTTCGTGACGCCATATCCAACACTCCGTAAGCAGCCGGGATGCTCCTGACGATCTAAAGCCCGTCCAAGTAGATCATCGGTACCGACAAAGCGGATGTCTTCGAGCGTCATGGTCTGAGATAAACGCTCCTGAATTACAAAAGATTATTATTTAATCATTTGTTTAGAAATAATAGTTTGTAATTCAAAGACAAATTAATTGATAGCTTACCCCTTCTTCGATGATACGCTGTGCACTGGAATCGAGAATATTCCCGTCTCGAGCCTTTCTGGTAGTTTGAAATAACTCGAAACGGGTAACAACAGGCTGACTCTCTCCAGCTTTCTTTTTTTCTTCTTTCTACGATAGTCATTAACGTGTCCCCTTATTAGACATATTAAAAGTAAATATATAAACAAAATAAAATGTTAGGATTTTGATCTCACCAGATTTTCTCTTATGCATGCATAACCTTTGTTCGAGCCACGATATCGCGCCTCCATCGATTTGTCCTGTTTGCAATTTTTCTCACTAAGTAACTACAGTATAATAGAAATAGGATAAACACTTAAAAGCATAGGACATTAAATGATATTTATCAATTTTACCTGGAACTCATCATCCATAGATCGTCGCACAAACTCTTCCCAGTATGGGGCCACCGACGGGCAATTCTGATACGCCTCGGGCGGACTAGCCGAGTAAAGACCAGTATTCGGATCTCGTGCTTGACTTCTTGTTGGGATTATACTGGAAAGTATGCTTTTACTTTGTATAATCAAAACTGAATTTGGACTTATTTACTGAAATAAATTGTTTATCACTGATGCTTTAAATATCATCGAATGTTACATATATTTACTGCATAACTATTCAATAAATCGTACGTGTTACATTGTAGTTAATTTAGTGATACCAGATCACAGAAGATTAAATTAACAATCCCTTGTAACTAAAAGTACGCCATTCACGACCTAGATGAAAATGAACAATCCATCGTGAAAGGTTGAAGTGTAAGGCTCAGATTGGCTTGTCTTGACCAAGAGATTACACTAGTGCATGACTGATGCACTGAATAGGACCTTGTTGTGTTCGATACAATTAACAATATGAATCGAACACGTCAAAGAGACACGTGTAATATTCAACTATTAAAATAACCATGCTCTATGGATAAGTGTGCTCGCCGCTTGCCGACCAAACAAGTTTGTTTGCTAGCTCGCCACTTGTCAACCAAGCGAGCATGCTCGCCGACTAAAGTGAGTTTTGTTCGCTAGCTCACCGAGCAAAAAGGTATGCTCCACACTTACCGACTAAGTAAGTTTGTTCGCCAGCCTACCGAGCAAACATGTATAATCCTGAAGATATGTTGTGCTGATCAGATCGAGCAAAGAAGAAATTTTGATAGCCTGAATTAAATAACCTGAGGGTTAGGGTATCTGAACTCAGAAAAGTTGAACTCAGTAAGCCTGAGTAACCAAAGGGCTCAGATAACCTGAGGACTCAGACAACCTGAAGACTCAGATATGCTCGATGCTCTATAATCTGAGGGCTCAGACAACCTGAGGACTCAGATAACCTGAAGGCTCAGAAATGCTCGATGAGGACAGTTTTCCAGTATAAAATTGATATGTCCAAAGAGGCGAACAAGACGATCAGTCGAGCAAAAGATTGATTTGGACGGTCAAAAGAGTGCCTTATAGACAAGCAAATGCAAAGATCAACCAGGAAGACAAAGTTGGAAACGTGGCAGCATCACATGAGTTTTTGCAAGGCCCGAAGTCTCCAGCTCATGCTTGCCAAACCAGCTCATGCTTGTCAAAGTACTATAAATAGAAGAAAAAAGAACAAGAGACAGGTTCAGAAAAAATTCCCAGAGGGGTAAGGTTCACAAAAAAATTTCCCAGAGTGGTGAGGTTCAGAAAAATTCCAGAGTTCATTCATACACATAAAAATCCCTAGCACTCATATGCTTACTCTCCAAATCATCTTCATCTGTAGCGATTCATCTTCATGAGATGTATCGTATATTGTACGTGTAAAACTCGCAATACTACATCCCTGGCTTGGAACGCCCCCAGAGTAGTCATTTCTTGACGAACTGGGTCAACAAATTCCTCTTATTTACAGTATATTTTACACGTACATATTTTGTTTGTGAGTTGTCATCGAATTAGCCACATAATATTCTCCATATAAAACGACTCGCAACAATTGGCGCTAGAAGGAGGGTACCAAAAAACCAACCCATACACAATCCCGTAGTTAGCCGAGGCAGAAAAAAGAAATATAATGCCTCAATCTAGGAATACACAGACAGAGAGGTCGGGACAGAGCCGACCTCACGATCGGAAAGAGGCTCAGCGTCAGCCTCACAAAGATCAGACAGTGGAGACCATCAATCTTGAAGATATTGCCAATGATCCGGCGGCCACAACAAAGGCCATCACTTTCTTGCTACGAGCACAGAAAGAGAGGGCCGAAAAAGAGTTGGCCAAGTTAAAAACTCAAGATGATGATGATCGACGCTCGCATACACCTGATAGCGAGCAAGTTAAGATAAAAGCAGCACGGAAGCAGGCTAATAAAAAAGCAGATGATATGTCTGATGACGAGCAGCCTCAAGGGTCCAGACCATCAGCGTTTGGACGTTTGAGACTCTCTGTCAAAGACCGAATCGGCAATTACAGGCGACAGGATCCCGGGAGGGAACAACCGATAAACATGCCCGCTCCTTCAGATCCTCATGATCGTCCACATCCCGAACAAAAATTGGCTGGAACTAAATTGTCTATCCATCATCGTTTGAGTAGTCAAGGAAGAACTTGGAAAGGGAGACTGCCCCATCACGAGCATGACCCCCTGGGTGCTCATGATGGGACACAACCCCGATCCAAGTCTGTCAGTTCCACAAAATTTGCGGAAATACAGAAAGCCTTTGAAGGCTTACAGGCTGACCTGGCCGCAACTAAAGGACTCCCTCGGGCGAGCACAATGCCCTGCTCGCCACTAACACCGGCGATCATGGCTACCGAAATACAAGAGAAAGTGGCGAAGATCCGACCACCAATCCCCATGTTCGATGCTGAGTCCGACCCGCATGTTCATCTCAGCAAATACTCAGACTTTATGATCGTCATGGGCACCACTGACGCGACACAGTGCCGATCATTCCCCATGACTTTGGGTGATCGAGCACATAGATGGTTCTCTACTTTGCCCGCTGCGTCTATCACATCTTTCGCTCAGTTGGGACAGAAATTCATGTCCCATTTCTCATCCATGTGTGCTCACCCAGCACCAAAACAAAGGTTGGCACATTTTTCCCAACTAAGGGGTGAGTCAGATCGAGCATACATCGAAAGATTTGATAAATGTTTGTATGATGGGGCCCCAGTTGAAGAGGATGTCAAGATCCTCGCGGTGGTCGGAGGCCTGACCCTGAATACTGATATGTGGAAAGTCATGCATCAAGATTGGCCGAACACATATTCCAAATTCCGAGAGTGGGCAGCCAAGATCATAGCCATGCAGGATCTGCTCGCCCAATCATGATTGGGTCAGGAAACAACGACAAAGAAATTTTTTGGAAAAAAAATGATGAATGAGGGGGGGTATAAACCCCTAGGGTCTTTCAAACCATTCGAAGAAAGAGCAGAAGCAAACGCCCTACGAAGTCTTCTGGGCGTTTCAGCAGAAACAATTTTTAACCAAATCAAAGATCGAGACATGTTGGATAGGCCTCGAAGAATCATAATGGACAAGAATCGGCTTAATGCTTCCAAATATTGTAATTATCACGAGTACATCGGGCATAATACAGAAGATTGTCGCAATTTACTTCGTCAACTTTGGAAGTTATACGAAGAAAATAGTCTTACCCAATTCCTAAAAAAGTCGGCGAGCAGAGACTCCCGAACAGAAAAAACAGGAGATCGTAGGGGTAAGCGAAAAGCCGAAGAAACATCTGACAGTGATCACGAAGAATCCCGTAAGAGGTCTGAATTACCCAAAAGAGGGGCTCCTACTATGGGTAGAGGTCGAGAAAGTCAAGAAATCCACATGATATGTCCTGAATATGGTCCAGTGGGTGGATGTTATCAGGCACCGACATTATCGAACAGACGAAAGAAGATGGAGATGTGTGCCATGCAAAGCATCCATCAGGTGAAGGTGGCGAGCACATCAGCTAGCACGCCACCCTCCCACCAAATCATATTCTTAGAAGACGATCTCGACGACATAATCACCCCCACAATGACTCTTTAACCATCAGCGCTCGTCTCCTCGGTTTGAAAGTGCACCGCCTCCTGGTTGATACCGGAGCATATGCGAACATTTTGTTCGTCTACACTCTGCACCAAATGGAAAAACAAGTTGGGGACTTGAGTAGCTATATAGAACCATGTGATCACACCATCATGGGTTTTGGGGAATCTGTAACCCGACCCTATGGTATGATCAGGTTAGGAGTCGAGTTAGAATCAACTCTAAATTCGGAAATCCAACGAACTAGAATGCTAGATTTTGTAATCGTTGATGCTCCATCTACCTATAACGGGTTCCTAGGTCGCCCGTTTATTCAGGAATTTAAAGTTGTCTGTTCTACTTATTATTACTGTGTTAAATTTCCAACACAAGATGGAACGGGTAGCGTAAAAGGTGACCAGAAAAAAGCTCGAGATTGTTTGCTATCATGTGCACCAGAAAAGAAAAATATCGTTAACATGATGGAGCAAACATGGGAGATCGGAGAGTCAAGCCAACGGGCAAATACGCTGCCAAAATATCCTTTGACGAGCACACCTCCATGCGCGAACACAGAATCCGGGATGGAAACTCATGTCCCAGATCTCCCAGATCTAATGAACATTGATCCGCCAAACGAGCTATCGGACCTAGAACCTCGAGTAGGTTTTGAACCTATGGAGGTTGATGACGAACACCGGGGGTCGATCGAAGATCCTCGGTGGAAGCAAAAAAGAAAACAAGCAACACCTGTCGAACAATTGGAGTCTATCAATATCAACCCGAACATACCAGATTTAGAAGTATTCATTGGTTCGGAATTACCGGAGCCATTCCGAACAGAAGTGATCGCATATCTTCAAGCAAATCTGGATGTGTTCGCTTGGTCACATGAGGACATGGTTGGCATTGATCCTAAACATGCATGCCACTCTCTCAACCTTGATCCAACACAAACTCCAGTAATCCAGAAGCACAAAAAGTTCAGTCCGGAAAAGTATGCAGCCATGAATAGTGAAATCAAAAAATTGCTCGACAATAAATTGATCCGAGAAGTAAAATGCCCAAGATGGCTTGCGAACCCTGTGCTCATCCGCAAGTCAAATGGAACTTGGAGACTATGTATAGATTTCACTGATTTAAACAAGGCATGCCCGAAAGATAATTTCCCGATGCCACATATCGATTATTTGGTCGATAATACAGCAGGCCATGAGCTCATGACCTTCATGGATGCTTTTGCTGGCTATCACCAAAGATCCATGCATCCGGACGATCAAAAGAATACGCCATTCTGCAGCGAAAAGAATATGTATTGTTGGCAACGCATGCCATTCGGATTAAAGAATGCCGGAGCAACATATCAACCGTTTGGTGAACAAAATGTTCGACGAACACATTGGCCGAACAGTTGAGGTGTATATTGACGACATTGTGGTAAAAAGCGAACACAAGGAAGACCACATCACCCACCTCGCACAAACGTTTGATATTCTCAAATAGTACAACATGAAGCTAAATCCGAAGAAATGCAGCTTTGGGGTTCACTCAGGAAAATTCCTAGGACATATGGCCAGTCAACGGGGGATTGAAGCGAACCCATCAAAGATTCAAGCCATGCTCGACATGCAGGCCCTCGGGAGTGTGAAAGAAGTCCAAAAATTAACTGGATGTTTGGCTTCCGTAAGCCGGTTTATATCACGAACTGGGGACAAATACAAACCTTTCTTTGATACATTAAAGAAAGGGAAATTCCAGTGGACAGAGCATTGCCAAAATGCATTCGAGTCATTAAAGCAGTACCTTGCAGATACTCAAACATTATCAAAGCCTGTTCCAGGCGAATAACTTTATATGTATCTTGCTGCATCCGAGCATGCAATTAGCGTTGTGCTCGTTCGGGCAGAGGGGACGACACACTTGCCTGTTTACTATGTAAGCCAGGTGCTCAAAGAAGCTGAGCTCCGGTACCCTCCACTGGAAAAATTAGCATATGCTCTCGTTATGAGTGTTCGAAAACTGCGACCATACTTTTTTGATCACTCAATCGAGGTATTAACCACATTCCCATTGCGACAAGTCCTCCACCGACCAGACACTGCAGGCAGATTACTCAAGTGGGCGGTGGAGTTAGGCCAATTTGGCATTACGTTCGCCCCGTGAACAGCAATGAAGGGCCAGACTATGGCCGATTTCATGGTCGAGTTGACATATCCACAAATGCCCAAAAGAGTTGTCGACCAACCATGGCATATGTATGTAGATGGCTCATCAACAAGTTCAAGAGCCGGAGCAGGCGTGGTTCTCATCAGCCCAATTCGACAAACTTTCACAACAGCCATCCATTTTGATTTCCCAGCCACAAATAATGAAACCGAGTACGAAGCTTTGATCGCTAGGTTACACATGGCTATAACAATGGGAATTCAGAGGCTGATGATTTACAGTTATTCTCAGATAATCGTATATCAAGTAATAGGCGAGTACGAGGCCCGAGGCGAACAGATGGCGCAATATCAGCAACTAGCAAAGGAGTTGCTTGAGCAATTCGAACAAGTTTACATAGAACAGTTACCACGATTGGGTAATTCGTTCGTTGATGCCTTGGCACGCCTGGCAACAGCAGAAGGAGTGACGAACACGACGGATATTGTGGTCGTCACAACTTGTTCGCCATCAATTCCCATAGTTGTGGTCGCCCATATAACAGGCGAGCAAGAAACCTGGATGACTCCAATTTTAAATTACTTACAAAAAGGACTTCTCCCTGAGAATAAGGCACAAGCTACTCGCCTCAGATTACAAGTTGCTCGTTATACAATCTTAGACGAGCATTTATACAAAAGAAGTTTCTCACTTCCATTATTGAAGTGTATTACTCCTGAAGAGGGTCATGTAATTCTGGAGCAGATTCATGATAGAGTATGCGGAAACCATACAGGTGGGCTCGTCTTGGCACATAAAATTATCAGACAAGGTTACTATTGGCCGACCCTCAAAAAAGATTCGCTCGCGTATGCTCGCGCGTGTCACAAGTGCCAGGTACATGCCCCACTTATTCATAGCCCACCTGAAGAACTAGTGTCAGTTTATAGCCCATGGCCATTTGCTAAATGGGGAATCGATTTGATCGGCCCATTTCCTACTGGCACGTCGGGAGTAAAATATGTTGTGGTTGCCGTTGATTACTATACTAAATGGGCGGAAGCCGAAGCTATTATTAAAGCCACCGAACAAAGAATGTGGAACTTTGTTTGGAAAAATATCATTTGTCGTTTTGGGCTTCCCCAATCATTGGTAACGGATAATGGCAAACAGTTCGATGGAAGTGAATTAAACAAAATTGTGCTCATTTGGGGCATAAAAAGCATTACTCAACTCCAGATTATCCCCGATCAAACGGACAAGTTGAAGTCGTTAATAAAATTATCAAGCATACCCTCAAGGCCGGACTTGATAATTCGAGGGGGAGGATAAATTTGAAGAGTTGCGAAATATTATGGGCCTATCGAACAACTTTGAACATCAACTGCGAAAAACCCCGGCATTTGGTGCGAAAAAGTTATTATACCCTTGAAATAAAGATTTCGAGTCATCGGACAATGACTTTTGGAGAGCACATCAATGACGGCGCTCTCCTCGAAAAGTGCAGACCTGTTAGAAGAAAGAAGGACGGAGGCTGATTTCAAGAACGCCATGTACAAAAAGAGATCGAAAAAGTTCTATAACTCCAAAGTCCGAACACGCAGGTTCAATGTGGGTGAGCTGGTTTTAAGGCGAGCAATGGGGGTATCGGTGGTGTGTTTGGTCGAGCACAGGAAGGTCCATTCAGAATTCTGAGCGTTTGTTAAATGGGGGCGATGATTTGGAAGACTGAATGGAGTCCCTTGTTCTACTTCGTGGAATCGTCAAAACTGAAAAAAATATTATCAAGAATGACGAGCATAACGGCCAAGCACACTCACCACTCAAAGCTAAACGAGCATAACTGGCCAAGCACACTCAGCCACTCAGGCTAAACGAGCATAATTGGCCGAACATATTGACCATTCAAATTTAAGACGAAAGCAGGACAATCATGAAGGAAGAACACACCGTGTTCGACACAAATCTTCTAGAATAAATTCTTGCCAGCACTATTGAAAGATAGAAGATACGTGTCGAAACAAGTTGAGAAGTGGTGGCAACCAAAAAGGAACGGTCAATCCTTGAATAAGAACGGCAAAAAAAGGACAGATGTCAAAAAGGAGGATTCAAAGCGGATGAGATGTCAAATGGAGGAGTTAAAGCGAAAGAAGGCCAAAGACCAACTAGATATGCCAAGACTGTTTGGGATAGTACTATAAATAGAGGCATATTGATAGTCAAGAAAGTGGAGAAAAAAGCAGATAAAAAAAAAAAAAATACTACGTTATCGGAAGAAAGTTGGTTCAAGATGCCTCGCAGACGAAGTATCCAAAGACTCGATTCCTATCATCATTCTTTGAATCGAAGCATCTATCCTAGTATGATCTTTTACCCCCTTATGAGACACTCCGAGCACAAAAAGGTTGGCGCCGCATTCACGGACTCAAGATGCTCCGGCAGAGTCATGGTTGCCACTCCACGTTACTCAACGCTTATGCAAAGAAGAATCTGGTCCCCCACGCATCCCCAAAATCTCCTCCGGCGGGAGGGATGTCGTGGTATCCGCTCGAAATAACATGCGGATGCTGATGCTCAGGCATCTACTGAAGGGGACAAAATGGTGCGAGCTGAGGATTTTGCTTTCGCGCCGATATAAAGGCGAAAGGCAGCGTTTCGCCAGATGCTCATGTCCGGTTGCCGCCAAAGATAATCACAACTTGTTCAGAGGGACAAACGCTTATCTTTATTGGCTGCTTGAGCATGTTACTTAAAGAAGGGTAGACAGCCGATGATCGCCCGTGCTTGTCAACATCAATTCCACGGACTAGATGAGGCCAGCTCATGTCTATTCAAGACAAGGTTTAAATTCAAAACCATAGTTTGATGTCTATAGTTATGTGTAATAGACAGTCTTCTTCAATTGTAAAAGTTGTAATAGAATACAACGTGTTGCAAAAACATTCTTGTTTGTTAAGATTTTCTAGTTGAAGCATATCGAGGAATTGACCTAAAATTTGGACGACCGAACAAAAGCGAACGAGCGAAGTTTATGTTCACCGACGAAACGATTCAGATCAGATACCCGCTGAAAAAAAGCGAGTAATGGGTACGCAATAAAAAACGACTTAACTCAGACTTACAGATATACCAGAAAAAAAAGCGAGTGATGAGTGCGGGGTCGCACCTAAATAAGACGGCCCGAGTACGAAGTGATCGCGCCTAAATAAGACGATCGCGAACCAAGAAAGGGGGGGTTGCATAAAGTTAACCCATCTGGTCGCAGCTAAATAAGACGATCAACCGATTGCACCTCAATAAGATAATCAAAAACGAAAGAAGTCAGGAGGGGACATAGACAAACACAATGTTCGAATTCATTAAGAAGAAAAGAGGCATAAACTAGAAAGCAAGGCAAACATCAAGCAACACAAGTATCAGTCATTCATCAGTAACAACATTTATCCTCAACGATCAGGTTAGAGGAAATTGTTCAATAAGCAAATTCAATCATTAACTTCGAAATTGTTCGAACACGAGAGAAGAAGGCAAAAAATTACACAAGTTCAAAAGAAATTGTTCGAGCAAGAAAGAAGAAGATAAAAATTACACAACAATTGTTCAGTAAAGCAAAAATTACACTAAGGAACAAATTCGTTGTTGGGGTGGGCGGAAGCGATGTATCGAACAAATCATGCCCCATCCGCCGGCCCTTCAGAACAGTTCCTCCAAAGATTGTCAAAGCCTAATCGCTTCGCTAGGAAGTGCACTTTGCTCATTTTCGGGAGGCCCCCTTTGTTCGTTCTGCACCTGATCAACAATGTCCGCATCCAAGCCATCTTCCTCATCCAAAATAGGATCATCAATCTTGATCCCTCAGGGAGATTGGAGAAGTCGCACAGATCACTCAGATCAGATATGGGAAGGTTGCGATCTGGGGGGTTATCGATCAGGTACTTCTGAAAATGGGATATGAGCGGGGCAATTTGTTCGGCAGTGAGCGTGTGTCGAGCAGAACGAATGGCATCGGCAAAATCACATATGTAAGAGAAGTTCGACATGGAATCAACATACTCCTCACTGTGCAACCTTGAATTTTCGAGACCCAAACGAGTGTTGGTCTCTTCAGCAATGATGAGTTGTTGGCCGAGCAAATTCTTCTCGCATTCCATGACCTCGATGTCAGTTCGGAGTTTACGTAGCTCAACATTCATTTCATTCTGAACTCTCCTTATACCGACCACCTCCTCCTGAGCAAGGCCTAGCTCCTCCCTCGCCTGGCGAGCATCTTCCCGAGCTTGGCAAGCATCCTCTTGAGCCTTGCAAGCCTCTGCTTGAGCCGAAGATACCTGTCCCTGAGCCAACCTCACTGCATCCTGAGTTTTGCTCAGCTCGTTCACCTTCTCTTCAAAACTTCTGATGAGAGCCAAGTAATTAGCATGAAGATTGGCGGACTCAGCATAAACTTTCTCAAGGAGAACCAAAGATTGGCCCTGATGTACCAAGCTAAGTCGCATGGTTTCCAAAGGTGTTGGACCCTTGGTGGCCTCTTCAAGCTTAGTAGTCCATGCTCGTATGGGAGTCTCGCACGCCTTCTGAACATGCTCGGGAATGCCAGGAACTTTGCGAACACTTGGTGAGCAGTAGTAATTTTTCAATTCGGGCATCAAAGGCGCCAATCTGCTCAACCTGCATGTACACCCGAGCAAACAAACATGACAAAGCGACCAAAATCAATGAAAAAACAAATACTCCAATAAAGCGAACAAACGTACCTGTTCGCCCGAGCCGGGTCCCATCCTAAAAATGATTTATCCTCGGGGGACCGGAGCTGAGGGTTCAGAGGGGTCCAAGTTTGGGGTCCTGCAGGAGGTGGAGAAGATGTACCGACCTCCATTTCGACTATTTGCGTGATCGGACCGACCACGGAGGCGGCCATTCTGATCGTTTTGGCAGTGGGGGTCTCCCCAACAACATCGATGCTCATCTGAGCTTGGTCTCTTACCCCCTGCTCGTCAGTTTCCCTCCTTGATCTTTTTGGCGACGGAGCCTGTTCGCTCGCCCCCTGCTCGGCCGAACGAGTTGTCCTCTTTGGTTGGCTCGACTCCCGAGTCCAGATGCGTACCTTCGGCTCGCCTTTCTCACCCCTGCTCCCTCCGCCGATTTGCTCGCCGCATCCATCCCGGCTTGAATTCGAGCAAGCTCCTGAGGTCTTTTTGTTCGAGCCATTTCAGTATGCTCGGAGGTACTCACATCAACAATGACGGCAGGGAAAGCTATAGACAAAACAGTTCATTATACAAGAAAGAGAAACAGCGAGCAAAAGGTACAAAACATTTGCAAATACAAAAAATAAACCTTACCAATGGATTAATAAAGAACAAGATGGTGAGGAGAGGACGTACAAGCCTCCTTTCTTCCTTTTTGATCGCAGATTCAAAGTCTTCACAGATCGTTCGAGCGAGGCTCGAGATCGACGGGTGATCTTTCGCTAAAATAGCCGTCATTTGGTCTCTTTTGTCCGTCGTGGTGGAATTCTTGAAATGGAGAATAAGTTAAAATCGGTTCAAAATTTCAAGAGCAAAAGACACAAAAATACTTACTTGGTAAATCCCAAATCGTGGGGATATCTAAGCGAGCATCCGGTTCGCTTCAGGTTCGGCTCTTCAATCGCCCCAACGAACCAAAATTTTTCCTTCCAATCACTAATTTTGTTCGGCACATCCTCAATGATCTTGCACTTAGCATTTGCCTGCATGAATAGCCATCCATGTTCGACCTTGGGACGGGTCAAATGCACTAGGCGTGAGAGTTCAGCTGTTGTGGGATAATATATGGGCTTCGTTTTGTCGAACAAAGTCAAGAAGCTCATAATCATGTGCCACCCATTCGGCTTCAGCTGCGTAATAGTAATGTTCCATTCTACGAGCAAACGAGTGATAGCCGGATGGAGTGGGAATCGAAGACCCGCTTCCATTGTGTCCAAATTCACAAAGAACACAACCCTCGGGGAGGTCGGGTCCGCTTGCTCATCGGGACCAGGTGCCCAGAAAAAGACATCTTTCGGGGTTTCATAATTCCTATACAGCTGAGCGAGCATATCAACATCGATTACGCTCGCAATTTTGCTCGGGTACTCATTCTCAACCCTAGTCCTATGAGGTTGTTCGGGACAATCAAAATTATAACGAGCATTATACTCGTTATATGTTGGGCTATGAGGAAGACCAACAGGGATATCGAGCTCCGTGTTCTGCTCGCCATCGAACCCTCTATTCGACTCATCGACATTCTCAGCCATCGGGGTTTCCTCCCTCACATTATCATCATCTCTATTTACATCAAGACTATTTACAACCCTAGACCTAATTTGGGGTTGAGGCAAAGAATCCTCACTCGAATCATCCAAAAATTCGGACGGGCTAAATCCCTATCTAATTCATTTAGGGCATCATCGGAATCAGAGGAAAGAATGGCAAACGGCTGCCGAACTTGCCAACGAGACCTTGAACCCGAGACATTCATCTCCGACGTGTTAGCTTCGCTACGGGGGATTGTACAGAAAGAGGGGGAGGAGAAACTATGGTGGTCCGATTCTATTGAAGCATAAGAATTTGAACGAGAAGCCATAATCGAAATTAAAGAGAGTATGCAATAGTTACCTGAATAAAATCCCTTGCGCCCCCTAGGAATGATGAAAAAGAGTATGAAGACAAAGACAAGAAGATGAAAAGAAAGAAAATAGATTGAGGCGGTAAAATAAGGTATTTATAGATACCGGGTTTAATTTTGAAAATTCAAAGATGTCTAAAACGCGTTTACTTGCCCAATTCAAATTATATTAAAATATGATGAATACAATGAATTTCGATGGTATTGTTGTGTTCGATACAATTAACAATATTAATCGAACACGCCAAAGAGACACTTGTAATATTGTTATTAAAATAATCATGCTCGATGGACAAGTTGTCACTTGCCGACCAAACAAGTTTGTTCGCCAAATTTCGCCACTTGTCAACTAAGCATGAGCATGTGAGTTTTGAGTTTTGTTCGCTAGCTCGCCGAGCAAAAAGGTATGCTCCCCACTTACCGACTAAGCAAGTTTGTTCGTTCCCCACCGAAAGCAAAACAGTATAATCCTCAAGAAGATATGTTGTGCTGATCAGATCGAGCAAAGAAGAAATTTTGATAGCCTGAATTAAATAACCTGCGAGTCAGGATATCTGAACTTAGAAAAGTTGAACTCAGTAAGCCTGAGTAACCAAAGGGCTCAGATAACCTGAAGGCTCAGATAACTCGATGATTTCGAGACAACCCAAGACTTCGGATATGCTAGATGCTCAGATAATCTAAGGGCTCAGACAACCTGAGGACTCAGATAACCTAAGGCCTCAGAAATGCTCGATGAGGACAGTTTTCCAGTATAAAATTGATATGTCCGAAGAGGCGAACAAGACGATCAGTCGAGCAAAAGATTGATTTGGACGATCAAAAGAGTGCCTTATAGACAAGCAAATGCAAAGATCAACCAGGAAGACGAAGTTGGAAACGTGGCAACATCACATGAGTTCTTGCAAGGCCCGAAGTCTCCAGCTCATGCTTGCCAAACCAGCTCATGCTTTCAGAAAAAATTCCCAGAGGGGTAAGGTTCACAAAAAAAATTCCCAGAGTGGTGAGGTTCAGAAAAATTCCAGAGTTCATTCATACACATAAAAATCCCTAGCACTCATATGCTTACTCTCCAAATCATCTTCATCCGTAGCGATTCATCTTCATGAGATGTATCGTATATTGTACGTGTAAAACTCGCAATACTACATCCCTGGCTTGGAACGCCCCCGAGTAGTCATTTCTTGACGAACTGGGTCAACAAATTCCTCTTATTTACAGTATATTTTACACGTACATATTTTGTTTGTGAGTTGTCATCGAATTAGCCACATAATATTCTCCATATAAAACGACTCGCAACAGACCTACAGGAGGACAAATTCTTCAGAACTGAACAAGGAAGAATTAAACCTCAGTGGTTCGTTATTTCTTAATCTTCGTTCCTTAAATAGGATCACGTGTGGTTGGTAACTATTGCTTTGACTTATCATGGGTAGAGAATCAACGAGATTCAATACTTTTTATCTTGAGCAATATTATTGGTCACATGTGATTGCTAAGATTTAATACGGAGAATCGTGTGCAAGTACGCTTTTTCGATTTGCCCCCTTGGGAGGTTCATAAGCTTTATCATACCAAATCTTGCAAGTGGAGCTAGTTTCCGGTATGGATAATAATGTTGAACCGTTCCTTGACCAAGGACAAAAGATATTAATTAACGGAAAGCTATTTCAGTGGCTTGAATTAATTAATGGGCTAGATAATCTTAAACACGGGAAATAATAACCGGGAGCCATATTGACTGTAATATGGGTTAAGATGGATAGTGCAATATTAATTATGTAGTGGGATTAATTAATATTTATGGGCTTGAATAATATTGTGGCTCAATATTGATAATTCAAGATCCATTGAAATGTCCAATCTTAATTCTCCTAAAGGCCCCCTATGTAGCCCAACATATAGTCCAATAACTGAAAAAATGTGTTTAAAATAAAATAAATATTGTTGCTTATTTTTCCTCATAATTTTCGAAATTTATGGATAAAAGGGGAGAAAGATTTTCTTTGAATTTTGTTATGGAATGAAGATATGTATTCTTGGAATACAAGATTATCTCATTAAATTCAAGAAATCTCCCACTTGGTTATCCATATGGTGCTTTTCGAAAATATTAAAATATAAAGGGCAAGAAAGATTTTCTTGATTTTCTTGAAAAGATATTATGAAAGATATGTATTTCTTGAAATACAAGAATATCTCATAAATTCAAGAAGATCCAAATCTTGGAATCTTGACCTATAATTTCGAAAATATCCATAACAAAGAGTAGGTGGGATTTTGTGGAATATTATAATTATGGGAAAAAGAATATAGGAGATATATTCAAGATTTCTTGGAGATCGAGAAAATATTTTCCCACATTGTTTTTTGCCCCAAAATTTCGACCACCTCTACTCTATAAATAGGGGATGATTCTTTCATTCCCAAGTACAATTCCATGTGCTGGAAAAATTAGTAAATCCACAAAGGTGGTGCAACATAATTTATTTTCATTTTTGTTAATTGTTCGCAAGCGTCCTACCACCGGATAGTCGAGCAAGGATTAAGGGAATACTTGGGAAGTTCTTTTTGTGTGTCTAATAAACAAAGTCATTGCCGTCCCAAGAGGTAAGTTCACGTAAACTCGTAGAATTTTGCATGCGTAGGATTTACGTGAATTAATTATATGCATGATTTGTTGTTGGATTATTATTTGAATTAATATAGGATTAATTCATACTAGTAATAATTATAAGAATTAAATTTGTATTTAAATATTCATCCCGAATAGATCTGTGCAACTTATTCCCCAACACTTCTCAGCCAAGCCCGAAAATTCTTGGCCAATACTCCAGCTTGCGATAGTATTTACTTCTTCTTTGAATGATCAAGGCCGAGAAATGTACTCTGTACGCATATAACATAATAATGTAGTAAATTTAGTAATCATACAACAACTTTCAATAAGCATATATATAATTAACATACCAAAAGTTCATCCCATAATCTTTCTTTCAAAGAAGTGAGTTTGTCTACACGGTCCTTGGATGGCAAAGACGATAGGATTATCGCCTAATCGCACTCAAGGTAGAAAGACAACGTCTCACTCTGTTTACCGATTGCCTGCCCATATTCATTGAATGATAACTACAGTAACATATTATTTAATTAGATTCAACGATCAATCATATAATTACAATGTCAACTGTTCAATTGTAATAAAATTATCTGCACTTGTTTCCCCTTGCTACGAGCCCTCTTAACAGAAGACATCGTGACTATACCTCTACTGAGCTTATCCCCTGAGCTGCTAGTTGTGGGAGCAGAAGTGTCACCCTAATCCAAGTCATCAGTATGATGTCGATCATCATCACCATGATCTCCATCATCATCTCCATCATCTCCGGGATGTGGCAGATAAGACATGATCTTGTAAAACAGAAAAACAACATTTAATAAACAAAAAGCAAACAATATTTAAAGAAGCAAAAGAAATAGCATTCAATAAAGCAAAAGAAACAACATTTAATAAAGCAGAAGCAAAAACAATCAATAAAGTCGTACATTTCTTTTTAGCACTTGTTTTTTTTTTTTCATTTTTTGGTTGACTTTTCTCGTTCATGACCATGAATGTTAACAAGATCCGGATTGTCATATTCATCCACATCGACAATTATTCTCTGGTACGGGCGTGAATTTGCAAGATCATCGAAAGAGGGTACATAATATTCTAACATATATATATATACACATCAACCAAATTTCTATTTCTCTCTACAGAGCAAAATATTCTAACATATATATATATATATATAAATATAATTATATATATATATATATACATGCAATTAATATAAGAGCCAATACAAGAGCAATACAAGAGCAAAATTTATGTTTTACCAATACAAGAGCAAAATTTCTAACATATATATACATATACACATGCATTAATTAATATATATACATATATACACTAACATATATAACATATATACACTAATATATACACATGTACAATACATATATATATATATATATATATATTAAATCAGACGCGTGGAGCTAAAGCGGAGGAAAGGCGGCGATGGGGTGGCAAGGAGGGGAGGGACGGACAGAAGGCATGAGAGGGCGGGAAGGTGGAGGCGAAGGTGAGCGACGGCCAAGAGAGGAGGAGAAGGGTGACGCCAAGGGAGGAGAAGGAGAGCTTAATTTCAAGAGAGAGGAGGGGCACTTACGACGACGCGAGAGGAAGAGGAGGGCGATGGAAATGGTCGGGGGGAGTACGTACGCAAGCAGATGAATTAATATGCAGGGAGGGAGACGCGAAGGAGATATATCAGAATGAAAAAAAAAAAACGCGATTTGGGGGCGCTTTCGATATAAAACCTTGACCCATTTTTACAGGCGGTTGGAACGCTCTTCTTTGCAGAAATGGTTCGAATCGCATTCCAAGCGTTCGGCCTAGCAGAACGGTTGTAAACCGCATTATAAGTCATCTTGCAGAGCGGTTTTTAACCGCTCTATCTTGGAGAACGATTTCGAACCGCTTTTTAATTTTTTATTTAAAAAAAAAAATAAAAACCGCTCTCCAAGGCCGATTTTGGAGAGCTCTTTTTAAAAGGGCTTTCCAAGTGGAGCTCTCCAAGCTCAAATGTGTAGTAGTGTATATTGGAGAAAGCGTGCCATCATAATCTAAAAACACGACTATTTGCTTCCCTTCCAAACTCCTCATCATCTCATCGAATGAACTTAGTGCACAAGGGTGTTCCTTCTACACAAATACAATACAATACCATTACAAAATTAATTAAACCTTAATTTCTGCTAATTTTAATTACTACTTACTAGCTAATAGCTAGGAGTATATATAATTCATGCATAATTATCTACCTATTAATTTGATCGGATTACCAATTAATTAATTAATACTCACCAGCCAACTCATATATGTTGCATCATTGGGCTGCTGCTTATCACTTTCACCCTCCTCCATCTCTCCAGGCCCACATACCCGTTTCTCCACCTCCCTACCAACCTTCCACATATTTTCCTTAACCATAATTTTATCTTATCTTCTGCAATAATAACATATTTAATTAGAGTCATACTGATAATTATAAAACGAGACGGCGAGGAAAAAAGCAAGCTAATTACACATTTTTTTTTTTTTTCAAAACAAATAAATCCCAAATGCAATAGCCCGTACTCAAATTCCAGGAGAATTAAGCTCAAAATGTTAGAGCATCCACAATGGTCAATCCAATGAGTGTTTAATTATTGGATTGATGAAAATTGGTGTTTAAATCATTGTGGGTGTTCATTAGATTGGAGAAAGAGTGTCATCTATCCAACGGAATGAATGGAGAGAGAAAATATTTTTTTGGAGACATTTAGGTAAAAGTGAGGTGAATATGAGACCCACAAAAGTTGTATGAATTGATGAATGATTGAAAAATCATTGTGAAAATATGTTTAAAGAATTGAACTTTTATAAATTAGTGATGTGAAAATGATGTGGATGGAGAGGGGGTGGATGGATGGATGAATTTTCATTCATTCATTATGGATGTTCTTATAAAGAAAAGTGCTTGAAAAGGACAAAAAAGTCATTCTCGACTAAGGGTATGTTTGAGAAGTCCCTTTTGAAATTTCAAATTTCAAATCCCAGTTTACTTATCACTTATCGAGATTTCGGTATAAAATTTTAAATTCTCCAAAATTATAATTTATAATAACTATAATACATTTATTTTATATTTTTTAAATACAATTTTCAATACGCTATCAATTATCTATCACACTCTCTTCTACTTTTTTTACTTTGTTATCATTACATAATCATTCAATTATTTATATATTACTTACTATAATATAATATTATTTATATCATCTACTTTATCAAATTTTACAAAATTCACACTCTCAACCATATATATAAAATCAAGTACACTTTTTACTTTATACCAAATACTTTAAATCCGATTTCAAATCCCCTCTAAACTATAAACAAACGTGTTATGAGTTTTATGCAAATTTATAAGAGTGTGGACCCCACATATAATTACTAATAAATTGCATTAATAATAATAAAAAATACAAAAATATTCACGGGTATCTAGTCCATGTGTGCAAATGTGGGCCAAACAGAAATAAGATAAAACTCGGAAGAAATCTTTTTTAAAAATAATTTCTCAGTAACTTTTTGGACAAGTATTTGTATAATAAGTATATTTATAAAAGAATAAAGTCCAAGTCGGCTGACTCAAAGCTGATAGAAAAGTTGTGTGTGAAAACACACAAACAAATACTCCCTATTATACTAATTGTCTTAATCATAATCTCAAATTTCCACTAACACCGACATAAATTGGTTTTCAAACATCGATCATTTCAACAGTCTCAAAATCAAAGTGTTTCATTTCATGCATGCGATATTTTAGTTTTATTATATCAGCTACCACTTCCAAATTCCAACGGCACCCAACTGTAATATTCCTGTCTGCAGGCTGCAGCACATCAGTACTATATATATTTATATGATAAAGTCTAATATGAAAAATTTTATACATGAAAAAACTTTAATTTACAATAAAATTATGTAGTTGGTGAAGGTAAGATAAAATTGAGTGGTTCATGGTTCACTCGACCTAAGTGGTTGTTCATGGTTCACCCGGTCCGAATAGATCATAAATTAGGATTCATTATTTAGTGTTTAGAGTGTAGATGGTTGATTTATGATAATTTTATAAATTTTTATCATAAAAATTTATATATATATATAGGATATGGAATTATTTATTAATTTAGAAGCGTTTGAAAAGATGTAAAGTTTACAAGTCATTTATCATTCTGTAATAAGATATCTAAACTTATTTTATTAAGATCATGAGTTATTTCGCATGGGAGAATTAAAGATTTCTCAAGACAATTATGCATATTTTGAAACACAACTAGAATAATGAGACGCACTTATTTTTTAAATTGGTAAAATCCAATTTTTATAAAAAAATAAGTGTTTCTTGAGTAGTGTTTCAAAACACCACCTTAATATGATTACAGGAGAGAAAAATTGAATGAGGAATTTGGAAGATAGATTAGATTATAATGATAAAGAGAAAGTGGTAATTAGAAGACTTAGAGCAGATGCTTTTTTCAATTCTTGAGCGAATATGAGAAGATGAACAAAAAGGCAGGGCAGCATAGCCTTGTATATATAGGAGTAGGGGTATTGGCTGTCGGAATGTGTAATTTGAGAGGGAGATTGTCAAGATCCAATCATGCCAAGGTCAAGATTTTGGTCGTACTATTTGTCTTTTTCCGCAAAACTAGATTACCATAATTAATAATTAATCACTCCTTCACTCTACCTTAATTATAAAAACTCTCAATTCCTTTTTTTTTTTTTATCGAACAAAGTTAGTTGTTAGTAATTAGTACACCAAGCACCCAAACACTCCACAAATTCACCAAGCCACCTTATAACTCTCATACTTCAATTCATTCACAAAGGGAATCGAGCCCGAAGTCTCACGTAGGATGAGGGAGTTCGATGGCCAGGAATAAAAATTTCAATCACTTTACTCTCAACTCCTCTATATTTAATCCCTGTCAAAAAAAAATGTGTCTCCTCTAAAATCTTTTCTACTTTGACTATTAAAATGTCCCCTTCATTCGCTCACTAATTATTTCCCTTTTCTCGCCCCTCAATTTAATGTTAATTTCACTCTAATTAAAATCTTGTCTATTAGTATTTACACAATCAATAATCTTTTCACTCAAATGCAATCATTTGCTTTTTTTAAATGCTCGGCTTGGTGGCAATAAAACTTAGATATGAATGAAGAATGATTATGGATATAATTGAGGGATTAATCATTATGGAATTATTAATTATTTTGTTATTATTTTTTATTTTTATTACATGTGTATCAAAAATGTCAACCAATATTAATAGGAATAATTTTTATAAATTATTCCCTTTCATTACTCCTAATTAAGCGGATCTTTAGACTCTTTTTGATTAAATTCATTTTTTTAACATTTAAAAAATTCTAAAACTATTTATAAATAGATTATAATTAGTTTAAGTGTTTGATTAATAAAACTTATAAATTTCTTGTTAATTTGAGAAAAATATTTTTCATCTTATAAAGTAATTATATTTTTATTTTTAATATCGAGATGAGGGCGTGGGCTAGAGTGAAGTGATTTAAATAAAGTAATTATTTGTTATGTCAAATCAACGTGATTTTTAAGGATTTGAATCATTTTGATTTACAAGGAAAATTAATATAAATGAATTAATATCAAATCTTTCTAAATTTTACTCTATAAATTTAAACTTTTTAAAAAATATGAAATCTTTTTATTACGTGAAATCTACTTTTCAAAGTTTACTATTCCCTTCCATCAACTAATTAAAAGTAATTCCGCTTGTAAAGTATTTTTACAATCCTAACATGAAAACTTTTATAGTATTCCAACTCGAGCCTAGCTAAAATCTATCCAAGGCAATAAGGACTTATTTTGTAAAGTTGTTGAAAAGTAATTTTTTTATAAATCTATAAATATATAAAAGTAGAAGTTTATCAAAATCTAATAATTGATGATATTTTTTTTATAAAGATATTTTTTTCTCCGAAAATTTAAAATTAATATGAGTTTGTGAAAATATACTATATATTTTTTTAAAAAAATATTTTATATTTTTTTTTCAAAAATTTTTCTCAATCCGTTATAATTTATTAATATTTATTTCAAAGATATTTCCCATATTCCAAAGATTCGTTTCCAATTTCATCATTCCAAAGATTTTTCTCAATCAATTTTATGAATATATATATATACTATATATTTCAAAGATTTTTTTCCAATCAATTATTATTTATTAATATTTATTCTAAAAAAAAATTTCAATAATATACTATATTTTTTTCAATAATATATATTCTAAAAAATTTTACCCAATCAATTATTATTTGTTAATATTTTTTTTATTTTTTTTATCAATAATGTACTATACAGCAGTGATTTCATAACCGGTTCAACATCGGTAATCGGCGACAAATCGGTCAAAAATACCCCTGAAAACTGTTTTTTAGGCTGAACCTTGTCAAAAATACCCCTGAAAACTGTTTTTTAGGCTGAACCGGTTTTAACCGGCCAAAACCAGTTCAACCGGCAAACCGCCGAACCGGGTGAACAGGTTTCCTTCATTTTTTTTTTAATAATTAAACGGGACGCAGGCTCCCGAAAAGGGAAGCCGGCTTGGATTCAATCATTCTCCTCCTCTCTTCAGCCGTGCAAGTTGAAATTACAGAACAACAGAGATTCACAGAAAAGCTAATTCTAAGAAAAAATATCACGTTTGAATTCGACCTTTTCACCACACCATCGCCGCTGTTACCGCCGCTGCGCCGCCACCTTGAATCGCCAGCGACTTCCCTTCCCCACAGCACTCCGATCAAAATGAAGTGCACGTCACCACGAACTCCCCTTCAAAATTTAAGGCAAAACGGTGAAGAAACGAGCCCCATATATGATATAACAAACCCTTCTTCTCCCTCTCTCTTTCTTTCTCTCCCCTTTTTCTCCTCTGTTTCTTTTTTCTCTCTCGACGGTCAACTAGCAGCCCCTCACCATATGCCCTAATCAACCTTTTTCCTTTTTGATTTTCATGGGCCTTTATTTATTTATTAAAGTGGGCCCAACTATGATTGGGTTTATGGGATGAACTATTTGAATATGCGTATAGATTTATGGGATGGACTATTTGAATATGGGTATAGATTTGGTGGTGGTGTGTTTAATTTGTTGATAAAAACAATTGGGGAGAAGTTTAATTTTAAGTGTACAATTATTTTATTTTTTTAATGTTGCATATTACATAGGACATATTTAAAAAAGATATAGGTAGGGATTATTTCACCTGGGGTTGAAAGCCATTGGTCCAGGAAAAGGCCCAACCAGGATTGAAGCCATGGATTAGGTTATGAAAAACACTTAAATATATAGATGTTCCAAAGATTTTTTATTCTTTCTCAATTCATTAGTAAAAGATTATTTTTTTTCCAAAGAACAATTTAATAAATTTTATTTATTTATTCCCAAGGATTAAGACTTTTCCCCATTATTATTTGTTAATATTTATTTAAAAAAGATTCAAGGATTAAGATTTTTTTCTCATTATTATTTGTTAATATTTATTCCAAAGATATTAATTAGGAAAATATTTTTATTTTTTTTCAAAGAACAATTTGATAAAAGATTTTTATTTTTTCCCAAGAATTAAGGTTTTTTCCCCATTATTATTTATTAATATTATTCTAAAAAAAATCTTTTTTTTTCTAAAGATTTTTTCTCAATTCATTATTATTTGTTAATATTTTTTTCAAAGATTCCTTTTTCAATTTGGCAATAATCTTTGGCAGAAAAATCCAATGTTTTCTAAATTTGAGCCGATTTCTGCTATTATATATATAAATATAGATTATCTACTTAATTTTATTATTGTGTGATACTCACACACACACACATATATTATTTCGTAAAATGTATATATTAGTAAAAAAATATCAATGCATACACGGTACATATACATAATAAATTTAGTTTAAATTCGTATCATAATTCATCTTGCGTTAAATTTTTAATATTCAAACTGTGCATATCGCAGGGGAGAAATGCTTGTATCTTAACTTAATGATTTCATCAAAAGCAATGTATTTTAAGGTTTAGTCTTAAATGCATCCAGGTGCACCGTACGTGCACTCATAGTGCATTTTGGAAACATGTATATTGTTATACTGAAAGATACAACTTCTTTACATTGAACCGTGAAAATTAATAATATGAAAAGATAGTTGCACAGTTCAGTGTATACAGGTTGCATCTTTCAGTGTAACAAGTTATATGTTTCTAAAATGCACTATGAGTGTACAGTGCACCTGGATACACATGAGACTCACTCTATTTTTAAATATTATGTACTTTTATTTTTCCTAAACGAAATAATTAAAATAACTACAAGGGAGCTTCATAAAAGAATAGGTTTTCATGTAAAATGATTCAATTAAGCACTAGCATACAATACAAGAAAATGCAAAATAAAGACATCACTTCTTTTACTGAATAGATGTCTACCCAGTCCACACAAAAAATCCAACAAGTAAAGACCGGTATCAATTTCACCACATGCAAACGAATTAAAAAAAAATCTCAACTTACAGTCGATATGATTAGCAATGATAGCCTGTAACAATCTTAAATCTCATAACATGACATGAAAACCAATAATAAAATGGATTTGCCAAAATTAACTGTAGTTTCAAAATGCCATTGCAAAATCAATTGTCTCCTAAGGTATTAGGCTTGTCAACTTTGTGCAATTGCAAAACCAATCAAAACATGTAGTCTCCAACTATCTCCCCAACATCTAGTTAAATATTTTAGCAAAATGTCTTCCCCTACTACTCAATAATCCCCTTCCCCCTCACCCCCTACTCAGACTCCCCATGACTATCTTCTGGAATATTTACACCAGTCTCATTCAAACTACAATTTGGAACACTCTTCAGTACCTCTTTAGTATCATTTCCTTTATCAGCCACCTCATCATCTTTCGTCATTACCTGCAGCAGTTCCAACGGGGTAGCCGCTGGATCGAGCTCCAGGCATCCCTTTGGAGCATCTGGAGATTCTAAACCAGTCAGCAAATGGTTAGGGACACGATGGGAAAAACGCAACATTTCTTCATTCGGTATCTTCTTGATTTCTTCTGGGTCGACATTGGGACGAAATACTGTCTTGAAACCAACAACTTTCATAAGCGAGGCCACACGAACACCCTTTCCCTCTTTGTAGTCATCCAGAACTGTTACCATTTCATAATTGTGTACAACTTCATCGGGAGTATGCTCGTTCCAATCAGGTGACCAATTTTTATAGAGTGCCCAAACATCACCCTTCTGAGGGACTACTATAATGCTACCACGAGGGCCCTTTGACCAAACAACTTTCTGAGAGAAAGCGTTCATAGATTTGCAGGTTTCATATTTGCCGACCCTGAATTCTCCACATGTTTTGTAGAAACCTGAGCCTACCCAGTCAATAGTACCGAACTCAGTGGTCGATTTTGAGTTAAGCCAGCTGATTCTCAACTTAAGAGGATTCCTACTAATCACCTTGTTGACCAGAGCATAAAAACGAGGCATGCCATCATCGTCATCATAGGCAGACCAAACTTCATTATCCCCGAAAGAGCTTTCTGCTCTATCTTGGTCAAAGTCATGAAAATCGGGATCTGGAACATTCATTGTTGCAGCAGCTTCAGCTTCAGTATCCTCCGCTTTACTCAAATTATCATCAGAAGGGCTATTCTGACCTTCCACTTGTGTAAGCTTGGTAGCAGTTAACCCACAGTTCCCGTTTTGAATCTTAGCAGGGCTTTTGTGCCTCTCTTTCTTGCTTTCTTTTGTCTCTAAACTCCACGACCTCAGCTTAGTTAGAATCTCCTTTTTACTCTTTGCTATCAACATGTTACGGGTCTCCATGGGTGTCAAATCTGAGGTACTGCTTGGTTGGCGATATGTCCCAGAAAAGCCATAATACCTCGATCCTGGGGCAATCCCACCCCCACTAGAAATTCCGAAGGCACCATTTCCCTGAGGCACATTATAGTTCATTCCAAACTTCCCATGATCATCATCTAATCTTCTCTTTTGAGAACTTCCCTGCCCCCCAGCAGATTCAGTATATGCTCTCTTCAACTTATCTTGTGCTTGCTGAACAACATTGGCAGCTTTTGCTGCAATAGAAGAATCTGTACCACCTGCAGTGGCTGTTGTACGCTGCTGATACTGAGGATATCTAGACGAGTTTGGTACTGATTTTCGAGCAACAGGAACATTTCTTGCTGGATCTTGGACAGGTCGACTAGGAGGACGAACACTTGAAGGATGCTTCTGCTGACGAGGAACCTGATTAGACGACTTGGAAAAATTGACAGGTGGCGCTGTCTCAGAAGCCATAAATGCTTCACGACAATTAGGGCAAAGGAGAGTATGGTTTAGGTACATCATAAGATATTCATAATGCATCTTGCAACGGTGACATATAGTCCAAAATGTATCATTCCTTTGAGAGGATGATTCTTTAGGAGTTGGCTTCGGGGGTGGCGGCTTAGGAGTATTGTTTTGGGTCTTCGGGATCCTGCTTGCAAAATTGAAAATTCCATATGCTGCCCTCGGTGGTGGTGCTGAGGGCCCACCAGTATGCATCTGAACTTTTTGTGGGATTCCTCTTGAGCCCCTCCTTTGATTATATGCTAACCTCTTAGCTTTATCTGATAACAAACCCCAGGCCTCAGAAATAAGCTTAAAAGCATTATCAGCGCCAACCGATTTATTCTTATCGGGATGAAGCAAGAGAGCTAATTTTCGGTATTGTTTTCTTATCGTTTCATCGTCCGCCGATGGGCTCACGCCAAGAACTCCGTACCAGTCGGTTTCCCCACTTATTTTGTTTTCAGCAGAAACGTACACCTCGAGTGTGGTCAAGATTTGAGAAATGCCGTCTAACCCAGGGTATAGAGTCTGCGCCTTTAAGGCGATTTTTTTTGCGCCAGCAAAATCCTTATTCCCCAATTTTTCCTCAGCAATTGATTTGGCCCGGAGGGCTTCATCTCTATTGCACTCCATACTTTCTCAAATGCTCTCCAGATTGACGAAAGTGCTCTCAGTATGCCGTTAATTATCTCAAAATCTCTTTAATATTGGTACCTGCTTTATTGAAAAAGTTTAATTATGTGATTCTGAAGAATTCGAATATACACGACACAATAAAAGCTCAGATGGAAAGGCAGGAGACGTTAATATAGCAACATTGTTCACTAATCACTTACCTTTCTAAGCTTAAACAATACCAATTTAGCATAACAAGTTACAATATCACGATTAAAACATCACATGGATAAGTGCATCATAATAATGTCAAACAAAAAAGGCAAAAGGAAATGGTACGACCAATCAGTCGCACCAAATGAAACCAAGCATATCAATTAAGGAAAGAAGAGAATAAGGTGGGGTTTTAAAATTTCATTTGCCTCGTAAAACAGAAAAGAAAACTAATCAGTTAAACCAGTACTGACCATTTTATTTTTAACAAACAATGGAACATAATAACACAGAAACATCGCGACATGGAAATAGTTGACAAAGATAAGAGAATTTCTTGATGTCTGGAGAAAGATGTGACTCTGTATCCAATTTTAACAGGGCAGGCATTTAGAAGCAGTAGAAGCTGTCTGAGAAAAGCTGGCAATAGTGAATAATGTGAGCAGAAATACAGACAAGAAGTGAAAACAACGGATGAAAGAGAAAGTGGGTAAGCAGCGGACAAGATAAATCACACTTAAAAGATTAAAACACAGTGTTTATCTTTTTAAATGCCTCTGATTTTTATTTTACATGTGGCTAGATAAACAGAAAATGATGCATAGCAATATGTCAACATTTTTGCATTTAAATTTAAAAAATTGGAAGAAACGTGTGTGTCTTAATGTCTTTACAAATTGCAGTGCCTCTCCTTTTTTTTTAAGCCTGTATCAATATTCGTCCCTCATATCACGTTTCTCTTCAATCATGCAGCAAAACAAAAGGAGAATAAACTCCTTTTCTCAGAAGGGAGAAGTTGTGTGTGTAAGGGTGTGTTTGCAAACACAAGTTACAGCTTCTAGAATCACTTCTTTTCAAAAGCTTAGAGAAGAAGCTTTTGAAAATAAGTGATTCTACCACTTTTCATACGGTTTGCAACCGCCGCTTAAGTATGTTCTAAAAGCTAGTACTAATTGCCCAAATGGTAATACCACACCAGTATATGGGATCCATGGTTGTTATGGGCGCGATGCCCACCAAGGCACAAGATGGGAAAAAATAAAACTTAAATAGAAAATAATAATGGAGCTCTATTATTTGAGGAAATAGTACAATGGGCTAATCTTATCTAAATCAAGATTTGCAAATATCTTGCTATATGGAGGAGATATAATCTTTAACTAAATGAGGATTTTGTCAAATCTCTTCCTAAGACATGGTGAGAGTTAAAAACACAACATAAGTAAAAAAATGTAGCAAAAAAGATGAGATTCACAAAGAAAAAAGGGATAAAAGAACCTAGCGTACTGGGGCAGTGACGTCGTTTCTTAGTTTCTTCTTTCTTTACCAATTTCCCCTTGAACCCGAGGTCTAGATTAATCACTTTTTTCTTGTTTATGAGTATCTGTTTACATAGAGTTAAATTAGCCAAAAATGGGTTTTATTTAAAAAAATTGTACACACATTACATTTTTTCGGTTGGAAGATCTGGAGAGAAGAAAAGGCGTAAAAGGCGCATAAGGGCCCACCTCAGCCATGAAAAGGCGCGAACCTTCGCGCCATTTCAACGGCTATGATTAAATTTTGAACTTAAACCGCCGGTAATCCGGCATCCCAGGTTTCAGTCAGGTAGTAAAATAATCTGGTCCTTGTAACATTGCCTAAACTAGTAAAATTATCCCCCAATGTCTTATCATCTTTCTCTTTAAACATTCTGATAATAAAATTTGAATTCCCTTAAAATCAACCAAAAACTGATGGAGTAAAAGGTTGAAAACAAATGAGCATATAAGAGCAAGAATCAGGGAAAAAACATGCTTCATCAAATCACACATTCTGAACTCAACTTCAGCAGCACTAAATGCGAAAGAACAATTCAACATCACCAGAAGAACGTACTAAAAATAATTTATAACTTATGAATCAGAAACAAAAACTAATTCAACTAAAATAGACCGCTAAGATGGATCTGAGATCACTCAACAAACAAACTCCAAAATTCACTCTTAATTCTACAATCATAACTGTTCAAAACCCTAGATTCAGCATAAAATATTCAATTGCAAATGGAATTCCAAAATAAAATGAGAAATTGAAAATTACCCTTTAATTTCGGTATATCAGCTAGCACGGTCGAAATTTGTCGGGATTTTCCACTTATTTTTTATATTTCATATTTCCCACCACATTGAAATGGGGGACTGCAAGAGCTTTTAGTCAAACCCCAGAAGAGAAATGAGAAATCTGAAATGCCAAAAAAATATCTGAAATTGAAATGTAGAATGGCCTAGGGTTTCACTTTTATGTTTTCAACCATACTTTGGTTAACCTTAACTACAGTTGGAGTTAACCAGAGTTAACCATGGTTAATTAGTATATTTGAACTAACTAGAGTTACTTTTTAACTACTCATTTGATTACTTTTTTTATTTATTTTAAAATTCAAAATGATTTAATTAAGTATACTTTTATCAAGTATTCAACATTTATATTTTATTTCCTGATTTTATAAAAATTATTTTTTCACACACATATTGTTCTTTTACTAAAACATAAAACGTGTGGTACAAGCTTCTAGTTATATATAATTAATGCATATTCTAATATTTTAATGTAAATAAAAAATTACAATAATATTATATTCATTTATCAGTTCAATTAGCCCATTTTCTTGGATGGAAGTAAAATGAGTAACATTATTTAGGTACATTTGTACATATATCTCTCATGAGTAACATATCGTATGGGGCGAGTGCCTCATAAGTAAAGCAGAATTATAAATTGAAAGATCGACGTTTTTAACACTTTATAGGGATAGGTGTTATTTATATTACGGTTTGGAGGAATATGTGTAATTTGTGATCTCCATCGCATATTGCATTGGCATACAAGGACAACGTACATTATCTAGGTTGTTTTGTACATTTCAGCACATTTCAAGAAGTTGTGTGAAGGCAGAATATCATAATGAGGGGACAACAAAGGAGCTACAAATAGGCTTGATGTGATTTAGAAGTCAAGTTGTTGTGTGGCTTTTGAATCAAAAACATAGCTCCATATTATATCAATTTTCTTTTTTATAAATATGCATGTAGTAAAAACTAATAAGCGGAGGATTATATAAGATATAATATATAACAAATGTTGCATATATAAACACACACTCACTGGTGATCATAGCATCTGAACCATTTGGAAGAGTGCTGATGATGTAAATGACTGCAAATAGATTTGATGTGATTCAGCCATTCTTTTAATGCTCTGATTTTCTCATCTGTTCAAAATCTTTATAAAACTTTGCGAGTATAATGAATAATGTTGCTCCGCAGAAAATGAGCCAATCCACAGTTCACATCAGTTACAAGTTCTAAAATTGTCAATTTTAATAGTACATGATTTGCATGTGATCGAAATAATATTATTTTTTATTTTTCATAAAAAAATGACACAAAAATTGAACAATTAACATAGTTATAAAATCAAAATTGAATATTAAAAAAAAAATTGGATGAAAAATGGTTTACAGAAAAGTTATAGAATAAAAAAACTTTTTTTTCTCCCTCTCCCACAAATGAAAGAAAATACACCAGCTACCCAATTAAAATGTCACTGGGTAGTACTACCTCCGACCCCAAAAATATGATCACAGGGTTAAAACATGTTTTACGAAAACGTAAATTAAGTCAATTTATGAATAACATAATTGATTGTTAGTAAAGTATAATTATAACTTGAGTAATTAAGTGATTGTTGGATGATGAAAATAAAAAAAAATTGTGCTCATAAACGTATTTAATCTACATTTCCGTAAAACATGTTTCAGCTCACTGAGCATACTTTTGGGGACATAAGGAGTAATAATTTTGTTATGCTTAACTTATATTTTCAAGATCTCAGAGGATCTGGGAAGTAATATCGAAGATTAATATAATGAAATAGTGTCTTTTCTGATATTTTTATATAGAATATTTAAATTATTAGTAAGTATCTTGTACTCCAATCTTTTGTATACCAATTTTATGATGTCATTGTATAAATTTAATATTTTTATTTGAAAACAATTGATGTTACTTAGGAAAATAATTAATGTTGATCAACTAATATCATTAGTAAAAACGACTCTATCATTTAAGAGTGCAAATTATGAGTTACCCACGTGATGCCTTGTCTTATATTAGAGTGTCGTATTTTAGATGTTATTAGAGTATAACCCTGCATATATATTACGCGGGTTGAAAATAAAATTATGTTATAAGATAATATTTGATTTCTTAAGAGTAAACATACTAAACAATAAAAAATATACTATATTTAATAATACATTTTATTTATAATTTAATAATAAAAATATAATTATAAATAAATTGAATTTCAAATTAAATAAATATTTAAAATAGTTAATATAAAATAAAATTTATCATATAATATTATTTTTTATCACAAAAATAATAAATAAAGCATATTTTTTTACCCTATAAAATTTGTTGAAAATTTGTTGGATGGTGAAGGTCGATCCTAATAAAATTAATGGTCCAGATTAAAAAATAAATAATATAAGATGTCATAAAAAATACATTACGATAGAAATTAAATATTTTGAAATAAAATCAAAGTAAGATAAAAACTCGTATGAGACGATCTCATACATGAGACGGATTATAAACTAGAACAAATCAATATTCATTCTTTTTAAATTGTTAAAGTGTCGTTCCAATTTATACTCCAGCTTATTATGACAAAGATGAGAGTTAAATCACAACTAATAGATAAAAGATTATATTTTAAGGCAATTTCTGCATTTTAATTACGTTGTGTAATTTATTATGATTTGGTATATTAGAATTTAGCATTTTATTGACATTGTTGGTTCGGTAAATTTTTATTAGATTGACTTTGATTTTTTTTAATGAATTAATTGGATTGACTTAAAAAACAAACTCACTTTAACGTATAATATATCAAATATAAATAAACCTGAAAAAATTATGTGTAAATAGTAATAATTTAAATGAAAATATAATGTATATATTATAATAAAAAAATGATGAAAGATTACATCACATATTATAGGCAAAAACTTGTATGCAATACTGCACACTATGGTTATGTGCAATTATAGTTTAAATTGATATTTTTCAATTTTTTTACGTCGCGGGTCAAGGTCATGCCCGCTTCAAATCCTGAGTTCTTCTTCATCGCGATCAATATGCTAGGGTTTTCAAATCCTGAGTTCTTCTTCATCGCGATCAATATGCTATCTCACAACGGCACGCATATATATATTTTCTTTTATTGTTGTTATTTTTCTTTTTTTTTCTTCCTTATTTAGATTCTTCCTCTTGATTTTTTGACGTAGTTTTTCAGATCTTTCTGTACTCTTCTCACGATGTTCTTTAAATATGTAATTTTGAATTGAAGTTTTTTTTTCGCGTTTGTACTGGGTTTGTTCATGTGGTAACACGTTTTCTTCATAGAGTAACACATTTATTCATGCAGTAACACATGAATTTTTTAGTAATATGTAACATTGTACATATGTCGTCGTAATACTAAGTGAGTATTCATGTGTTATCATATGAACAATATGTGTTACCATATGATAATGTGTTTTTTTTAATTGATAATGTAATTTTTATTTCACGTAGTAACACATTTCGTTTCTATAAGTATCACATTTTTTCATGTAGCAACACATAGATGTAGTAACACACAAAAAAATATTTTAAAAATCATGTGTTCAATAAGAATTGAACTTGTGACCAATTATATTAACAACAGACCTAAACCACTAGGTTACAACACATATTTGATAGAGATATCATTCTATAAATATATATGCGTCCGCCAAACCTACAGCCCAGCCCCGCGCCTGACCTGACCCAGATTGACCCGCGAGTTTTGTTTATTTTGCTTTAATTGTGGTGTATTACACATATCACTATTGTGCAATATTTCACAAATGTTTTACTCCATATTATATTCTTCCAAATTTTATTGGACATTAATTGAGTTTTAATGAATTAATTTTCAACAACACGTTTTAATATACAATATAAAATAAATATATACATGAATCTGATTATAATATAAATAAAGAAAAAGGTTAAGCATGAAACTAAATTGATAAAACAATTAATCGGTATCAGAACACGCTTATTCAACCAAACCTAATAGGAATGAGTCTCATATACACCTAAATGCATCGTGCACTCATAATATATTTTAAAAATGTGCGACATGTTCTATTGAAAAATATAACTTACTAGTGGAAAACCCGCGTAATAATACGCGGGATTGTAAATAAATTATATTGTTATAATTTTATGTTCTAAAATTGAAATAAATTATATTATTATATTTATATATTCTAAAATTGGGAATTAATTAAGTGTTTTAAATAAAATATATTTTGATCATTTTGAAAAAATATATATACACACATATTTATAAATTAATTTTAAAGTAGTGGTGATTCCGATTGGTCAATAGGCAATTTCGTGTTTGGGATTTAATAGACATAGTCCTGAATAACACCAAACTTATAGTTTATATGATACCGTTTTTTATTAAAATTAACACCCTAATATAGGTGTAGATTTTTATTTTTATTTTTTCGAACGAAAAGATGCAGGTGTAGATGTAAGAAACTCAATCAACAATATTGGCTGAATCAACTCTGACTATATCTACATGTGAACCAAAATCAATTCTTTTTATTGATGAATAAAAGAAAGAATTATTAATAAAATCATTTGTTATAACTGATGCGAGAAAGATATAAAAACGATAAATAAACCGAATAAACCAACACCGTAATTTTACGTGGTTCACTAAAAATTTATTAGCTACGTCCACGAGCAGAAGAGAGAATCTTGTATATTATTCAGAACCGACAACAATATAGTAGTCAAATGGGAATATAAATAATCCCTAACTGACTTGGCCTAAATTAATAAGTCCAAAATCAAAATCAACTGATGCACTTGTATCAAAGAGACTTGGGCTTCTTAAATAACATTAGGAAGCCCTTCACATTTTCGCATAATCCGATGTGGGACAGAATAAGACTTCTTAAATAGGTGTAGGAAGTCCTTGTTGGGGTTATACGTGAAAGTATGTTTTTACTTTGTATAACCTGTATTAAACATTATGTACTAAAATAATTATTTATCACTATTGCTTTAAATATGATTGAATGTTATATATATATTTATTGCAAACCGTTCATAGAATAGCACGTGTTACACTGTAGTTAACGTGGTGATACCAGATCACAGAAGATCACGTTAACAAACCTTTGTAAACAAGTGTGTGTTTCACAACTTAAATAGATCCAAACAATCTATTGGTAGAAGTTGATGTGTAAGGCTCAGATTGGCTTGTCTTGACCAAGAGTTTACACTAGTGCATTTGATGCGCTGAAGCGGATTTACAGAGAGGATAAACTCATTCGCACTGACTTAAGGGATGAAGAGTTAGACCTCAGTGGTTGTTGATTTCTTAATCTCTGTCACTTAATAAGGACTGTGTGCGATTACTAATTATTGCTTTGACTTATAATGGGAAGAGAATCACTGCGACTTCGATACCCTATATCTTGGGCAATAATTTTAATTGCATGTCAGTTGCTAAATTAATACAGAGACTCGTGTGCTTGGAGAGTCTTGCATGATTAGTCCCCTTGGTGGGCTCAGAACATTTATCATACCAAATCTTACAAGTGAAATTAATTTTCCGGTATGGATAATAATGTTGAGTTGTCCTTACTCCAAGGATAAAAATATTAATTAATATAAAACTTTTCAGTGGCTTAATTAATTAATGGACAAAATAATCTTAAACATGGGAAATAATAACCGGGAGCCATATTACCGTAATATGGGTTGAGATGGATAGTTCAATATTAATTATATAGTGGAATTAATTAATATTAATGGGCCGAATTATATGTTGGGGTTATACGTGAAAGTATGTTTTTACGCAATAATGAACCAATGTAACTCTTATTTATTGAATATAAATGTTTCATCATTGTTGCTTTAAATATAAATGAATGTTAATTATTTATTGCAAACCGTTCAAATATTAGTAAAGCATTACATTGTAGTTAATGTGGTGATACCCGATCACAGAAGATCACATTAACAGTTTCTTGTAAATAAAAGTACAACTTCACAACCTAGATGGAAGGTTGAAGTGCAAATCTCAGATTGGCTTGTCTTGACCAAGAGATTGCACTATCACATTATGATGTGCTGAAGAGGACCTACAGAGAGGATAAATTCTTCTGTACTGACTTAAGGGATGAAGAATTAGACCTCAGTTGTTATTGATTTCTTAACCTCTGTCACTTAAATAGGATTGCATGCAATTTATACTTATTGCTTTGATTTGTGTTGGGTTTAGAGTTAGACAACGATTCTATACTTTGCATTTTGGGCAATATTATTAATTATATGGCAATTGCTAAGATTTAATACAGAGCAACGTGTGCAAGCGAGTCTTGTGTGATTTGTCCCCTTAGTGGGCTCAGAAGTTTTATCATACCAAATCTTGCAAGTGGAAATTTATTTCCGGTATGGATAATAATGTTGAGTTGTCTTTACTCCAAGGACAAAACATATTAATTAATATAAAGCTTTTCAGTGGCTTAATTAATTAATGGACTAAATAATCTTAAACGCGGGAAATAATAACCAGGAGACATATTGTCGTAATATGGATTAAGATGGATAGTTCAATGTTAATTTTATAGTGGAGTAAATTAATATTAATGAGCTTGAATAATATTTTGGCTTAATATTAAAGTTTCATAGCCCATTGAAAGTCCAATCTTAATTCTCCTAAAGGCCCCTCAAATAGCCCAATTAAAGTCCAATTAATAAAAATGAGTAGAAAATATTATTGCCTAATTATTCCTATTTTTTCGAAAATTGTAGAGAAAAGAAAAGGAAAGATTTTCTTGATTTTCTTGAAAAGATTTTATGGAAAAAGATAAGTATTCTTGGAATACAAGATTATCCCATAAATTCAAGAAATCAAATCTTGTTTCTTTGACCCTTGTATTTTTCAAAAATCTTGTAAGAAATGGAAGTGGGATTTTTGTGGAAAATTTAATTATGGAGAAAAGAATATATGGGATATATTCAAAATTTCTTGGAGATCAAAAAAAAGATTTTCTCCTTATTCTTTTAGTGCAAAAAATCGGTCACCCCTTGTCTTATAAATAGGGGATGAATTTTTCATCCCCAACACAATTCCATGAATTGGAAGAATTAGAAATCCACAAAGGTGGTGCAATATATTTTTGTGTTTTCTCCTTTATTAAAATCGTTCGTTAGAATCCTTCAATCGGATTACGTTCGTGGACGTGGGACATAGTTGAAAAGGCACTTTGGGTTGATCCATCGTCTCAACGGTTGTCACTCCAGGAGGTATGTAATTTCGTAATTCCTAGATTTCGCATGCTTAGGATCTACGTGAATTACGTGTACGCATGTTGTTGTTTATTTAATTATTATGTTGAATTAATTTAGGATTGATTCATGCTAGTAATTAATTGATTAATTTAAATATACCTCGAATAGATCCGGGCACCTCGAATTTCCCAACATTATATTGTGGCTCAATATTAGAATTCAAAAGCCCATTGGAAGGTCCATCTTAATTCTCCTAATGACCCCTCAAGTAGTCAAAAAAAGTCCATTAAATGAAAAGATGTATAAAATAAATTAAATATCTTGTTGCTATTTTTCCTTGTTTTTTCGAAAATAATTAAAGAAAAAGGGGAGAAGGATTTTCTTTAAAAGATTTTATGGAAATGAGATAAGTATTCTTGGAATACAAGATTATTCAATAAATTCAAGAAGTCTCCCACTTGGCCTCCTTAATTGGAATTTTCGAAAAATTAGGGAATAAGAAGGAAGAAAAGATTTTCTTGATTTTCTTGGAAATATTTTATGGAAAAATATATGTATTCTTTGGAATACAAGAATATCTCAATTCAAGAAAGATTCATTCTTGAAAATCCCCTACTTATTTTTTCGAAAATATGGGTAAATAAGGGTGTGAGATTTTGTGGAAAAATACACATGGAAAGAAGAATATATGAGATATATTCAAGATTTCTTGGAGATCAAGAAAAGATCTTTCCTAACTCTAAATTAGCCCAAATTTTCGTCCAACCCCCTTGTTATAAATAGGGGATGAATTTTTCATCCCCAACATATTTCCATTAGTTGGAAAAATTAGGAATCCACAAAGGTGGTGCAACAATTTATTTATTTTTTCCTTGTTTTATAATTGTTCATTGGAGAACCTTCCACCAAGGTTGTTGAGCAAGGACTTGGGAATACTTGAAAATGACTTTTGGTTGGTAGCCAGATACCTGATCCTGTCTGTCTCAGATTGTCTCTCCAACGGGTATGTTTACGTACTCCTAGAAATTCTGCATGCTAGGATCTTTTACGTGAATTATTGTTTGCATGTTGTTGTTGGATTGATTATTATATGAATTCACATAGGTTAATTCATGCTAGTAGTAATCGGTAATTTAAATTTGTGTTTATGAGGTCATCCCGATAGATCCTGACATATAGTATCCCAACAGTCCTCTCACTTTTGATACAATCCGATTTAGGATAAAACAAAACTCCTTTATTTTACACAATCCCAACATCTTTTTTTTTAATTACTGTAAATAAAATTACTATAATGACTTTATTTAATTATTTACATTGTTGTCCATAATCATCCCCCAGAATCTTGTACTATTATCGAGTGCCAATTAAAATTTATCTTGTTGAAACTCACTTCATAACTGAATCTGCACTCTTTAATTGGTTTTATTTTCACATCTTCTTCTTTTTTATTTGTTACAGTCTCTGTTGGTGGCCATTCTCAGTCGGTGACACAACCTTTTGTTTCTTCTCCCTTGCCAATATAAACATAAAATTACTTTTTAAAATTAGAATGTAAAGAACACTGGACCAAGTACATGTCTGCCCTTCTAGTAAGATCATGTAGTCAGAGTGCTTAAAAGCTTCATCTTTAATAACCATTTAGAAAATTCAAATAAACACAAATATATTTTCTCAATTTTATGTAGTGAACAAAAATATAACCTTAATTTTAGTGGAGCAATCTTCACAATAATTGAAATCGAAAAGAAATTTTTTTACCAAAATAAATATATAGTATAAGAAACAAAATATGTTTAGTATTTGTGAAATTAAAATAATAAATTGGGAGAAAAAATTCGAAGAAACTTACATTGATATTGTTCAAACAAACGATGTACGTATTCTACTAAAATGATCATACTTGAAAAAGTACTTACTTTTGCTAAATAAATGCAATGATTTTTAAGAATTTTGAATTGCGAAAAATGAGTGTTAATCATGTTAGTGTTAGTGTCCTAAAGACAATCTATTGTAAGGACATAATGCTAAGATAATATTCAGTATTGATTTAATATTATTGTTTATTTAATATTAAATGTATGGCATTACACTTATTAGAATATTATGTTTGATTGTTTGCATTTGTACTTATATGTGTTCCCATGAGTCATTGTTGTCATTGAGTGTGTGAGAACTCAGATGACCTAAGCATGATTCTCAAATAGCCCCGATATAGGATCATCAAGAATGGAATATTGATGATGCAATTGAGATTGGTGTGTGATCTGCATCATACTCTTAGAGAGTGTAGTAAGATCTCACTTACTACGAGATACTGGGTATCTCATGATGGATGCACAAATACCTTAGAGGGTATTGGTATACCCATCTGAGAAACCGTTTGGTGTAGTTCCATTATATGTGTCTACGGGTGTCTCGGTTAGTGGGAGCGATGCGATACTCCTTTGACTTGAGGTCAATACGCACGACATGTGTGGAGTGATGAACTTTGACCATGACCGACGCTTGCACCCTTCCATGGGTAGATATGACTTGGATTGGGTTCATCATGAAGTGCATGTGCGTGGTAGTTGAGCCAAAAATAGGATTCATTCCTCAAAGTGGATTTAGAGAGAATACTCATCTTCTCATCATAATTGGATCAAAGTCATTGGTCAATGCACGACAACTTGGACTTTGTGGCCAAGTGTGACATAAGTGATCAATTAGTGATTGGTGATAATATGATTAAGTTATTTGAATAGACACTTCATCATGTTCAAGACTAATCGAATATTCGTGAATGAAAGGAGGAAATCGTAATAGCCCATGTTTCAGTTACTGGTAGTTGCACGTTTCTCGCAACGTACCTCATATATTGAGAATGACTGATTTATTATCTAGGGTTCAATTAAGATCATTAGTTTGACTAATCGCTCGATATATGAGAGTCTATGGGTCACACAACAAGTAGTTTCCTTTTACGGATTAAAGTTGGTTGATTAAATGTAATATTTAATTTATGAAGAATTAATTAATAATAGATTAATTTGGAATTAATTATTATTAATGTTTAATTGAATTGGATTTAATTAAATAGGATTCCCAATAATAATATATGGAATATTATTATAGGATTTAATATATATGGAATCAATTCCGTAGAGATTTGATATACATGAGAATTAAATCCGTAGAGATTTTATACGAGGGAAATAAATCTAAGAGATTTATTTTATAAGATTAGAGATTTTATTTCATAATCAGGTTAGCTTAAGATTTAAGCTGGGTATCTCCTATATATATGAGCACTTGGAAATTCATAATAAGTGTGCTCATATTTTCTCCATAAAATCTAGAGTTATAATTTTCCTAAAAAATTCGTCTCGGGATTCAACGCTGGCAAATCTGTGCAAGTCTGTGGACGGGGATTAGGTGGATACCATAGTTGAGAAATCTACTCTCGAATTACTGTAAGATTTCTTGTTATGTTTATTCGTAATCGTTTATGCAATTATATGTTCGTTGTTGGTGAACTGTTTAATTCCGCTGCGCATGTATTACGTGTTTACGTGTCTCTATAATCCAACTAATCCATCAATTAATAAGGTGGAATAAAATCACAATAATAGTTTAACGATAAGAAAATATCATGTACCGCAAATAAAAGTGGAGAATACTTATTTGAATATACCGTTTAACATATATGTGTGAATACCTATTTTAACATTCCGTTTACATAGTGTTTTATTATTAAGAAAACTATCATAAGTTTTAAAAAAAAAAAAAACTGCAAAAACAAAAAATATTTTTCTTCAATATCAATATTTTTATAAAGAAAAAGGGCAATTGAGTAGAAGTAATGTTTACATAATAGTGACTCAAAATTTGAAGTTCAAACAACGAAAAAACTTAATAAAAATTGGAAAAAATATCCATGTACAGATTATCACAATATAAATGTGTTCAGAGGTGAGTAGCTCCTCTACTCATAAAATCAATATAAAGAAATTATGAATCAACATAAAATTATTAGGTAACAAATGATAAGTTGGTTGACATATTTAATTTTAAAATTTATCAGTCTTAACCAAAATAAATGAAATCATAGGTCATGCAAATGTGAAATTATGTATGTGTCATTTTCAATGTCCAATATAACAAAAAAATTGGAGAAGTCGCAACATGCAACAATCATTAATTAAATTGTGTGCTCCTACATTGTTCTCATTTAATCAATTAACAACTTAATAAAAATAAAATAAAAATAATATCAGAGTCGAGGCTCCTAGAACAATCAAAATATGCTACACTCATTCAATGTCATAGTTAAAAGTTATAAACATAGAAAATTAAAAAATTAAAAGATTTATTGAGAATTATTAAACCGAAAAAAATAGTGAATGATAATTATTGTGGTAATAATTTAATTTTTAATAGTTAAAATTAATTTTCATATGCACATGGCTTTGAAAGTGGAGTTTCAATGACAACTTTTAAGAGAAAATACCAATAATAAAGTAGCATGTGTACTCAAATGATTGTTAAAATGACATGTGTACTCAAATAATTCTTAACATGACACATATGCCAAATTAATATGAGATTGACACATCATTTAAACAAACTCCCTATTAGTATAATATATAGGGGATTTACACTGAATAGTGCACCTATTTTTTTTTATATTAATAGTTACATGCTTCAGTGTAAATAAGTTGCACTTTTCCATAAAACAAGTCGAACATTTTAAAATGCACTATGAGTGCACGATACACCTGGGTGCATACAAGACCTAGCCTCCTATAACAATACTGGCTGAGTGACACTTCATCCATTCTTATTCATATTAGTAGGGCTGTTCACGGAGTTTGGAGATTACTGAACCGAACCGATATCCGAACCGAAAAAGAACCCAACCGAAAATAACCGTTGACTTTTTGACTTTTTCCGAATTGAATCGAACCATTTTTTTTGGATATGGACATGGATATTACTGAATTAATCGTACCGAAAAACTGAATGAAACCGCACCGAACCGTACTGAACCGAATAACTGATTTAAATATATAATAAATTTAATTATTATTTTATTTTGTATTCATTAAATTGTATTATAGATTATTGATATCCATGTAATTTAATATTGAGTATGTCATATGAATATTTTGGCGATATATTAGACTATTTACTTCCTTATTTGTGATTTATAATTATCGAAAATCCTATAAAATTCTCAATTTGCAATTACACATGCTTACTCTCTCACACCAACTCATCACTCTGTAGTCTATACCTCTCGTCAATTTGAACCGACGAAAATTCACAATAAATTTTTTAATGTGTATTTTATTAGTCATGTGTTAAATACACCATTGATGATGTCTTGGGTTATTTTATTATTTTTAATTAACTATTATCCTATCATGTAATATGTTTGAGTCTGAAGGGTAGATGCATGAATATTGTTGAAGATGTATTGAATTCATGTGCATTTTGTGTAGATTGCACCAATATTCTTAAGAAAATTGTGATTAAAAAGAAAAATGAGGGGTGATAAAAAAAAAGGAGAAAAAGGTTAAAAAAACCCGTTTCTTTGGTCTTGTCCGATCTGGTCCGATCCAATTCCGTTATAACCGAAAATTCGTACCAAACCGTACCGAAAAATTAAAAATCCGTACCGTTCCGAACCAAAGTTTTGGTACGGACACGGACATTCCAATTTTAAAATAACCGAACTTTGGTACGAACACGGATAATTTTAAATATTCATTTTGATCTGTACCGTGAACAACCCTACATATAAGTGCGGGTTTAGTATTTAACTAATTATAGCATGGCCCTGATTAATCTAATTTCGTTATGTAATGTTCAGTTTAGACCCAAATATAGGCTGGGCCAACACTAGCTCATAATGGTCTTCTTCTTTTTTTTTTGTTTAGTGAAACCACTAGTCAATAGTTAGACCTGACTTTGTTTGTTTATAGTTTTGAGGGGATTTGAAATCCTGTAAAGGGGATTTTGAAGGATTTGATATAAAGTAAAAAGTGTAGTTGTATTTTGTATATGTTTGAGAGTGTGGATTTTATAGGATTTGATAAAGTAGAATTTTGAAAAAGTAGATGATAGAAATAATATTATATTATAAAAAGTAATATAGAAATGATTGAATAATTATATAATGATTGATATGTTTGTATATTATATATATATGTATATATATGATGATGATAAAGTTAAAAAGTAGGAGAGAGAGTATTGAGTTGGATAGATAATAATAATTAAAAAATGTATGATAGATGATTGATAGTGTATTGAAAATTGTGTTTGAAAAATGTAAAATAGGTGTATTATATGTATTATAGAGTAGGATTTTGGAGGATTTAAAATCCTATACCAAAATCCTGATAAGCAAACGGGGATTTGAGATTTGAAATCCCAAAAGAAGCTTTCCAAACCAGAAACAAACATAGCCCTAGTATCTTTGTAAATGATTACAATTTGGACCCTTCATGTTTGAGTACTTTTTATTTTTACATGAATTAAGAAAAATTCATTAATTAGCTTCGTCGTATATGTATTAGCAAGAGTCATAAGACGACTTACATCTATATATTTAGAAAAATATTTTTTATAACTTAATATGCAAGAAGAAGAGCATCGAAAAGGTCCATAATTTATAACAATTAAAGTTTCAATTCATTATAGATTTGGGAAAGATTCAGACATGCACCCTAACAAAACAATGAGCAAAAATATTGACTTTCCTACTAATAAGACGACATAATAACTGTACTAGTGTAATATAGTTTTACAAGTCATTGCAGACGGAAAAATAATATGCTTCTCAATTTTCCTACCAAGACTCTGACCGAAACCAAAAAAAAAAAAAACCCCTTTGTCCCATATGAATATGCACATTTTTCTAATTATTACGTTAATACGTACCAAATTAATTTGCATAACACCAAAAATAGAAAGTCTTCCCTAAAATAAACCCTTACAATATTCACAATTTTACACCAAATGTTATTACTTTTGGACCACACATATACACAACTCAATTCATTTAGTTACTTTATACACAAGAGGCACACTTGTATGAGACGATCTCATGATGAGACGAGGTATAATTTGTGTTGGGGTTATACGTGAAAGTATGTTTTTATTTTGTATAACACACTAATGTACTCTTATTTATTGAATATAAATTTTTTATCACTGTTACTTTAAATATGAATGAATGTTATTTATTTATTGCAAATCGTTCAATATTAGTACATATTGCATTGTAGTTAATGTGGTGATACCAGATCACAGAATATCACATTAACAGTCCCTTGTAAATAAGTACATCTTCACAACCTAGATAAAATTGAACACTCCATTAGTAGAGGTTGAGGTGCAAAGCTCAGATTGGTCTGTCTTGACCAAGAGATTGCACTTGTGCATTGTGATGCGCTGAAGCGGACCTACAGAGATGATAAATTATTCTGTACTGACTTATGGGATGAAGAATTAGAGCTCGATGGTTGCTGATTTCTTAATCTCTGTCACTTAAATAAGATTGTGTGTGATTAATATTTATTGCTTTGATCTATGTTGGGTTTAGAATCAAAGAGTGATTCTATACTTTGTATTTTGGGCAATATTATTAATTACATGAGAATTGCTAAGATTTAACACAGAGAAACGTGTGCAAGAAAAATCTTGTTTGATTTGTCCCCTTGATGGGTTCAGAAGTTTTATCATACAAATCTTGCAAGTGAATTAAGTTCCGGTATGGATAATAATGTTGAACTGTCTTTACTCAAAGGAATAAGATATTAATTAATATAAAGCTTTTCAGTGGCTTAATTAATTAATGAACTAAATAATCTTAAACACGGAAAATAATAAACGGGAGACATATTATCGTAATAAGGGTTAAGATTGATAGTGCAATATTAATTTTATAGTGGAGTAAATTAATATTAATGGACTGAATAATATTGTGGCTCAATATTGGAATTCAGAGCCCATTGAGAGGTCCAATCTTAATTCTCCTAAAGGCCCCACAAGTAGCCCAATATAAGTCCAATTAATGAAAAGGTAATTAAAAAAAATATATTATTACTCTATTTTTCATAATTATTTTCGGAAAAAATGAAAAAAAGAAATAAAGAGATTTTCTTGGAAAGATTTTAAAGAAGATAAGTATTATTGGAATACAAGATCATCTCATAAGTTCAAGAATTTTTTAATTTTGACTTTTGTTCATAGGATTTTCGAAAATTACCTTAAAATAATAAGAGAAGATATTGTGGGAAGATATTTATGGAAGATATAATATATGAGATATATTCAAGATTGTATCTTGAGGAAGATACAAGAAAATTTTTCATGAACCCTTTTAGGGCTAAATTTTCGCCCCCTCTCTTGTTATAAATGGCCCAACATAATTCCAGTCTTTGATTTTTTTTTTTTTTTGTATTCCTTTGTTTAAATTGTTCGTGAGTATATTCCACCGGATAACGAGCAAGGACTTGGGATATACTTGAGAAGACATTTGGGTTGATCCATCGTCTCAACGATTGTCTCTTCAAGATATGAGATACGTATCGGGTAAACTCCAAGATTCCGGATGTGTAGAATTTTACGTGAAATTATTTGTGGATTCTGATGTGCTGATATTTTAATTGTTATGGTTATGTTAACATGGTGATCTTTTGGTGCAGTTATGACGATGGTTGTTGCTGTGTTTTTCCAACTTTTTTTACTTCATATTTGTTTAGATCTTCATCACATTCATCCCTGTTTTATTGATAAGGAATCTGTAGCTTTAGTTAGGTAGCATTTTGATTGAAAGGTTAGAGATGGATGAAATTGGTAATTTCAAATCCACTGATCGTTTTTTTTAATGAATTCATTATATATTTGATTTGAAGTCCATCGCTCTCACTTTGAACTTTTGTTTAAAAAAAAATTATAAAATTTCAATGCATCCTTATAGATTCCCATTCATGGCGTTCGCTGGTTGTATCAGATCAGATTTCCATCCTTATAATGGTGAAAGAGCTCTATAGACGTACCATACGTAAAAACATTTTTTGATCTCCAGAAATTTGTTAAATTGCTGAAATTGATTGTTTTTTTTTTGTGTGCAGAATTTTGGAGTATACAAAATATTTTATGGGAGCGCAGTTTTTTTTGTGGGCTAATTTTCTTTGGTGTGCAGAACTTTTTATGGGTATGCAAAATTTTTAAATATAAATGATAGATGATTAAAACGAAATTGGGGTGTGTAGAATTTTTTTTTTTGGTGTTCATTATTTTTTTGGCTAATATTTTATTACTGTAAAAAAATAATTAAATAAAAGGACAGATGATTAAAAAAAATTTGGGGTGTGCAGATTTTTTTATGGGTGTGCATAATTTTTTTTTTGGGGTGTGTAAAATTTTTTTAAATAAAAGAATAGATGACTAAAAATAAATTAGGGTGTGGTAAATTTTTTGGCTAATATTTTATTTCCAAAAAAAAAATTAAATAAAAGGATAGATAAATAAATTTTTTTTAATAAAATTTAAAATCCAAAATCTATATATTATTCTATATATAAGGACAATTTAGATATTTTGGTCCAATTTTATCACCTTAAAATAAAAATTAAAAAATAGTGAACCTTAAAATAAAAATATTTTATAAATGACACATAATAGCAATTGCCCTAAAAATAATTTATACATATAACAAACTTCGTGTAGTACAACCCTAATTATAATACTAACTTAATCATTGGAAACACATCATATATATTTAGGGGGTGTTTGAAAAAAAATAATTATAAGTGATTATAATTATTTATATTTGTGTAGAGGTAATTTGAAGTTTTTTATTTCTCTTCTATTAGATTAAGGCGGTGTTTGCAAAAAAATATATTTTTGAAAAAGTGATTAAAATTAGTGATTGTGAGTAAATTAATTAATAGTAAAAGTTGATGATGTTTGTAAAAAAAAAATCAAAGAAAAATTGATAGCGCTTGCCAAAAAAAGAGTAACACTCATGTGAACCAGGTTCACACATGAACTCTATCCCTGTTATGTGTAAAAACTATCACTGTTATGTACAAAAACTTTCACTGTTTAAAAATATAAAATATTTTCTAAACATTGATTGTTTTTGTTCATAACAGTGATAGTTTTTATACATAACCGTGAGAGTTTTTGTATGTAATAAATGATATTTAAATAATCGAAGTTCATAAAGATTTAACTGCGCCTATCTGATTTTTTTCAAAAAAAAAATTGATAATACTTGAAAAATGTTTATAAGCTACCAAAAACACACAACTTTTAACTTTGCTTATAGTTTTTGGAGCTTATAAATAAAAGTTAATAAAACATTTCAAATTGTTTATGCACACAATTCTAGGTGACTATAATCGGTTATAATTTCGAGCAAACACCCCTAAATAAGTCGAAGTTGTTAAATTGCAGAAAAAACTTGCTGAAAGTTAAAAACCGCGTCAGAATTAGAGAAAATTAATAAGTCGAAGTTGTTAAATTGCAGAAAAAACTTGCTGAAAGTTAAAAACCGGGTCAGAATTAGAGAAAATTAATAAGTCGAAGTTGTTAAATTGCATAAAAAACTTGCTGAAAGTTAAAAACCGGGTCAGAATTAGAGAAAATTGAGAAATGGAAGTCTACACGAAGTTTCCTAAAAAACGATCTGTTCCTCTCTCACAACCCAAAGGCATACAACGTCGTGGACTGGACTGGTGTTGTGACACAACTCATAACTTCTGTATGTATGCTTGCAATTTTATTTTTATGCTCTTTTTTAGTATTTAATTTTCGTATTGAGAGAGTCTGAAATCGGTATTGGTAAGTTCTGATTCTGCCTTTTCTTTATTCAGTATAAATTTAAATGCATTTTGGATGATTCTGTTATTTGAGATGAAGATTTGGGGTTTTTGCAGTGTTTATTGCGAGAAGTTATCTAGGTTTTTGAAACTTGTTTTGCCTTTGACAATTTTTTACTTCGACAGACTCTTGAAGTAACCGAGGTTTGTTTGGTGGGAAATTGATCGATAAATTTGACTAGGAAAAGGAAATCACACTGTTATAGTATTAAATTGCAATCTAAGATTAAGTTGGATTCTAGAATTGTGCATTTACGAAGATTTGATGTCTTTCAATTATGTATTTGTTTTCTCCCATTGATCAAAGTGTAAGCTATTACTTTGGATGTTTCAAAGTCTTTTGTTGCTTTGGTATTGGCAATTTGCTTCAGTGATTGTAAGGAAAAAGTTCTGGTCGAGGAAAAATTTAAGTTAGCCTACAGAACAATAATGATCTGCTGTTGAAATTGAATCGTCCTTATCTATTTGTTTACCACTTTATCATGTTAAGATGAAAGAATTCCGTCTCATCTAAAAGCTCGAACTTGTAGAGAGGTGCGAAATTAATTCGTTTATATTATTCCCTTAACATAAGATGAACAGAAATAGAAAATCAATGTCCACTCGATCAGTACTTGTGTTTAAATTTGTTTTTTTTTTAGTGAAGACATCGTAGTTTCTGATCTCTTGTTGGCTAATCATGCTTTCTATTATGGCTTGTAATGAACTATCTCTAAGAAAGAACTTTAATCATATTACCAGGCTTGATCAGCAATCTGTGGTGCTAGTGGAAGCATATTTCTGATGTGTTTCAAATCTCTCTTCTTGTACAAAGTGATCCTTACTTTGTTTTGCTAATTGTCTCGTATAAGCTGGAGTTATGAACTACTCCCGAGAGAAGTTTGTAAGGTTAGTTTATGATGCTTGTCGTCCCCATTTATGTGCAATTGTCTTGGTTTTAGGTAGCATATGTTTCATTTCTCTATACATCTTAGGAGATAAAAGAGAATTAGAATGTAGAACAAAATATCATCTGGAAATAAGAGAAATTAATGGAGAACAAATGATTACACAGTTTTCCAAGAACAATAGTTGGAGAGCTGGGGGTGCTCACTTTAGCTTACTCTTTTTTTCCCCTCTGGGGGCGATCAAGAGAGTTTCAAAAGAAGCAGCTCAACTACTTTCTTGTCTTCCTTCTATGATGACATGAGTATTTTCTATGTATTTCATAACAGGCTTAGGAAGAGAGTTGGATAACTATCTTTACGTTTTACCTTACAGATTTCAAGAATGGAGATCGGAGAAAAGTTTTAATGAGCAATCTTCTTATAGTAGTGGACTTCGGCTGGCCAGACTCAGATCGGCAGCACATTCAATTTCTGAAAAATTTCAGAGAGGGTTTGTATCTGGATCTGAGAGAATCAGGAGGTTAACAGGATCTCTAAGATCCTTTTCTTTAGGGAAGTTTCTGGTAGATGATGAGGGATCTAGGAAGAAAATTCTTGATCCCCAAGGATCATTTCTCCAGAAATGGAACAAAATTTTTGTATTGTCATGTGTGATTGCTGTCTCCTTGGATCCCTTGTTTTTCTACATTCCCATTATCAATAATGAAAAGAAATGCCTCGATTTGGATCGGAAATTGGAAATTGCTGCTAGCATCTTACGATCCTTTACAGATATATTTTACCTCATACATATTATTTTCCAATTTCGTACTGGCTTCATTGCTCCTTCCTCACGTGTATTTGGAAGAGGCATCCTAGTTCAAGATTCCTGGGAAATAGCAAAGAGATATCTATCATCGTACTTTATAATTGATGTTCTTGCTGTTCTTCCACTTCCACAGGTAAAACATATAAAAAATACTGTCTGATACTCTTTTTTTTTTTTAGCAATGTGCGTCCGTATCTGATCATCTTGAAACATTCACAGATTGCAATTCTCATCATCATTCCCAACTTGAAAGGAGCAAGATCTTTGAACACCAAGAATTTGTTGAAATTCGTGGTGTTCTTCCAATATATACCAAGGCTTCTCCGAGTCTATCCTTTATATAGAGAAGTCACAAGAACTTCTGGCATACTCACTGAAACAGCGTGGGCTGGTGCTGCCTTCAATCTTTTCCTTTACATGCTTGCCAGTCATGTAAGTGTCTGCTAAGCCTTCAATCTTTTCGTTTAAGTATGCTCTGTTTCTGCTCTCTTTTAATATTGTTTTATCTTTAGTTGTTGAATGAGATTCATTTATTATACTTGATTTGCACTCTTTGTTGCTCTGGTAGTTTATTTTGGAAAAATTTCAGGGACTTAGGAAAAGTAACTCTCTACATTCTTCATACCATGTTGCTAGGATGGGCCTTTCAGGGCACTACAATTAAGAGAGCCTATGTGCAACTTTAATGTATAATTTGACCTGTGTCATTTACGTGTATAAATTTAGTTTAATTCACTGTTATAATTATGGTAAAAGATTGAATCTAATACGCTCCTCTTCATTAGAATAGTTTACCACACTACTTGATTGTACAGAGATTAGTAAACTTTATGGATCACCTTCATTCTCGTGTCCTTAGGATAAATCTTTTTGGTGTCTGCCAAGGATCGTAAGTCTTCTTTGGAAAAAATGAATGAGAGCCCTATAATGATTTCTACTTATTGCCTATTTGATCATTGGTTTTTTGCTCGTCGTAGGTGCTTGGAGCCTTTTGGTATTTGTTTTCAATAGAGCGTGAAACTGTTTGCTGGGAAAGAGCTTGTGGTAATCAATCTAAGTGCAGAGATTCTTCATTTTATTGTGGGGCTGATCACACAGGATTTGCACAAGTTTTGAATGGCTCCTGCCCTATAATGACCCCTAATTCTACACTTTTTGACTTTGGGATATTCCTCGATGCCCTTCAATCTGGTGTTGTGGAATCTAGAGATTTCCCACAAAAGTTCTTTTATTGTTTCTGGTGGGGACTGCAGAATTTAAGGTATCTTCCTATAGATTTAATGTGCGTAAATTTTCATGCAAATAAAATTAAGTGTACTACTGGACAATATAGTTTTTAATCCAGTACATGATTTTTATTTTTATTTTTTCTAATGTTGCAGTTCCCTTGGCCAGAACCTTAAAACAAGTACTTTTGTCTGGGAAATTTGCTTTGCAGTTTTCATATCTATATCTGGCTTGGTGCTGTTTTCGTTTCTGATTGGAAATATGCAGGTGATTGTTCTTCCACTCATTAAACTTTGAGTTTAAAAATTTGTTATCCTCCTAGAAATGTTCATTTAAATGAAAAAAATTGAAGTAATGATGGCAGTTTGTTTTTAGATATGGCTGTGTTGGTACTTGGTTGTAATGAAATGCAATTATTTGTACAACAGACATATTTGCAGTCAACTACACTAAGATTGGAGGAGATGAGGGTGAAAAGACGAGATGCTGAGCAATGGATGTCTCATCGTTTGCTTCCGGATAGTTTAAGAGCACGGATCAGAAGGTATGAGCAATACAAGTGGCAGGAAACTAGGGGCGTTGATGAAGAGAATCTTGTTAGGAATCTTCCCAAGGACCTCAGAAGAGATATAAACCGACATCTCTGTCTGGACTTACTTAAGAGAGTGAGTTTCTTCCCATTACCATTTGCTATAGTACCTTTCTTCCACAGCAAATAGCTAAGGGTATGTCAGTTGACATGGGATTAGAAAAATGGATTCGGGATTTCGAAAACTAAATCCTGTTCTACTTTGAAATTTTTAGAATCCGGTTTTTAAAAATCTGATACATTCACCCCTACAAATACCTAAAAGCACTGTAAATACCATTTTTCTTCTAGACCACAACCCCTCCAATGACCTATTAATGCCAATATTGTTTTTTTATTCCACTCTTATTTTATTCATCACTTTTTACACCTTTTACTCCCACTTTTGCAACTCCCAATAAAACACAACTACAATCAACAATAATACTCCCTCCGTTGCTAATCACCTGTCTGATACTATCCAAAATGGTGTTCCCAATTATTTGTCACTTTGCTAATATCAATAAAAAATTTACCCTTTTTTTTCCAGGGACACGCCTAATAAATACTAACATCAAACAGTCTTTTGCTATTCTAATTAATGAAGAATTAGTTTGTGTGAATGGATAAAATCAGAAAGATAATTAGGAATAGAGGGAGTATAATAATACAACATCAAACACTCTCACATCAATTACAATTTATCAGGACTTTGAAATCCAAGATTCATAATCCACTAAATTCCGAATCAACAGAAATGGACTGTAAAACTAACTTCTTACCATAACACATATGATGCAGGTGCCACTATTTGAGAAAATGGATGATCAACTCCTGGATGCATTATGTTATCGTCTGAAACCAGTTCTTTACACCGACGACAGTTACATAGTCCGGGAGGGCGACCCAGTCGATGAGATGCTCTTCATTATGCGCGGGAAACTCTTCACCGTGACCACAAATGGAGGCAGGACGGGATTCTTCAACGCAGAATATCTAAAAGCAGGCGACTTTTGTGGTGAAGAGCTCTTAACATGGGCTCTGGACCCACATTCATCGTCTAACCTCCCCACCTCCACCAGAACTGTACAGGCCCTCTCAGAAGTGGAAGCATTTGCTCTAATGGCTGATGACTTGAAGTTTGTAGCCTCCCAATTCCGTAGATTACACAGTAAACAGCTACGTCATACTTTTAGGTTCTACTCACAGCAATGGAGAACATGGGCTGCTTGCTTTATACAAGCTGCGTGGAGACGTTTTTGTAGGAAGAAGCTCGAGGAATCTCTGAGACAAGAAGAGAACCGATTGCAGGATGCATTGGCGAGGGGCGGCGGAAGCTCGCCAAGTCTTGGCGCGACGATTTATGCTTCGAGATTTGCGGCTAATGCACTTCGGGCTTTGAGACGGAATAGTACGCGAAAGCGGATGCCGGAGAGAATATCTCCCATGCTGCTGCAAAAGCCGGCTGAACCGGATTTTACTTCAGAGGATAAATGACATAATATTTATTATTCTTTTATATATTTGTAAGTTGTAACATAATAATTCTTGTAATGTTCTTGATAGAAGTATTACCAATACAGGTTGATGATGTCTTATATATTTGTTATATGTTAATATCATGCATGATTCTTTAGCGTTTTATGTAGCATGAAAGATCTGTGAATGGGTGAAATTGAGTATGCAGATGGGACTTGGTGGTGGTGGTTCATATGATTATCACACCAAATTTGAACTTATTACGATTCGAGAGGTTGGATTATGGTGGTTTTCTATTGTTTTGCAAATCGCAACCTTGATTATAATTTTCATACATTCAGCTACTTTCAAAGGTTTGTATGTAATTGTCCAAAAAAAGATGTAAAACCCAAACAGAAAAAATAAATCAAAAACTATAAAAGGCATTGATATATAAAAAAAAAAAAAAGAAAGAACTGTACGAAAAACAAAAACATGGAAATCAGAAATTAGAAAGCATAGAGAGCAAGTAGAGTGACTATTCATTCATGGGACTATAGCAATGGAGCTTCAGTTCAGCTTTTGTCGCCTTTGATTGTTGACTATTTAAGATGGTATCAAGAGTAGACACTGCTTTCACAATATGTTTCCCTTTGTTCATCATCACACAACTTGCCCTGCACCCACACAACACAAATCATCATTTATCTTCAGTCCCCCGAAGATGCTTCAAAAGTGAAAGCAACTAATACTGTTAAATGGGTGAAAACAACTAATACCATTTAAAAATGCAGTTCAGTTGCATGCAAGACTTTATCTACAGTATTACTACCACAACAATAATAATCATATAACATTAAGATCTCCATCACTCGAATAAATAATGTTTTGCTTAGATTAGAAAAAAAATAAATTACTTACCTCCTTCCATTATATGCATCTGTAATTTCTGCCCTACTAGGCACTCCGTTCTTCACGAGTGACTCCAGAACCTGAGTTGCTAGAATGACAGGTATATGGGATGCACTACAAATAGACATAATTTCTTTCTGTATAACACCAAGCTTTTCCCATCCACATTCCACTGCCAGATCTCCTCTAGCAATCATCACTCCTAAGGGGTTGGGAGACTTCATCGCCTCCAGTATTAAGAGAGGCAATTTCTCATATCCACCTTTAGTCTCAATCTTCAGAACAATTCCCAATTTCAAAAAATTTCTCTTAGCAAGTTCTTGATACAACACAACAATATCCCGAACTTCTCGAATAAACGAGACACCCACCATATCAGCATTCGCAGCTACAAAGTTGAGATCCATGAGATCCTTCGAAGTGAGACCTTCATACCGAATATCACTCACGGGAATGTTTATCGATTTTTCAGAACCCAATTTAGTACCTTTAGGGCCAGCATGAGTGATTGTTACCACAACTTCTGAAAAGCTACTTCCTTTAATAACTCCCCATATCTTCCCATCATCAAAAGATTATAGTGTCGCCAGGTTTGACCGAGTCAAACAGATAGCCAGATGGGCAAGTTATCTTATGCCCACCAATGGCTGAACAAGGTGATGATTCCTGCTCATCGGAACTATCTCGAGATATAACTAATAAATCACCAACTCTCAATCGAACAAACTGTGAAGTTGGGGGGACATCAACCACAAACCCCACTAAAGATTTTCGTCCCTTCTCCTTAACACATAATGACGTCCCAGATTCAATATACGCAGTTTTGCTGCATTCAGCCATAAATCCAGCACCAGAAAAAACATGATGCTTACTCAAAATCTTTAAACTTCTTCTTTTTCCACGAACATCAAAAAATTTCACAGAATCATCAACCTTAAGCTCGTTGAGAAACTCTTGGCTATCCACTTGCAAAATTACGTCAGGCGATAGGTGAGCTGGAGGTGGGCCCGCTCCTTGCAAGGTCAGCCAAATGTGGGCCCCACTTATCAGACCACCATATGCATTCCTTTTGGGGGAGACTTTCACCACACATGGACCATCCTTTAGTCTTCCAGTTCGAAGCTTCGGTCCAGCTAAGTCCATTAAAATCCGACAAGGTTTCTCAAGAAGTTGAGAGCATCTCCTCACCGTGGTGACTATCTTACTCCATAATTCCAGGTCTCCATGCGCACAGTTGATACGGAAAGTGGTAGTCCCTGAGTTTATGAGATCGGTTATATGTGCATCGTTTTCTGCTGCTTCTTGCCCAACTGTTACCATGATATGAGTCGTTTTCTGGCTTTGAAGAGTTCCGAGAAGTAGGTCTCGATTATTGAATGCCTTTTTCATCAATGAAGTCATCCCGAGGTCCAAATTTTGATGAATGCAAAACTCTTCGCTAGATTTTTCTATTCCGAAAACAGAATCTGATGTTGAGGTAATTAGCATTTGGGTACATACGGAAAGACTTGTGAGCACATGTGTATTCACTGCTTCTATGTTCAAAAGCCCGAGAGCAGAAAGCTCCTCTTTGATCTGTTCTGTATCCAGGTTTTTAAGTGCAAGATAGTGCAATAAGTTTGTCGCACTTGCTAAATATTTCCTGTCAGTCAATAGGATGTACATGAGATTACGGCATGCATACAGAACAAGACTAGTTTTAGGAAGTTTAAATGAAGTGTCCTATTCCAACCAAGAAATTTATGAGTTACTACCCCCGTTCCACTTTAACGCTTTTGTTTTTCACTATGAAAGTCATTTAATACTAATGATTATTTGTATAGAATGACTAATATACCCTCTTACAGGTATTAGTGAATCATTTATGATTATTTCTCTTACCTTAAAAATGAAACTATCACAAAAAACTAAGAAAAGGGTACTTGGGCAAATATATTAATATCCCTTGGAAAACCAAAATATTCAATATTTGGAATAAATGTTTTCTCTAAAGCGAGAGTTGAAGTGGAACAGAGGGAGTAGTGTTTATCAAATACAACTTTAGGCAAATGAAAGATTTATCTAGATCATATTTTTAGAGATGTACCAACACAATTAAGTGTCAAATCGTGGTAATACTTGGAGAAAGAAAAGAAAACCTTTAAACACAAAAAATCAGACAAAATATCAATTATTGACATTCATGTTGCATGAAAAGGTTAATGCTCACTGGTGACACATTTTAAGCCGCAATGCATTCCATCGTTCCATTGCTAGAATGTGCAAATTAATTGCCTTCATCTTATCAAGAACACTATCAAGGTTTCCTTGAAACCCTGTATTAGATTGAAGATGTAACTCTGACTGCATCAAGGTGGCAGATCTTTCCTTTCTTGGCTCATCATTCCCAGGAAGGACAAACAAATGATCACCAGAAGAATGAGATACACTCCATTTATTAGCATCATCATGTCCAGCAGCTTTTGGGATAAGCTTCCCTCGACCTTGAAAAGGCAATATGTGATTTCTACAAGCTTGAATTTCAGTCCCAGATTTAAACGGAAAAGATGTGGAATTCCCATATAAAATGACTGGTATGAGATCAGGGAACTTCGCCTGAAAAAAAAAACAACAATTTTCCTAGGCTCAGAATACTTGCCAAACTGCTTTAAGTTCAAACAGATGAAGAATTGCAGTCAAATTTTGTGAGGTAAAAAGCAAATTACAGAAAGTAATCTGGATGCACTGATTTCAGGATAGAAACAAAATGACAGAGATCTCTAGCCAACAACGCCATACAATACGAATTATATATATATATATATATATATATATATATATCACAGGGTGTCATAATTTTCCAGGAAGTCTTGTTTTCTTCACTGATTCAACCAACCAAAAGGAGAACACAAATCTTCCATATTTCAATAGTTCTTCAGGAATCAGCGAAAAGAACCATTTAAAGGTACAGAAAAACCGAGTTGTACAAAATGCACATCAACATTAAATGCAGCTTATAGTCTTACTTCCTTTAAGATAACTAAACTGCCACTTCCATAAGAAAAAAATAAATCAAAATAAACCCTTTTTTCACCAAAGTATCCAGATAAAAATTGCCCCAGTTACATATCTAAATAAACATTAGATCAAGCAACAGCCTTCAGCATAAAGGAACAAGGATACTCACATGATTTAGAAGTGATGTGTGATCAATAGAGCAAACTGAAACTGCTCCTAACATCATATTCTAATGTATATTGCCTGCAGAGTGCTGACCCATAAAAGTCATCAGATCAACAGCTTCAAAAGAAAGAAACAAGAAAAGGATTGTATTTTACTCATATATGGTGGTTTACAAGGACTAGTTGCATCAAAGAACAGGTACAATTGATCTTAGTTCTATTTATTGGGTATTTTCTTTGAAATTTAAAGAATACCCAAGTGCAACAGGAAATCAAGTCCCCAGTGCTCATTCTCTCAACAAGCTAATTGATATTCAAAGCCACATACAGTATAACAAATGGGAATTGTGGTAACAACAAAGTTCAATTATTCATCAGAACCTTAATTGAGGCTTGGAACTGTATATGATAATTTCTAACTCTTATAGACAAAAAGTCTCCCAAATCCTATAGGCAAAATTCTCGAGTAAACCATCCAAATCCCACCTAATCCGAAAAAAAAAATTGTAGCAATAAAAAGCTCATTTCTACAATACATATTAACTTGTTAATCAATATTCCAGGTAAAAGCATCATCCTAAAAAATTACGCTTATGCTGTTTTTCTTTTGTAATTCGTTATATTCTGGGATCACCGAAATAAGGTTTAAATTGAAAATATAAAAGAATGAAAAGAAACAAAATTGAACATCGCGCGACCAACAGAGGGAAATATACCGATGAAAGCTCCAGAAGAATGAGGGCGAGCTTCGAGAATACTACTCCGTAGTAAAATCTGTTAGTTTTGTATAAATCCACACAAAAACTGAATATATTTAGATTTTAGATAGAAAAGTTGGAGGATGGGAGTGTGGAGGCCGCGTGCCAGATTCTGTTTGTGGTGGAAATGGAGTCTCTGCAAAATGCGATTTCTCTTTTAAATGCGACTTCTCTGGAGTATATAGGAGTACCTCATTACAATAAATTCACAATACCCCATATCGAGATTTCAATTTCTGAATCTATGTCTCTTACTTTAATACAATGCATAAATTTTGAAATTAAAGCAATTAAAAAAATGATATTATTTCATTTTTATAGTAGTATTTCACTGCATTAATTATTGGCTTCGTATTGCGCCTATGCACACCATTTTTGTAAAAAATTATAACTAATGGTATTAAAGAAACATTCGGGAAAGGAATGTATCAGATGATTATTCGTTAGCAATGTAAAACGACAATTAAAAGAAGAGTGAGTATCTTGTTTTTTTTTATAAGAAAAAGATTTCATTGATAACGGGTATAAGGAGTACCCAAATTTACAATGATTTCGAATGATTTAGGCAAAAATGCCCAGGAAGAGGAAAACATATTGCTCCTCACAAAATCAGAATTTAAGCAGAGCTAACCAAGTATTTTCCTAGGCTCCAAGCTCCATTCATTAAACGAAACTTTATATCTCCATGATCCTTTTGCATCTATCCAGCTCCAAAGTCATCTTTTAATGTCTTCAACAATATCTTTAACCTCTGATTTCTCCTGCCGAAATATTATAGCATTTCGGGCGTTCCAAATGGTCCAATAGATACACTTCCACAATCTCACCATGAGGGTCTTACCATCCTTCCCTCCAATAAGTCTATTAAAATGGAGTAGGCTTATCTTTGGGTTAGATGATAAAACCGTGCACAACCCAAACCAATCCGCACATTCCATCCAAATACGAGATACAAAATAACATTCGACGAGAACATGTCTTACAGATTCCGGCTCGTTGGTACAGAATGGGCAATGAATGTTTGAGGCTTGTGGGAGGGCATTTCTTCTACTCAAGTTCGTCGTGGTTGGAATTCGTTCCCATAGTACGCGCCAAGCATGAATAAACACTTTGTTCGGCACCCACTTGTTCCATATTGCTGAAAACACTCTCCTTTCCTCTTCTGAATCATCATCCTCCACCTGTGTAAGTTGGTTGTATGCGGTCCTAGTCGAGTAGATTTCGTTTGGTGAGAATCTCCATTTCCATTGGTCTTCTTTGTCCTGTGATAAAGCCTGTTCACCAAGTCAATAAAATATTAAAAGTAGATAACTCTCTCTCAAACAACTCCCTTCTCCATTGCCACTTCCACCTCCAAACTCCCTCACTCCACTCTCCCATCTCCCTCACACTTAGAGAGTTATCCCTATAAATCTTAAACAATCTAGGAAAAAATAATTTTAAAGGCCTATCCCCTACCCAATTATCCTCCCAAAAAAGAGTTTTATTTACATCCCCAATTTCCTTACTCATACCTGATAACAACCAGCCCTCATCTCCCTCACCCCTCGCCTTTATGACCTCCCCCCACCAGCCCGAAACTCGCCCTCTTCTCCCTCCGCCATTGCCTAGCCCCCCAAAAGTTCCCCATCAAGACCTAATCACTCTCGCCCACAAACAACCCGGATTAGAAAGAAATCTCCACAACCATTTCCCCAAGAGAGCTCTATTGAAACACTCTGGATCCCTTACCCCAAGACCCCCCAAAGATTTGGTTTACAAATGGTTTCCCATTTTATCCAAGGAATTATATCTTTACTCTCATCACCCCCCCCCCCCACCCACACGGATTCCTCTATTCCAAAGTTAGGTATTTCACTCATGTTCCATAACCTCTTAATTTGACATCTGTCTCATATTTTAATTATTTAAATTCTAAAAAAAATATTAATTTTTCTTTTTTCCAATTTTTTCTGTTACCCGACCCAAGTGGTTCATGGTTCACCCGACCCAAATGGTTCATGATTTAGGGTTTAGGGTTCTTGATTTAGGGTATAGAGTTTAGAATTTTAAATAATTAAAACATTGGACATGTGTCAAATTTAGAGGATATGGAACATGGGTAAACACCCTATTTTGGCACAGAGGAATCCAACCTCCCCCCACCCCCACCCACAAGAAAATTCTTTGTAATCTCATAATTGTTGGGGAATTAATTGCACGGATCTATTCGGGGTGAATATTTAAATACAAATTTAATTCTAACAATTATTACTAGCATGAATTAATCCTATATTAATTCAAATAATAATTCAACAACAAATCATGCATATAAACAGTTCAATAAATCCTACGCATGCGGAATTGCTACGGGTTTACGTGAACTAACCTCTTGGAGTGGCAATGGTCTCGTCGATTAGACACACCAAAAAACCTTCTCAAGTATTCCCTAGTCCTTGCTCGTCAATCCGGTGGAAGGAAGCTCGCGAACAATTAACAAAAGGGAAAATAAAAATTTGTTGCACCACCTTTGTGGATTTACTAATTTTTCCAGCACATGGAATTGTACTTGGGAATGAAACATTCATCCCCTATTTATAGAGGGGTGTTGGACGATTTTTTGGCATGGAATAAGGGAAGAAAATATTTTTCTTGATCTCCAAGAAATCTTGAATATATCTCCTATATTCTTTTCTTCATAATTAAAATATTCCATAAAAATCCCAACTCCTCTTGTTATGGGAATTTTCGAAAATAATAGGAACAAGAAACCAAGATTTGGATCTTCTTGAATTTATGAGATATACTTGTATTTCAAGAAATACATATCTTCCATAATATCTTTTCAAGAAAATCAAAAAAATCTTTCTTTCCCTTATTCTTTCAAAACATTCGAAAATCTCACCATAAATAACCAAGTGAGGGATTTCTTGAATTTAATGAGATAATCTTGTATTCCAAGAATACATATCTTCATTCCATAACAAAATTCAAAGAAAATCTTTCTCCCAACTTTATCCATAATTTTTGAAATATTAGGAAAAATTAAGCAACAATATTTATTTTATTTTAATCACCTTTTCAGTTATTGGACTATATGTTGGGCTACTTAGGGGGCCTTTAGGAGAATTAAGATTTGACCTTCTAATGGACCTTGAATATCTAATATTGAGCCTCAATATAATTCAAGCCCATAAATATTAATTAATCTCACTACATAATTAATATTGCACTATCCATCTTAACCCATATTACAGCAATATGGCTCCCGGTAATTATTTCCCGTGTTTAAGATTATCTAGCCCATTAATTAATTCAAACCACTGAAATAGCTTTCCGTTAATTAATATCTTTTATCCTTGGTCAAGGAACGATTCAACATTATTATCCATACCGGAAACTAATTCCACTTGCAAGATTTGGTATGATAAAGCTTATGAACCTCCCAAGGGGGCAAATCAAACAAGCGTACTTGCACACGATTCTTCGTATTAAATCTTAGCAATCACATGTGACTAATAATATTGTCCAAGATAAAAAGTATTGAATCTCACTGATTCGCTACCCATGATAAGTCAAAGCAATAGTTACCAATCCCACGTGATCCTATTTAAGGGACGAAGATTAAGAAATAACGAACCACTGAGGTCTAATTCTTCCTTGTTCAGTTCTGAAGAATTTATCCTCATGTAGGTCCTATTCAGTGCATCAGTCATGCACTAGTGTAATCTCTTGGTCAAGACAAGTCAATATGAGCCTTACACTTCAACCTTTCACGATGGGTTGTTCATTTCCATCTAGGTCGTGAATGACGTACTTTTAGTTACAAGGGACTGTTAATTTAATCTTCTGTGATCTGGTATCACTAAATTAACTACAATGTAACACGTACGACTTATTGAACAGTTATGCAGTAAATATATGTAACATTCAATAATATTTAAAGCATCAGTGATAAACAATTTATTTAAGTAAATAAGTCTGAAAAATTCAGTTTCGATTATACAAAGTAAAAAGCATACTTTCCAGTATAATCCCAACAGTTTCCGGTATGGATAATAATGTTGAACCGTTCCTTAACCAAGGACAAAAGATATTAATTAATGGAAAACTATTTCAGTGGCTTGAATTAATTAATGGGCTAGATAATCTTAAACACCGGAAATAATAACCGGGAGCCATATTAACTGTAATATGGGTTAAGATGGATAGTGCAATATTAATTATGTAGGGGATTAATTAATATTTATGGGCTTGAATAACATTGTGGCTCAATATTGATAATTCAAGATCCATTGGAAGATCCAATCTTAATTCTCCTAAAGGCCTCTCAAGTAGCCCAACATAAAGTCCAATAACTGAAAAAAAGTGTTTAAAAATAAAATAAATATTTGTTGTTATTTTTTCCTCATTTTTCGAAAATCATAAATAAAAGAGGGAGAAAGATTTTTTTTGAATTTTGTTATGGAATGAAGATATGTATTCTTGGAATACAAGATTATCTCATTAAATTCAAGAAATCTCCCACTTGGTTATTCATAGTGATATTTTCAAAAAATATGAAATATAGTGGGCAAGAAAGATTTTCTTGATTTTCTTGAAAATATATTATGGAAGATATGTATTTCTTGAAATACAAGAATATCTCATAAATTCAAGAAGATCCAAATCTTGGAATCTTGGACCCCAATATTTTCAATTCCATAAGATATAGATAAGGTGGGATTTTTTGTGGAATATTATAATTATGGGAAAAAAGAATATAAGAGATATATTCAAGATTTCTTGGAGATTAAGAAAAGATTTTTCCACATTATTTTAATCACAAATTTTCGTTCACCTGTGGATCTATAAATAGGGGATGATTCTTTCATTCCCAAATACAATTCCATGTCTTTGGAAAAATTAGTAAATCCACAAAGGTGGTGCAACATAATTTATTTTCCTTTTGTTAAATCGTTCACAAGAATCCTTCCACCGGATAGTCGAACAAGGACTAAGGGAATACTTGGGAAGTCCTTACGGTTAGTCTAATCAGTCATACCGTTGCCATCCCAAGAGGTACGTTCACGTAAACTCGTAGTATTATTGTCGCGAGGTTTTTACGTGAATTATTATATGCATGATATGTTGTTGGATTATTATTTGAATTAATATATGATTAATTCATGCTAGTAATAATTAAAGAATTAAATTTGTATTTAAATTTTCACCCCGAATAGATCTGTGCAACTTATTCCCCAACAGAAACTAGTTCCACTTGCAAGATTTTGTATGATAAAACTTATGAACCTCCCAAGAGGGCAAATCGAACAAGCGTACTTGCACACGATTCTCCGTATTAAATCTTAGCAATCGCATGTGACCAATAATATTGCCCAAGATATAAAGTATTGAATCTCCTTGATTCTCTACCCCTAATAAGTCAAAGCAATAGTTACTAACCACACGCAATTCTATTTAAGGGACGAAGATTAAGAAATAACTAACCACTGAGGTCTAATTCTTCCTAGTTCAGTTCTGAAGAATTTGTCCTCCTGTAGGTCCTCTTCAGTGCACTAGACATGCACTAGTGTAATATCTTGGTCAAGACAAACCCAATCGAGCCTTACACTTCAACCTTTCACGATGGATTGTTCATTTCCATCCGTGTCGTGAATGTTGTACTTTTTAGTTACAAGGATTTGTTAATTTAATCTTCGTGAGTGGTATCACTAAATTAACTACAATGTAACACGTCTTATTTATTGAACAGTTATGCGGTAAATATATGTAACATTCGAGGATATTTAAAGCATCGATGATAAACAATTTATTTCAAGAATAAGTCGAAATTAGGTTTTGATTATACAAAGTAAAAGCATATTTTCCAAAGATAATCCCAACAATCTCCCACTTATACTCAAAAGTCCGCTTTTAAGTATACTAAAGAAGTAGTTCTAATACGTGACATCTAATGTCACATACACTAACCTAATAATGTCTCCCACTTATGGATTGACAACGGTCTTGACACCCATTCCTTCCACATGTCTCTCGAAATGTATTACGAGACCACTTTTGTGAATGGATCGCTAAGTTATCTTCCGACGCGATCTTTGCCAATTTATATATCTCATCTCTTAACGATTTTCGTATAAGATGGTATTTCCTTTCAATGTGTTTGTTGGCCTTGTGGGCTCTTGGTTCCCTTGAATTTGCAAGCGCCTCGGCATTGTCTGATAAGCGATGATTGTCTTTGGGTAAATTCGGAACTACATCCAAGTCCACTAGGAAGTTCTTGAGTCAAACCGCTTTTTCCATTTTGCAGTTAGACTACATATTCGCTTCCATGGAAGAATCTGCGATGCATTTTCGCTTAACGTTTCTCCATATCATGGCTCCTCCCCATGCAAAAAACACACTCTGGGAGGTAGATTTTTCGGAATCTAAGTCCGATTGGAAATTTGAGTCCGTGTAGCCGATGGGGATTAGACTATCGATCGATAAACCAACATTCTATCTCGAGTTCTTTTCGGATACTTCGAATGTTTTTTAATCGCCGTCAATGTTCTTTCCCGGGTTACTTTGATATCTTGCCACCATGCCAACGACAAAGCGGATATCCGGGTCTCGTGCACAACATTGCATACATAAGGCTTCCGGCAAACCAAGCATAAGGAATGTCTTTCATGTCATCTATCTCCTTTTGTGTCTTAGGGCACATTTCCTTCGATAGATGGATTCCATGTCTAAAAGGCACGAAGTCTTTTTGGAATCTGCATCTTTGAATCGTTTCAAGACGTTGTCTATGTATGAAGCTTGCGATAAGCCTATCATCATTTTCTTGCGATCTCGGTGATTTTGATCCCAAGGATGTGCCCGGCTTCCCTAAGTCCTTCATATCAAACTGTTTTTGAAAGCCATGCCCCTTACGCCCCGATAACACCTTTACATCGTTCCCGATGATCGAATGTAAATCTCACGATAGTACTAAGAATACCAATGCGATTCGACACTCTTTTTGTACACACAACTTTCAAACTCGTTTTGATCAAACCCATAAGACTTTATAACATGATCAAAACATTGGTTCCAAGCTCTGGATGCTTGTTTGAGTCCGTAAATGGACTTCATGAGCTTACAAACTAGGTGTTCTTGGCCCTTTTTTTAATGAAGCCTTGGGGTTGTTCAGATATAGATTTCTTCATCAAGACTTAGTTAAGGAAAGCATCTTGACATCCATTTGCCGATTTCAAAATCGAGATGTGCAAAGAATCGACAAGAGAATTCGGATGGACTTGAGCACCTTCTGGTGAAAAGGTTTCCTCATACGATCCTTTTTTTCTCGAGTATAACCTTTCGCCACAAGCCTTGCCTTGAAGGTTTCCACCTTCCCGTCCGGTCCCCTTTTTCTCTTGTATACCCACTTGCAACCAATGAATTTGACCCCATTAAGTGGTTCGACTAGCTCCCACACTCTGTTATGATCCATAGAATCCATTTCGGTTTTCATTCTTTGTTTGCAAGAAACCGATCCTTGTCTTGGATTGCCTCGTCATATGTCCATGGGGTCGATTCGTCTTGTCAGGGAATCAAGTCCAAGGACTCTCCTATCCCCATGAATCTCTCGGGCTGTTTCACAACCCTCCCACTACGACGAGGTTCCAGTTGTGAAAGTGTGTTGTTTGGTATGTCATCTTGTACGGGTTAAGTAAATGAGGTTAGCCCCTTAGCTCATTTAAGGTAATCTCACTTTAGGTCTTCTTTTTGTTCATATAGTCTTCTTCCAAAAAATCTAAAGTGGGTGCTTATTACCACATTTTGATCTTCGGGACCATAGAACATACACCCTTTTGTTTCCCGGGGTATCCTACAAACAACCTTAATTCTCGATCGAGGATCCAATTTTCCCGGCTTCCTTGTCCAACACGAGGCGGACACCCCAAATTTTCATGTCTCTCAAACCGGGCTTGCGCCCGGTCCACAATTCTTTGGGAGTTTTGGGAACCGATTTGGATGGCACCAAATTCTTAGGTCCTCTTCAGTGCACTAGACATGCACTAGTGTAATCTCTTGGTCAAGATAAACCAATCTGAGCCTTACACTTCAACCTTTCACGATGGATTGTTCATTTCCATCTAGGTCGTGAATGTTGTACTTTTTAGTTTCAAGGATTTATTAATTTAATCTTACGTGATCCGGTATCACTAAATTAACTAAAATGTAACACGTCTTATTTATTGAGCAGTTATGCAAATAAATATATGTAACATTCGATGATATTTAATGCATCAGTGATAAACAATTTATTTCAGTAAATAAGTCCGAAATTCAGTTTTGATTATACAAAGTAAAAGCATACTTTCCAGTATAATCCCAACAATAAATTCACACAAAACATTTTTTGGAGCCCGGTAGGTGGATAAATAGTAGACTAGAAGAGAAGCTAGAACGACATTAATCAACGTAAGTCTTCCCCCAATGGATAGATTTAAACATTTCCATTTCTATTTTGTACTTTCTGAATGACATGGTTCCATTCGGTCGCCTTTCTGTGAGCACATCCAACGTTAACTCCCAAGTACAAAAATGATTCCTCTCCCACTTGACAACCCAAGGTATTCGCATAAGCTTGAATCTCCTCACTGTTCACATTTAGCCCTGTAATGCTGCATTTACTCGGTTGACTTTCAGTCCGGATACCAATTCCAAGTTGATGATGAAATGCTTCAAGAATAGGACATTTTCTCTTGTAGCTTTCCCGATAAAGATGGTGTCGTCCGCAAACTGGAGGTGGGAAATCCGGATTCTATCCTTGCCAACAAACATCGGCGTAAATAGATCTCTACCGATTGCTTTGTTTAGCATCAGACTCAATCCTTCGGCTGCGATAAAGAATAGAAAAAGAGATAGGGGGTCTCCTTGACTAAGTCCTCGTTGTAGCTGGAATTCCTCAGTCGGGCTCCCATTGATAAGAACAGATTCACGTGCTGACGAGACACACTCCATGATCCACTTAATCCACTTGCTCGAAAAGCTGAAACTTACCATAATCTTCCTCAAATAGCCCCAATCAACCGAATCATAGGTCTTTGCGAAGTCAATTGTACAGTAGGCATTGTTCCTTCTTGTTCTTTACCTCCTCAATTACCTCATTAAGCACCACCACGCTGTCCAGGATTTGCCTACCCGCAATAAAGGCACTTTGTTGTTCAGAAATGATTGACTCCATTACCTTGCTCAGCCTCAATGAAAGTATTTTTGCCACCACTTTATAGATGCAGCCAAAAAGAGAAATCGGCCTAAAGTCCGATAGGCCTAGAGCTTCCTCTTTCTTCGGGATGAGGACTATGAATGAGGGATTGATTCCTTTAACCAGTTTTCCATGTTCATGGAATTCCTCGAACAACCGTACAAAGTCCTCTTTAAGTATCCCCCAAAAGTCTTTTAGGAAGCCGGGTTAAACCGTCGTCCGGCTTTTTTTTATCACATAAGTCCACTGCAGCCTTTATTTCTACCTCGGAGAACGCCGCGGTCAGCATTTGATTCTCGGTCGAGGTGATCTTTTGAGGGCAAAAATCAGAGGCTACGTCCGGCCTGACCACCGGAGCCGCCGTGAAATGATTCTTGAAGAACTCCTTCGTACCTTTCTCGACTTCCTCCACTTCTTCACACCACTGGTTATCAAGCTCCACCCCAACAATTTCATTTTGTTTCCTCCTCTTATCAATGACATTATGGAAAAAGCTCGTGTTTGCATCCCCTTCTCTAATCCATCTGGCTCTAGCTTTTTGTCTCAGAAGGCTGTGTTTAAGATTCAGTTCCCTGAGAAGTAATGCTCTGATTTCGTTCCTCCTAATGAACTCCATTTCTTCTAACCCGAACACATCATGAAATGTGTCAAGCCTCGAGATTTCCTTTCTTTTATCTTCAATTCTCTTGTGGATAGAACCAAACACTTCTTTGTTCCAGTATTTGAGGTCCTGTTTGAGTAATTTGAGCTTTTCCTTGAGCATAAAACTGCCCCAGCCCTGTATTTCATAGCTTTTCCATTTGGCCTCCACAAACCGTGCACTCGTGCAATTAAATGACCCATTTCAAAAATACGTGACCCATTAAATATATTAGACATGTTATGTGGATACATGGGTAAGGTTGAGGCAAGTGCACGAATCTTAAATCCGTAACACCAGTTGCACATGAGACTTTGTCTTAAAAGAAATATAAATAATTAAAAAGAAGAATAAAATACTGAGTGTCCATCCTTCCAATCCAAAAGAAAAGTAGCTTTGAGTAATCATAATAATTCAAAACATAATTCAACTGCAAAATTAACTAACTAACCCACCCTAGTACTTCACAAGTATATAAGTAGAGGCTCTGGAGAGCAAGTGATTGATAGCCAAATCCAAACTCCATGTTCCATGTTTTAATACACACCAATCCAACATGTAAAACCTCGGCAGCACATTTCACACCAAAACAAATACACCATGTCATATAACAAGCTAAACGACGACTATACTTGAATCACCATTCATCCCTCCTGGAGAGCATTGACCTCCCTCTTCACAAAAGACGGTAATGCGAAGGCAGCTCTATGCATCTGTCCAAATCAAACACAAATAACAACTCAGTTCAACATGTGTAATGATTACGAGAAATCAAACCTTCTAAAAACTAAGTTCAATAATTGCCTCTTGTTTCCCTTCTAAATAGGAACTTTCTTTGTTGGTCATGCAATTAGCAGAGATGAAAAATGAGCAAGAAAAATTCAATAAAGTGGAAAAAATAGCTATAGATATTTACAGAGTATACCTCCGAGTTATAAAACATAAGCTGCCTTCTGTGCTCAAGTGCACCGTCCAACTTCTCAATAGGGTTGATAGGGTGTACAAAATCAACAGCTGGCCCCTCCGTTGAGCATAAAAGAAATCCTATTACACCACTGCAAAAACCAAAACACAGATATTTACATTACTAATTGCAGATTACAAGTAGAATTATCATTCATAAATTAAGCAAATGGTCATAAATTACTAGTTGTTTGCTGGATGTGAGAAAAAACTTTACCTTGGATATGTAGGAACACTAGCCCATGCATAGCGGACAGAACCTTTGAAAATTTGATGACAAGTAGATAACATATCCTGAATGAGATGTGTATGAAGCCACATACTTTCCGCCATATTGCAAAGGACACCACCAGCCCTTAAGGATCTCGCAATCGTTTCAAAAAATGGTTTTTCCACAAGCTCTTGAGCAGGACCTGTCCATATGTAATATGCTAGTTATGGAACAATTCACAACCATATTGCATGAACTATTTTATTTTTTGAAATAACTGACCTAATAAAGAAGAAAATCATTCTTGATGTGATATATGTTGTATATTATGGAGAAAAGAAATGCCAAATCTCACTTAAGAAAAAAAAAACTCCTCAAGGTGATATATATTACATATTAAAAATATATATAATACCAGTCAAAACATTGAAAAATAGACAATAACTAGGCAGGTAAAATTTGCTAATAGGATACGTACCCACAGGGTCTGATGAATCAACAATGACTGCATCATACTTCCCTTCAGGTGCATGCCTTAGAAATTCAATAGCTGTTAAAATGATAACATAAACATACATCGGTGAATGGACTTATAGTTTACAACAAATGCAAATACAGATATATTAAATATAACATATTTGACACATATTGTCCTACAAAATAAAGTTCAGTACCACATAAACTCACACAATAATAATACCCAAAAGCCAACTAATGAACATTAGAACATAACTTAAACATAAAATAAACACTAAAGTTGTGAAGTTAGACTCCATTTACACACACAAAACCCCAAATGTAGCAAAGGCAGCAGTTAATCGGTAGTCTAGTAGTCATCCTCATCACAAGTAAAGACAACAGCAACAAATCTAAGATTCACAAAGAAAAAAAGAGGGAAAAGAGCCTAGTGTATAGGGTCAGCAATGTTATTTCTCAATTTCTTCTTTCTTTACCATTTTTTTCTTAAACCCTAGGCCTAAAGTCAACACCACTGTCTTGTTTATGTCGAGAGGAGCAAGTTGATATTTCACACTTAAAAGAAAAATTGAAAATGCAGAAAAAAGGGAAAGAAAGTAAAAAATTGCACAAACTTCAGCTTCATCTCCAGTAACATTATAGTTTACGGTCTCAATATATACCTTAAAAAATTCACAAGTACATGATGATTAAATATGAAATCGAGTAATACCATCACCGACATGAAGGTGCACACGAGGATCCTCAAAACCAATAGCTAACTCCGGAAAAAATCTCTTGCTTACCTGTAGAATGAAGAACAATACTATTAATCACAAAGGAGCGCTGCAACAACAATATATGAATAAAAAATAATTATGACAAGAAATCAATCTCTCACATCTATGACCATTTGGTCTATTTCACAAATATCAATTAACTTTACAGAGCGGTGACGGGCAATTTCACGAAGAACACCACCATCGCCACCACCTACCACCAAAACCTGCATTCTCAAAATTGAACAGATAAGAACCCATGCCAACAAAAGAAGCCATTCAAGTCCTCCGTAATATGCAGGAAAGGTACCACTAGATTTGACTTTACAAGATTAATTTTAAAAAATAATCATCTTTCATAGTAAAAACAATAGAGAATGTTAGAGAACAGAATGTATTCACATTCTATATAATACACATTGACTGATACAGATTATCCCAGTGGCCAAAGGCAAGGACTATAAATTGACCAGAGAAAGGAAAAGGGTAATAGAAAACAGAACACAAATTAGTAGGCGCCATTTCCTTTTATGTGATTACAAACATCAAATCAAAAAGATAAAAAGCACTTAGAAATTACATTTGTGGGTGATTCAATTGAACAAAGGGGGAGATGGGCGATCATCTCCTGGTAGGCACATTCATCTTTCTCAGTCAACTGAACAATGCCATCTAGAACAAGTACTTTTCCATACGCTGACGACTGAAAATAGAGAGTAGGATTTGTATTAAAATGCAGGATTACATAAGCTTCATGGGTAAAAAGATAGAAAACGTCAGGGACAAAAGGCTTGATACAAGATAAGTAATACACTAGTATACGGTTATAGATGCTGAACCTGGAAAACCAGAACTTCCTGATACTTTGACTTTTCCTTGAACAAAATATTTTCCACTTTCACAGAATTTGCTTCTCCTACAACCAAATGCATCTTGATTAGATAAGGCCAAGTATCCCAAGTTTCGGGTCACCAATTGCAAATGGATTGAATTCACATATAACTGAATCAGAAATAAACTTGAGATTTACAGATGTGATGAAAAATCCATTTAGGCAAACAACAAAGCACTTCAAGAGATCTCATAACTAACAGCACCAATTAATCTTCTACCAGGTTACTTCAATGATATACGCAAGTTAAAGGCACACATCATACAAGGAACATGAAACATTTAGGTAAATTACAAAAAACTGTCCTCAAGTTTTGACCTACTTAACAAAAAACTCTATAATGTTTGAGGTACTGTAGGCATCCCCCTGAGGTTTGTATTACAAAAATACCCTTGTTAACATGAATAATTTGTTAAATAGATACAAGTATCAACGATGATATATGTAATTTACATACTTCATAGGATTTTTTATAAATATATCCAGTCAAACCTTAGGGGATACTTTTATCCCAAAAAGTCACCAAGGAATCAGTCATGTGTTAAAATATCCAGAAATCTTATAGTCAGTCTAATAAAACTGACGTTGTGTTATGCTACTAATAGTTCAAGGCAATATTGCAAATTAGTAGAAGACAATGCCCAAAGATATAGTATTAAACGATTTGCTCTGTAAACTATGAATCAGAACGCACATTACCTGGCCACATTGGGTTATTAAAATATACTTCCTTCAAATCTTCTTCTGCAATCAGCATCAGGAAAATAATCAATCGATGTACCATTTGAAACACAAAGTCAAAAACTAAGCTTAAAATAGTAGGAGTAATCATTAAGGAACCTGGATTTGGGTTTTGAAATTTAAACAGGTTCTAGTTCAGGATTTTTAAAATCTGGTTTTTAAAAACCCAATTCTACACCAGCTCCTACTATCACACTTTTCAATACATTTAATTATCTAGGATCTCCTAACATTTTAATATATTTAAATCATAACTCACATCATCCGATCACTACAATCACACGCAAAAACAATATACTAATACAACATCATTCACGTTTACACATTGATTTAACATAAAGTTAATTCCCACCCTACTCAAAAACCCAAAACAAACACACGCCTTACTATCTATTAGGATTTCCGATTTCAAAATCCCCTAGTCCCTAGATTTCAAAAACTGGTTTTTAAAAGCCACTTAAAACCCAAAGCAAACATCACCTAAAAGTTGCAAGGACAAAATATAACCGGACAACTGAGAATAAATAGATGTTAATACCAGAGGACGATCGACATTCAGAGAACCATCCAGAAACAACTGTTGAATGGCATTTGGCATCGAAGTCAGGCTCAGATGCCCTAGCTTTCACGCAACAAGAGGGGATAACGATGGCCTTCCCAGAACCATTGATGCTACTCTCCCTCCCATCCATAGTCCACTGGCATTCCAAACCTCTTTCGGAGGCGCCTTCCATATATTATCCTTTTCTCCTGTGGATCCAGTCTCTAATCACCATAAAGGATAACTCAATTAAACAATAACCAAAATACACAAACAAAAAAGGAAATGAGAAACAGCCTAGTTGTTTCTTGAGAGGAGTTGGGAAAGAAAGATCAAAATAGAACATGAAATCAGACATAAAGAAAAGATTAAGAATCATAGACATGCACACATTCATTACACAAAAAGTAATGACGAACTAAAATGCAATCACATAAAGAAAAACAGGAAAAGATGAGAAGAAAAGGAATAATACACAAGAAACAAGTAATACTAATATAAACATGCATACAAACTCCAAATTACAAAGAGAAAAATAAACTATGATACCAATAGCCAAATTTAAAAACAATAATTGGTTCTACAATCCTGAACTCAACACTAAGATATAAGAAAAGGGAGTCTATTTGAATGCTAAATAATATGTGCACCAGCAGACGATGAAAGCGAGTCTGATCTCAAAGGGTCGAAGAAAATAAAAATAGTGGCTAGTTGTTGTGCAGAAGGAATGAAATAAACATAAAAATATGAAGAATAAATAAAGTTAACGAATTTTCGGAAGGAATCAACTGAAAGATAAGGAAAGAACAAGAAAGATTAGTTCAAAACAAAAGGCAGTAAAATATTACGCACTACGAGCTGCAGAATCTTACGCTATAATTTAATAATGGAAACGCAATTAAAGCCTTCCTTCTTAAAACATGAAGAATAATCAATCAAATCTAACATTTAGGAATGAACAAAATAATAATAATAACAGTAAAAATATATCGAAATTCAATCATAATATGGTAAAAATCCTTTTACCGATTTCAAATATAATAAATCAATTGGTTCCAAGAAGAAAAGGAGAAATAACAAAGAGTCAAGAAACGAAATTATTCATGTTATTCTTAATTCCTAAACTCGACAAGAACTGAAAAGAAAAGAATAAATAGAAGCTCCATCCCGATTATTCTCCCTGCTGCTGTTGGTTATAGTCATAAAAAAATTGCTGATTTCTCAGAACGTGACGAGAACAAACACTTGAATTCAATCGCCACGTAAATCACAACGGCACACGATCGTACTTCCGAGCTATACAGCATCCATTAACGACATTTAAAGGATTGAAAGCTATATCGCAAAACGAGTATCATTATTGTTTCATAATATATATTTTTGTTTAGCGAAATCCCCATTCTAGGTTTTTTTCGAAAAATCCGGGAAATTAACAAAAAAATACCAACAAAAAGCGCAAAAAAGTGATTGGAAAAGTAATTCGCACTTGTCCATTGTATAGTGCATGTAGATAAAAAAAAAACCTGAGACAATCATATGTGTACCTGTTGTTCGTTGTTGGTAGCAAAAGATGAATTGGGAGAGAAATTGCAGCAAAAAAATGGCAGAGAAAGAAAGTTGAGAATAAATTGTTGAAGGGTGAAGAGGATTTTAGGTGGAAAAAGAAAGTGCAATCCTGTGTGTGTTCTCCCTGGTTCACTTCACTCTTGAGACTGTGTTAGTGAAGTTTCGAGAAGGAATGGCGTTAATGGAGGTGGAGGTGGAGGTGGAGGAGGAGAAATGTAGAAGGTTTATTTATTGTTGGATAGGAATTTGGAGAGTGTAGTCTTCCCCACACTTTAATAGTACAATACTATCAGAATTCAAAATAGTAAATGTGAGCAACGTGATTCAATTTTTATTCAGCAAAAGCAAAATGCCCATTTGTCAGATCACAACACACAAATTCAACAATATTACCTCCGTCCCAATAATATATGCACACCTATTTTATTATCGAACTTTTGTGAGCGAGTTATTTATTACTATTTCAAATGATAAAGTAATTTTTAAAGAGAGGTATTATAGATCTATCTCTCATCTATTGCATGCATCTTTAAAAATTATTTTACCATTTCAAATACTAATAAAAAACTCTCTCGCAAAAACAGTAAACATGCATATACTCTTGGGACGGAGGGAGTACTTTTTTTTGTAATTTTTTTCTTCTCCCCAACCCAACGTGACTTATAAATTGAGGAATGAGTTCAAGCAACAAACACTTATGCAATTGATAAATAACTAATACTTATTTAATAAAATAAATTAATATTGAGTTATAGATTAGTGCATACAACTATTTATCCATTGTAAAAATGGAGTATAAATTAATTTATTTGGAGGCAATTTATTTTCTAATTGGATCCGAATAACGAGTGGAGTTGAGTTGAGTTCATTTGCAAAATTATTGATGTACCTACAAATTTGCATAAAAGTACTAGTGCGTTGTTACCTGTAATATTTTTAGAAGAATTCATTTGTTAGGAATGTGCATAATTAAGATAAATTTGGAGTGAACTCTAAGTTGACTTATTAATAAACCTAAGTTATTCTAAAATGTACAGCGCATGAGTTGGTACTTGGTAAAATGGATAAGTATTGGGAAATTAAAATATCAATTCAGAACTTAAAAGAAAATGGCAAATACGTGTGTACACCCTTTGTACCAATTTAGAATTAAAATTGGTGCAATTTGATTTATTTTTTTACCTGAATTTGGCCCGAGTGGTTCATGATTCACCCGATCTGAATGGTTCATGATTTAAGGTTTAAGTTTAGGGTATAGGGTTTACGGTTCGTGGTTCATCCAAATTAAAATTGAATCAAATTGCATTTTGTGCAATTGTGTGCAATTTGTGCACACAAACATCACTCAACGAAAATATATTTATTAATTAAGGCCTAAGAATTTTTTTTATCAATTTAGAACCTAAAAAATCAATAACTATCAATTCGAGACATGAAAGGTATAAACTATTTATGACTCTGAAATATTAAAATTAATTTAATATCTTATAATTTATTTATCTGAAAGGTAGAAACTATTAATTATGTTTTATTTCTTTTTTTTTTTTATTTTCACTTGCGTGAAATTAATACTATATTTTCTTATACTTTAAGAATTTTAATTTATAAAAATATAGTAGGATAGCTCAGAACTATAAGATATCAAACATAATTTTACCTTTCAAGTTTTTACCAATAGTTCTATTACTCTCTCTGTAATTTCTCTTATTTGAACATTTATTAAAAAGGTTCATCCCAACTTTAATTTAACATTTCTATAAATAATAATATTTTTTTTTTATTTTATATATGCCCCTCGAACATTTTAATATTACATCTAATGTCATTAGTATTCTCACATTAAAGTTAATTTTATTTCATTTAATTTATACAAATGACATTACTTTACTATTACCACAATTGAAATTTAACTTTATCCCTTTTAATATTAATAAATAATTTATTTGTTAAAACTCTTGCAAACCGTAAATGTTTAAATAAGAGGAGTAATGGGGGAATATTTTTTAGACCATAAATTAATAAATTTATGTAGTCCAATAATCAAATGTTACAATTGTATACCTTATTATTTTTAACTTTTCGATCGTGTACATTGTATAGGACCTACCTAATGTGATTTATATTTAAGGATATTGATTTTTTTTCCTTTTTCATCAACTCCTATATGTATGTGCAAAGATGTGCTATACATGTTCCTCAAACACAACGTCGATCTATATATAATTAACACATGCAAGATCCCTCACACATCTTGTACTCCATATATAAGCACATATTCTGTCAAAAAATTAATAAAAAATCGTGGCATATGTTTGTTAATTTGTAAGTTGTAACATTTTTTTTTTACATATATGAATAAGCATGTTTTTGGACTTTATAATCTTAAATTCTCATTTATTTTGAGATTTAAAGTAAGATTTTGAAATCCTATTATTTTTACTCAATTTTATTACCTATTACTACTCTATTTTGTATTCTCTCAATACATTAAGATTATCTACTTATTTATTCTCTCAATAGACTTAAAATAATATAATAATATCGTATCAATCAACTTTTTCACCATCACACTTTATAAAATTCCATGACAAACATACATTTTATATATTCATCAAGATTTTGAAATATTAAGACTTCAAAATTTGGAATTTTCCACGTCCACTATAATCCCGAAAAGAAAATACTAAGTTACAAATTCTCTTAATAACATAACTCTTACCTCACGAAAGTGTATATTTGGTTTGGAAATGGTAGGTGATGTGGAGGATAAAATATGTTCCAATTGTTGGGGAATGGATGCAAAGAAAATAGACAAGAGTGAGATATTGATTAGGTTGCAATTAAAGTAAGTTAATACTAGTTGGTCTACCACATATATTAATTTTTTAATCTTATAGGATCTCCATGAAGTAGCCACACTTTTCATAATATTCAAGATATCTAATTCAACTCAAATAATTTGGCCGGGACTCGGGAGTTTCGTGGTTATGTTGTCAATTATTAATCTAATTATTTTGTTTTTAGTAAATGATAAGTGAAGAAATATGTCAATCTCATGTGAAAAATGAGATAGAACATATTTTAAATTCAATATTATAATATTGTTTTTTTATTGTTTGAATAGATACACAATAATGAAATGTGGTTATTTCAACTTTCAATTCAATTTAAGGATTCATATGACATTTCAATAGGAATCATATATAATCCTTCAATCCAATTCTACAATCTAAATACGTATCTTGACTCAAATAATTAAGTCCAATCAATTCAATCTTATACAATCTCACTCAATTCTATCACACCTAATCAATCCAATCTCATGAACCAAACACTCCAATAAGAATAAGGGCAGGAGATTATTGTTTTCCATCTTTTGTATACAATTTATTTTTAGTTTAATAAGGATGAGATGAAAAGCGTAAAACTGAGTGAATCGACCGACGTTCTCTTTTGCTTTTTTAAAACATATAGGTGGTGTTTGTTTTCGGCGGGGAGATCCGGATTGGGGATGAACTTCCCGTCGTCCCGTCCGCTTTTTGGATTTTCACATTTTATCCTCCATTTAAATACACATCCATTCTATTATAAATACACATCCATTCTATTATACCATAAAACTATCACATCACTACTTTTCTTACACCAACTCATTCTCTCTCATACTTTTCTTACAATAATTCATTATTTCTCCTACTTTTCTTACACTTTTTTTTTTCATACAATCATTATTATACTAACTAACAATAATAAAATAATACATCATCATAATTAAAAAGTGTTGATTTGACATAAAACTTCATTCATCTCTACTACATCCAACCCAAAACAAACAAGGGATTAATATTCACATAATTTCCCCCATCCATCTTTATCCCCCATCAGGATTTACCACATTCACCTCAAGCTCAAAACAAACATACCCATAGTATCCGGATACAGTCATACAGATATAATATGCTTCATACATTGTATTAATATAATATGTACACCGTTTTACTATAATTGCTTCACTTATATTTTTTTTTATATATATACGTTTTATTATAACTTTTTCATTTATAAAAGAAAAAAGTAATTTTATTATCCATAATTTTTATTCTCACTTTTTATAAAATATTATAAAAAATGTCACTCACTGCTTCAGACATCTTTTTCCTCTCTCTCAATATCTAAAACTGTCTTTTATTTTTATTATTTTATTATTATTTCTTAAACAAAATAATAAAAAGAAACGAGACAATTACACGGGACTAGAGAGTAGCATTTATTTATTTGCAACAGCATTCACAGATGTCAGGGTCCGTACCATAATATAGATGGGTGATAAGTTTGGCATGATTAGTGGACCATATTCGATTAGAGCAAGTGACGATGAATGTGGACCATTGGAGAGTTAATGGATGATAAATTTGTACTACACACTTAACAAACACATGGCTGTCTAAGCTGCCGGACTCAGTGGGGTGGGCCAACAAATTATTCGCCTGTAAATAATAATATCAGTAACAATCTATCTAGCTGTTGCTGATATTTACAATGCTCATCTACAGGTCTTGAATTCCAAAAACAAATGAAACCGAAATCACTAAATTTGATAGTAAAATATTCGAGTAGGAGTAGAAAAGATAAGAAGATGAATTTGATAATTGATTGATTCACCAATAATCATTACAAGAACAAGTCCCATTGTTGATGTGATGAAACCTATTGGAGTCTCTCAAGACGATGTGTGTTCCAGTAGCCATGGATATATACTTGATGGCAGCATGACAATCTCCACACACCCGAAGATTTTTAAAGATCCTGATTGGCTTATTATTAGCCTTTGGCGTGCTTATAAGCCCATAAGCCAAAGCTATCTTCTCACTATGTTGAAACAAATACTGCTCCTTCACTTCCTCCTCCTCCACTTGATGCAGTACAAACTTTGTGTCTGCTACATACCCCAACTCTTTTATCCTCTTTCCCAAACGCCCCAATTCCTTGTATATCTCCTTAGCCTCCGGGTGTTTGGTATCCCCAACATGAAACTTATGAACCTTGTTCCCAATCTCTATCCAGCTACACCCTGCTTCTTTTGACAAACTCCTCTCTTTCATCCCTTTCCTGATTTTTCCAACCTCTCCCCACTCCCCTTTTGAGGCATACAAGTTTGATAGTAAGATATGAGCTGCTGGATCCAAAGGATCCTGCTCAAGGATCATCTCAGCAGCATGTTTTCCAACCTCCCTATCCCCATGAACTGAACACGCACTAAGCAATGTTCTCCACACTAAACCATCTGCACTAAACGGCATTGAATCGATTAACTCTAAACCTTTATCAACAAATCCTGCTCTTCCTAATACATCAACCATACACGCATAATGCTCCATTCTTGGTCTTATCCCATGCTCTTTGTACATCGAATCAAAATGCCTCCATCCTTCATTTATCAGTCCAGCATGACTACAAGCTGACAGAACACCAATATAAGTGACCTCATTCGGTTCTACACCACAAGCAAGCATTTGGTGGAAGAGTTCCAAAGCCCGTTTCGCGAATCCATGTTTAGCAAACCCCGTGATGATTGATGTCCATGATATTACATTTCGATATTCCATTTCATTAAAAACTCGAAATCCAGCTTCTATGTCACCACACCTAGTATACATAGAAACCAAAGCATTGGAAATGCATAAATTGGATTCGAATCCTGCTTTTAGTAAACGAGCATGTAGCTGCTCCCCTTTCCCAACTGCTCCAACACTTGCTGCTCCACTCAAGAGACTAGCAAATGTAAAAGCATCAACACCAACACCAGAGCTTGAACTTTCGATTTGATTGAAAAGTTCAAAAGCCTCATCAGAATCAAGATTTCTAGTGTAACCATCAACCAATGCATTATAAGAAACTAGATTCTTTTCAAACAAGAATTCAAAGGCTTTTCGTGCATCTTCTATCCTATCATTCTTGGCGTACATGCTAATTAGAGAATTACCAACACAATTGACCATTGTAAGACCGAATTTCAATGCATGACCATGTATCTGTTCACCCAATCTCGGATTGAAAAGATTACCACATGCTTTCAAAAGAGCAGCAAAGGTGAAGTGATTTGGTTTCACTCTGCCCTCTGTTATCATCCTAGAATACAATTCAATAGCTTTTTCATTATCAGAACCTCCCTTTTGCACATAAGCTGTGATAATGGCAGTCCATGACATGACATTATGCTCTGGCATTCTATCGAAAGCTTTCCTCGAGGCATCCATGTCTGCACATTTAGCATACATATCCACCAAACTACATCCCACACATACATCTAAACACAAACCATATTTGATGACCCAAGTATGCAGCTGCTGCCCAATATTCAAGAATCCCAGCTCCGAACAAGCTGATAAGCAACTGCTAAATGTGAAGTGATCCGGATAAAACCCCGCAACAACCATATCCTGAAATAACCTAATCGCATCTCTAGGAGAGCCCATTTGCGTAAACCTAGTGATCATCAAAGTCCAAGTTACGGAATTCTTGTCAGGCATTTCGTCGAACAGTTTCTTCGCTAGCCCCAAATCACCAAAACCGTGAACGAACAAATCAATCAGCGCACACCCCACACACACATCCGACTCAAAGTAACCAGTCTTGATCAAAATTGCAAAGATGACGAGGCCGATTCTGGCATATGCTCGATTGGAACACGCCCGAATTGCAGAGGAGAAGCAAAACTGATTGGGTAGCTCCCCAAAGTGGAGCATTTCGAAAAACAGCTGAATAGCTTGAAAATTGAAACCATTATGTGCGTAACAAGAAATCATGGCACTCCATGAAACCAAGTCCTTGATATCACCCATGGAAGTGAATATGTGGTGCGCTTTTCTCCAGTCGCCGGCTTTGGAGTACATAGTGATGAGAGAATTAAGTGCAGTAGCATCAAGGTCGAGTCTTGAATCGGTGAGTTTGGAGTGGAGGAGACGGCCGAGTTGGAAATTTCGGGTTCGGATGCAGGATTTGAGGAGGACGGAGTAGGTAGTGAGGTCTGGGGTGAGGTTAGAGCGGGAGATGAGATCAAGGGTGGAGATTGCTTGGTTGAGTTGGCCGTCATTGGCATGGCGGATGAGGCGGCTCTTGAGTGATTCGAAGCTGATGGAGGAGGAAACAGGGGAAGGGGAAGACAGGGAGAGGCTTATCATCATCATTATCTCTCTCTTCCGATTTTTTTTTCTTTTTTCTTTTATCGAATTTAAATTTAGAAAAACCAAAAATTAGACTAGGAAAAGCCACAGAAACATGAAACATCAGAAAAAGCCCAAACGGAAATTACAACTGCCTTATTTAAAAAAAAAAGGTAACCGCAGGATCAAACCGGATTTCACCAACTTTAGGGTATCTTTTTCGTGATTATCAAGGCCAAACTTTGGATTTTACTATTTACAATTCTCATTTGATTTGAAATTTAAAGTAGGATTTTAAAATCTTGCTAAAGGTCCGTTTGACCAAGCTTATTTTAAACATCTTATAAGTTATTTTGAGAGTTATAAGATGTAATTTTTAAATAGTTTATAAGTTGTTAAAGTGTGTGACTAATAAAATTTATAAGTTCTTTAATATTAATTTTTTAAAAACTATTTTTTAATTTTAATTTTTTCGATTGTTTTAATATTTTTTTTTCGAAAATAAATATATTTTTCCAAAAAAAAATCGATTTTTTAATAATATTTTTTTTCAGAAAATAATTTTTCGAAAATAAATATTATTTTCAGAAAAAAATCGAATTTTTTAAAAAAATAATCCAGAAAATAATTTTTTTCAAAAATAAATATTTTTTTCAGAAATAAATATTTTTTTTCCAGAAAATAATTTTTTTTTAAATAATCGAAAATATTTATTTTCAAAAATAAATATATTTTCCTAGAAAAAATTCCAGAAAATAATTTTTTTTTTCGAAAATAAATATTTTTTTCAAAATTTTTTTTTTTTTTTTTAGAAAATTTATTTTATTTTATTTTTTTGCGAAAACAAAAAATGGGCCGGGTTGGATTGAATTCAGACCAAGTTTGGGCCGCGATGGGTTGAGATATGATAGAACTTATTTAATTTTTGTAAAATAAATTGGGATATCCCAACTTTTTTTTTAGCTTATAAGCTCGAAAGAGCTTATTTTTAAATCTTATAAGATGTTAGACATCTTATTTTACCAAACAAAATTAATGAACTTATAAGCTCCTAAACAGATTATAAGTTGTTTTAAAGAGCTTATAAGTTGTGTCAAACACCCCTGTTACGTTTTTTATATTTCCTGGATGATCGTAATATATTTTTTTTTGGGATTTTATGGAATAATATTGCAGGAAATGTAAATTGCTTGAAGAACACGATATGAAGATTTGAAGATATGAAGAATTAGGGAGAGAGAGAGAATTAGATAGGGAGAGGTAGTTAGAAGAGAGAGTAATCGCAAATTTTCGATATTCCCATTCATCTACCAAAGTGTCATATTTGTAACTAACATTTCGGGGTCCACACAACAGCTTGATATTCTTTTTTGGTAATTAAAAGCGAGAATCTAAAATATATATCTGTTATTCTAGATTATTCTAACTGTTTTGGGCCCAATTACGTGAAGCCCAAACCTTAATTCATTCAGATAAGTTCGATTCGGAAGATTTGGCTCAGATAGAATCGAGAGCCTCGATGATTCTCGCTCCAGATAATTTGGCTCGGGTGGATCCCGAGCCTCGTTTTCTTTCGTTCAGATAAATTGGCTCGGTGGATCCTCGAGCCTCGGTTCTTTCGTTCAGATAAATTGGCTCAGGTGGATCCTGAGCATCAGTTTCTTCGTTCAGCTTCTTTGGCTCGGGTGGATCCTGAGCCTCAGATTTCTCAATCGAGTTTCCCTCTTTTAAGCGAAACCCCGATTTTATCTCTCTTTTAAACTCCATCTTTTTACTTTTCAAATTCCCCTGGTCTCGCAACAATACACCCTCCAACGAAAGATCCTTGTCCCCTAAGGATGGAATGTAGGAAAATTTCGAGAACAAAATCGGTATCTTCCCATGAATCGATTTTCCAATCTTGAGAAACCCAATATACACGAACACGATCTTTTTCTTCTTTCCGCTTTTCCGGTGTCTAAGTCGCTCTGTGACATAGTAAGGTTGGATCGTGAAAAGGCCATTGCTATCAACATCTGGAAGACTCTGTGAAGGTACATACTTAACCCCTATGTGTTTCTTGAGTAACTAAACATGGAAGACGGGTGAATCTTTGACCCAATTGGTAGATCTAATTTGTAAGCCACACTCCCTACCCTTTTTGCGAGGATTGTATAGGGACCAAAGTATTTTGAAGATAACTTCAAATTCTTTCGGTATTGAATGGAATTCTGCCGAAAGGGTTGAAGTTTGAGAAAAACTTGGTCACCTACCTCGAAAACCCTCTCTTGCCTATGCTTGTCTGCTTGGACCTTCATGCGATTCTGTGCTTTGACTAAATTAGCCTTGACTTGCTGTATGATGTGCTGTCTGTGAGCAAGCAGATCTGTGACCTCCTCATTTGTTGAATCCAGATATGGCCCATAAGTGATTCATGTAGGAGTATATCCGTAGAGAGCCTCAAAGGGTGTCATTTTCAGGCTTGAATGATAATTTGTGTTGTACCAGTATTCCGCCATGGGTAGCCACTTCAACCACTGCTTAGGGTTGTCACTTACTAAACACCTCAAGTACTGTTCCAAACATTGATTCACCCTTTCAGTCTGTCCATCAGATTGGGGGTGATAAGATGAGCTTAAGTGTGAGATGAGTTCCTACCAACTTAAATAGTTCCTTCCAAAAACAACTAGTAAATATTTTGTCCCTATCACTCACTATACTAGCTGGTAACCCATGCAACTTATAGATAACATCAAAAAACACATTAGCTAAAGATGTAGCGGTATATGGATGTGATAGGGCTATGAAATGTGAGTATTTAGTGAATCTGTCCACTATTACCCATATCACATTCTTTCCCCAAGAATTAGGAAGCCCCTCTATGAAGTCCATAGAGATATGTGACCATGCTTGGTCTGGTATGGGTAAGGGTTGTAGGAGACCAGGGTATAAACCTGAGCTTGACTTATTTCTGGCACATACTTCACACTTCTTGACCCACAATAACACATCATTTTTCATATTAGGCCAAAAAAACATCCTTTTAAGCCTCTCGATAAGTTCTCAGAAACCCTGAATGCCCTCCATAGGGTGTGGAGTGCATTTTAAATGATTAAATCTCTTAATCCACTCATCGCTACCCACAACCAAACCTCTTCTTATATCTCGTAATGTCATTAGTGAACTGAATTAAGGGATAAGTATTGGGATCAAGATTTTGGCTTTGATGATGTCCTTAATGTAACCATCATCAGTGTAACTTAGCAGGACCTGATCCAACCAAGTTGGGACCATTGTAGAAATAGCAGAACAACTGTTCTCCTTCCTGGATAATGCATCAGCTGCACTGTTCTCACTCCCCTTTTTATACAGAATCTCATAGTCAAGGCCCAGCAACTTAGTAATCCATCTTTGTTGTAGTGGGGTTACCACCTTCTGGTCCAGAAGGTGTTTCAAAGATTGTTGGTCGATCTTTATAGTGAATTTACGCCCTTGCAAGTAGTGTTTCCACTTCTCAATGGCCATTAAGATTGCTAAAAACTCTCTCATGTAACCGAGAGTGCTTGGTTCTTGGACACAAAGACTTACTCATGTAAGCAATGGGCTTACCTTCTTTGCATGAGAACACCCCAATTCCCTTCCCAATAAGATCGGTTTCCACCACAAATCTCTTTGTGAAATCAGCAATGCTAGCATCGAACACTCACCATGGCTTCCTTCAACTTCGAAAAGTCAGTCCGCCTCGGGGTTCCATTTGAAATCGTCCTCTATTGAGTAAGGAAGTGAGTGGTTTGCTAATGAAACCATATCCCTTCACAAATTTCCTGTAATACCCCGTTAATCCCAAAAAACCCCTGAGTTGTTTAATGGTTTGTGGTTTTGGCCATTGAACCATACACTCAATCTTTCCCGGATCAAAGTGGCAACTCCATCTTTAGAAATTATGGGCCCAAATACTCCACACTAGTCGGGCCAAAACTACATTTGCTCGTCTTAGCAAATAACTTATCGCCCTCAAAAGTTGTAAACCGCTTCCAAGTGAACTAAATGTTGTGTTTCCTCATTCTTTGTAAATGAGGATATCATCAAAAAAAAACCAACACAAATTTCCTCAAGTGATCCCCGAACACCGATTCATCAATGATTGAAATGTAGCGGTGCATCAGACAACCCAAATGGCATCACTAGGAATTCATAATGACCATTGTGGGTCCTGGAAGCAAATCAACCGCCTATGCTCATTCTTCATTAGGATTTGGAAGTACCACGACCTCAAATCTATCTTTTGAAAAGATCTTAGCACCCCTTAGCTCATCCAAAGAACTCATCAATGATAGGAATAGGGTAGTTGTGCTTGATTGTGAGTTCATTAAGGTACCAGTAATCCACACATAGCCTCAGGGTGCCATCTTTTTTTTCTTCACCAAAATCACAAGGGTGAAGCAAAAAGGGCTCTTCTTGTGTTGAATTACTCATGTAGTCAGCAAATCCTTTACAATCTTCTCAATCTCCTCCTTATGGTCAGGTGAGAAGTTCTATATGGATATTCTTTGTTTAGGGATGCTCCCGGTTTTAGTATAATCGGTGTTCCCCCCCCCTCGGGGTAAATTCTCTTGGTTCCTCAAATATATCTTTGTAAGTTAGTAGTAGCTTATGTAACTCGGGATCATCTTGATTGGGTAGGATATCTTTGATGTAATTAAATACATCTCATTAATTTCCATAAAGGCCTCTGTGTGGATCATCCGGTATAATCCCACATCGTAAATCAACTTACATTCAATTTGATGAAGTAAGTGCTTGTAGTTTCACCCTCTTCCCAAGCAAGTTATTTGTGAAAGTCATCTTTTCATAGTCAAGCTCAATGGGTGTGCAAAATTTTAACCAATCTCCTCCTAGGATCAGATCACAACCCTCATTCTCCAACAACCTCGATTGGGTAGGTGAACCGATGTCCTGTGCATGTTCCAAGTGAAAGGATTCACTTGTTGTGAGTGACCAACCTTTGCCCATTGAAGAACCTTCACCAAGTATGGGTTTAGCATCACTCGAGAGGGCATTTGAGCCTTTTTAGCGTTAGCTTTTTTTGTATAAAACTCGAGGGTCTTTGTCTCGAGTCTATAAGAATGTGGAGTTTGTGGTGTTCAAACTCTCCAAACAAAACCTCATGGTAGTAACTCCATCTTCACCACTTAGAGCATTTAGTGTCATCCGGACCTCTTCCATGATGTCATCCCCATAAACAAAGATGTTCCTCCCCTTCATTGGTAGGAGAAGAGAAGGTTTGAGTATCTTCCTCTTCTTCGCGCCGTAATCATGTATGAAATCCTTTGTTTGCATTTGTGCCCATGCACAAAAGGTTCATCACTGATTGTAACATAGTCCCTTCTCTCTCCTAAATTGCCATCTCTCAGAGGAGATAAGATTTTTAAAAGGTGGTTTCCTTTTTCTTTGGAAGGGCCCCCAAAGAAGATCACCCTTCTCCCAATCGCATAAAATTAGAGTTAGAGTTAGGGTTAAGGTTAGGGTTAGGATTAGAAACCCTGGAATAGGGCTTAAGTTTTTTAGTTAGTCAAAGAAGTGCTTTGATCTTGCTTCTCGCCCAATTTAATATCATGTTGAAGTGTGGTAGGTTCAAACATGGCCTCTTTGTAGCTTGTAGCTCCTCATTAAGTCCTCCAATGAAACTTGCCACAAAGTAGGTTTCGAGAATACATCAAAGAACTACCAAAGATACAAGCTTTCAAATTTCCTCATACTTATCAACATAATCTTCATAGCTACCAGATTGTTTGAGTTTGTTAAACTCAGAAATCACTGTAGAGTCTTTAATCTCTTCAAATCTTGTTGAGAGAATAACCAAAAATTGTGCCCAAGTTAATTCCACATTTCTTTGATTAAAATTATGAACCCATAGTGCTGCTTTACCCTCAAAATGGATAGTAGCCAAAGTGATTTTTTGTTGATCGGTCATCTTTGGGCATAAGTTTTAAAATACCCATTGGATCTCAAGACCCATAACCCAGGGTTTAGAGCCATCAAACCTGGGAATTCAATCTTAGGTCTTGGGTTGTGAAATTGAGTACCATCGGTTAACCTCCTGGAGATTCCTCGACATCGATAGGATGATCCCCACCAAATAGATTAAAGTAGTTAGGCCCTCCACCACCAGATCCAAAGTTAGGACTCCCTAAAATAGAAGGCCCTTCATTGTGACCCTTGCCTTTTTCCATATTCAACGAATAGAATCGTGATAGTCGCTTAAAGTGTTAGTCAAAAGCTCAAATTTCTCATCCATCTTGGTTGTTAAACCATGCATATTGTCTGTGAGCTTCCCTTCATCGCTTCCCGCTTTCATGGCTTCCGTTTGGATTAATAATTCCGGCTTTTTTGTGTGATTCTTGCAGATCCTTGAGCGTGTTCCTCACCATGATCAAAACTTGGCTCGATTACCAAATGTTACGCTTTTTGATATTTCGCGGATGATCGTAATATATTTTTTTTTTGGGATTTTATGGAATAATATTGCGGGAAATGTAAATTGCTTGAAAAAACAAGATATGAAGATTTGAAGATATGAAGAATTAGGGAGAGAGAGAATTAGATAGGGAGAGGTAGTTAGAAGAGAGAAAGATCGCAAATTTCGATATTCCCATTCATGGCCAAACGCCATATTTGTAACTAACATTTCGGGGTCCACACAACAAATGGATATTCTTTTTTGGTAATTAAAAAAAGCGTAATCTAAAATATATATATCGTTATTCTAGATTATTCTAACTGTTTTGGGCCCAATTACGTGAAGCCCAAACCTTAATTCATTCAGATAAGCCGTTCGGAAGATTTGGCTCGGATAGAATCGAGCCTCAAGAGATTCTCTTCCAGATAATTTGGCTCGGTGGATCCCGAGCCTCGATTCTTTCGTTTCAGATAAATTGGCTCGGTGGATCCCGAGCCTCGATTTCTTCGTTCAGATAAATTGTTTCGGTGGATCGAGCCTCGATTTCTTCGTTCATTTTCTTTGGCTCGGTGGATCCCGAGCCTCAGATTCTCAATCGGTTTTCTCGATTTAAGTAAAACCCTGATTTTATCTCTCTTTTCGTACCCATCTTTTTACTTTTCAAATTTCCCTCTGGTCTCGCAACAACCCCCTAAATCTAATCTAATTCACCACCTACTACTACTTTACTTTTTGTTTTCTCAATACACTCACATTATCTACTTTTTTATTTTCTCAATTCACTCAAAATAATATAATAATATCACATCAATCAACTTATTCACCATCCTACCCTATAAAATCCTATAACAAACATATATTTTAACTATTCATAAAAAAATTTGTAATCCTGAAATTTTCAAAGTCCGAGTTTTTCCACGCCCACCATCATCCCAAAACAAACCTTTTCTGATTTAAATAATACCCCTTGATTTGAGTATCTGTTCCGCTTCACTTTTTCCATCACGGGTTTTCAAGCCCAGGTAACCTTTTTTATTTTCCTAAAATTTATTGCCTATGCAATCACCACATCTCCCAGTTTCTTAGTTTCGATTTGTAAACTCTATTCAATTAGTAGAAATATAGGCTACCCCAATAGAACCAATTAGGTTTTGTACTTGTTTAAATTCAATTCTCACTCACCTTTCTCTCCGCCACAATGTTCAACGGCGGCGATAACCCCAAAACTGAACAGGTAATTCACAAACCCTACAACCATGTTGTATTTCTTAATTTTTTGTTTCAATTGATTGGGGCGGGGGTTCCAACTTGGTGGCTTTGGGGAATTTTATAATGTGTGTGTGAATTTTATAGTTTAGGGCTGCTTGATTTGGGGATACAAGTGTGGAATGTCAATGGATTTGCTCCTTATAATTGTATTGTTTGATTGATAATGCAACATAACTATAATTGTTGTTTGGTTTGCTAAATTCTTTACTCCTTTATAAAGAACATTACTTTGATGAATTATTGTTTTCTTTTAAAAATTTTATTCAAAAGAATGCATGGAAAAGGTTAGAATACTCCTTTTGGGTGGAATGATAGTCATTCAACCCAAAATCGCAAGGACTGGGGATTTCTTAGTTTGGGATATAAAGAAAGGAATTGATCGTACCAAGCACTTATTTTTCATTCGTTTTCTATTCCTCACTTGTAAAGTTCTTAACCAATCACCCCACTTAGTTTTGTGGTCTTGTAATGTTTGTATCTTGTAACAACTTACTGCCATTCATCATGTAATATTTGTATCTTGTAACAACTTACTGCCATTCTGCATGTAATATTTGTATCTGGTAAAAACTTATTGCAATTTGTCTCTGAATATTTAGTTAGCATGATCATCCAGGGTTTAGTTTCCATTCTAGCTGGTCCCAACAGAGCCAAAATGATTCATCACAATTTCAGGATGGTCATAACCGGATTTGTTATATTCTTGAATTGACTTAACAGCCTGATTTGGTAGACAATAAATAAGCTTGAGGTGCCATTTTTTAATACGAGCTTTTTACTTCCATAATTGTCTAAGCGATCATTCCTAATACGTGTAAATATAAGTGGGCTCCACGTGTCTTAATGGTATTCAGGGCTAAGCATTGCTGTTTTTATGACAGCATATTGAATCAAGGGCTTTGTGCGTCTCGGTCCAGTCAGCCCCTAACTCAGTGGGGCAGAATTCATCATTTCCAGGGGAGCAAATGCATCAGGATGCTGAACAAATTGTAAGCAAGTCTAAGGTTAGCTGCTAAATCTCTTATGGTCATTGTGCCTATGAATTTGTGTTTAGTTTCAGTTTCTTTCTTGGCTTAAAAATGGAAAGATACAATCTTTTAGTGGAACTTCTTTTAATGTATTTATTGCCTATCGGATAAAATGATGACACCTATTGATGTAATTGCTTGCAGAAACTTCAGGATGATCTGCAGGAACTGGGAAAAAAAATTAAGCATCACGAGGACAATGTCAACTTTTTAAAAAGCCAGAAGAACATAATTGACAGTTCAATTCTTGATTTGCAAGGTATCTAGTCCAAATCAACCAATTCTTCCTTTTTTCTGTTTGCAAGTTGCAACAACAGTTTATGATATGATCCATACAAAAATGTATAGTTTGATGCTTTTCTATTTCTATCCTACTTTTCTGTGCAGTTGCAATGGGGAAGCATCATACAGGAAGTTCCTCCAAAGAGGAAAATGACGACCGTATGGACGGTAAAGAAGAAACAATTCAACAGATTCTGAAGCACAAGAATTCTGCAGCTGCCCTTTTGTGTCAGATAACAAATGAAGCTCAAGTTTCTGATCATTTCTTAATTAAAGACGTGGTTGGTGTTGTTGCTACACTTGGGAAAGTTGATGATGCTAACCTTAGCAGGTTGGTCTAATTCGTCTGTTGTTTCTTTTCCTTCTAACTAATATAATGTCAACTTCATTTGTTGTGGATACGCATAGCATATACAATTTATAATTAGCTTTTTACTGCGTAATTTTTTCTAGATTTGGTATGAAAGAAAATTTATAAATGGAGATAATCTAGATATGATTTTCTTGCACAGGATTTTTAATGAATGGGCGAGTAGTTGATTTTTCTGTCAAGTATTTTAGAACTTGCTGGGCAGCTGTTGACCATTGGAAAAATTAAATCTTTTATTAGATGAAATTGACAGATTATCTGCTGTTTGTCTGTGGACTGTGGGTAAAGGATGCATGAATATTACTCCCTCTGTCCCACTATTATTTACATACTTGCCTTATTGGGAAGTCCCACAAAAATTTGCACTCTCCAAAAATAGTAAACCCTCAACAGACTCCACCCTCACAATGTCCCCATATTTATGCAAAATGCCATTGAAGTGGGCCCACATGTAAATCCAATCGGCAACCCATTTCTTCACTTTATACATAAAGGTGGACAAAATTGCCCCTCAAACCCCAACCCATTACTTCACTTTCTTAATTTGTGTGCCCATTTTAGGGTGCAAATTTATGGGACGGAGGCAGTACTTGAGAAACTACAGTTGAAAAAGGAAACATGAAAGTCTTGCATGGTTGACTTTTTTTTTTTTTTTTTTTTGCTCGTGTAAATCAGGCTTCTTTCAAAGTATTTGGGGCTAGAAACCATGCTCGCAGTGGTCTGCAAATCATATGAAGGTGTCAAATCCCTGCAATCTTACTCCAGAGATGGGTCGATAAATAAAAATTTGGGCATTCATGCTTATGCAGCCTCTGTTGGAAGTTCTCTGGATGGCCATTTTAAAGTCATTAATATTGAAAATCTAAGGTATGTGTTTGCTCTCATAAGAACAATATATTGCAGTTTAATGACTTTAATCAATTAGTTTCCTTTTTTCATTTTCTTGTTTGCAGTTTTATCAATTCAGGGCTTGAAAATATTAAAATTATCATTTAGGGGCTTGCAAGATTTTTCCTTTCGATATAGGACTCACATATTAAAAACTATGTTAATGACTTACACATCCAAGACCATGTTTAGGACCTTATACCTTCTAGTTTAACCAACAATTATTTTATAAATCACAATTCCAAAAAAATAAAAGAAAAATAAATTTCACGTGAATGGAAAAAATAAGAAAAAAAGTAGAAATGAAAAAAATACTCATGTACACTAATAAATAAGAATATAAACTATACGATGCCAAACATGGCCTTAATATTTATGAGTCCTAAATTATATTTTCCATTATGAACCAAGGCTAATGTTTTGTGTTTTCTCTTGTGGGTTTCTCTGTAGACCTTATGCTGGTGAGTTGGTAGCTGATGACCCTCAACGGAGACTCGATCTTGTAAAACCAAGATTAATAAATGGAGAAACCCCTCCTGGTTTTCTTGGTTTTGCTGTAAACATGATCATGATTGACAATGTTAACTTAAATTCCGTCTCAGAATATGGGCGGAGTCTAAGGGAGACACTGTTCTATAATCTCTTCCTGAATTTGCAAGTGTACAAAACAAGGGAAGCCATGCTAAACGCGATTCCTCTTATATCAACTGGCGCAATATCTCTAGATGGAGGAGTGATAAGAAGTTCCTGCGAATATGTCTTAGGTCAAAATCGGTATGTAGCTTACAACAATGTTATCTATCTACAAAAAGATATAAAATTTTAAGTTGTCAATGCATTTTTCATTTCTCTAGTGGGTTTTGTTTACTCTTGCTCTTCTGTCATATTAGGGAAGATATGGATGTGAAGTTCCCTTGTTATCCCCAGAAGTTCAACCTCCCGGTGAACTTTTATGATGTTGAAAATCGGTTAAAGGAGGTCAAATGGAAGAAGAATCGAACGGTAGAAGATCTAAACAGAGAACAGGAGCTATTAGACCAAGCAAAATTTAAATATGAAACAAAGAAGAGAGAATTTGTTCGATTTCTTGCTGAAAGTTCATCATATGCGACACAGGTAATGTCCTGGTTATGTGCTATTAGTCATTTTAAAGAGAAATGAGAAAATAAGTACCAACCTTGTTGGTTTTCATAATGTTTCCATGATTGCAAGATAGTATATGCATTTATAATGATGTGATGAAGACTAATTACATGTGAATATTTGTTCTTATATTTTAGTGTTGAACTTTTGGTGAATTTGGAGCTAATGTGATCCCTTGATATCATCTCAGTATCAGGTTGCACGTGATTCAACCCCTAGACAATTTAATGGAGGGGAGGCAAGAATTCAACCATAACAGAGGGAACAGAAGAAGCTTTCACTGACAGTTGCTAACTGAACTCCCTTTGTTGGAAGTTGGCACATTTAACTTTTTTAGCATCTACATGTTTGTTTTCAGCTTTAGAGGTAGCTGTGAAATATTAATAGCTTTACAACAGCTTGGTTTTCAGAATCCACGGTTATTATTACAGTAAATATTGTCAGTTATCATTGCATCAGTGCTTCGTTTTACCTTGCTTTTGGCTTCAGCTCTTTTGCTGCCATTATGTGAGCAGGAATGCAGTGTTAATAAACCATGTGACGAACGTTTAAAGTCGCAACTGTGTTGCTATGCTCTTCTAATTAGTGAAACATGATCAACATTGAATGACAAAATAGCAATGATGATGGAAGAAAAAACTAGTTCTAAGTTCAAATTAGCGATTCACTTGGGTTTAGGTAGGAAGATGGTAGCATAGTCATAAAAAATATTAAATTACTAATTTTTTTTCATTAATTAATTTAAAAATCTACTTAATAACCAATTATAAAATAGCTATTTAGATTTACCCAATAAGAATAAACTTTTCACAAAGGTTATAATAAACCATTTACATTTACTTGTGTTTAGAGATTCATCATTCATAATATATATTTTTTTTCGAAACAATCATTCATAATCCTTTTAGACACCGCATTCTCAAACTAACTCAAGCATTATATAACCTATGAGCAATCAGTTTTAATTTTTTTGATGAAATAGTAAAATATAAAAATATTTGCTATATTTATATAAATATAACTACATAAACGTAGAGTACAATGTGAGATAATTTTTTGTACACATTCACTTATTTATAATATATGAAATTGATATCATTATACTTATATATTAATACAATTATTCTTATTAATAACATTTAATACTATAAATTTAGTGTAAACAAGTTACATCTTCAGTATAATAAATTGTGCAGTTTTAAAATGTACTATAAATACACGATATACATCAAAGCCCATGATAACCTCGAAAAAAAAATACTACTTCCTTCGTCCCATGAGGACTTAAACACTGAAAATGACACGTGAATCAAGTAAAATGGGTGTTAGTGGGTTTGAGTGAAATAAAATAAGGGTGTTGTGAGTGTATTAATATTATATTTATTTCTATTTTAAAAATGTTCAAATAATATTGAGACGTTCAAATAAAATAAGTGTTTAAGTAATGTTTGAATGGATGGAGCAATATGCAAAACTATACGAGCATGTAAACACATTCGTGGTCCACGCTTTGGTGTAAAAAAGTATAGATTCTTTTTACGTTATTTTTTATTTTTTGGAAAGATTCTTTTTATATTATTTAATTAATTAATTATTCTAGAATCTCAGTTGAAAGAGTCGACTGACATAAAAGACTGAACCTCGTACAAATAGCAACAGTGACCTTGATCCCGCAACCGCACACCTCCAGTTTCAATCTCTCCGGTTTCGTCTAATTCAAACTATAATGCGAGAATCGTATATTTGTTACCACAAATTAATTTGCATTTTTGGCGCACCCAAATTAGAAAAAGGAAACAATCAACACAAATTAATATTTATTTGCATTTTTGGTGTGTGTTAATTGTTTTAAACCCAAATTATTCACTCATTTTGCGGATAGAGCCGAGAATCAATCCAGATAAGGAATGCATTTAATTGGCCCGAGGAGGATTTTGGTGGGCAGTGCCAGAGAACGGTCGCCGGAGGTGTTTGGAGATGCAGTAATACGGCGAGAAGCGACCATTTCTTATGTGAGGAGCATTATTTAGTTGTTCAACAGGCTTATGCTGCCAGAGGTGAAAATCAGGGGAGGCCAGGAGGAAACAATAAGGGGAAAGACAAAGTTTTTGAAGGAAATGATGGTGGATTTGGGAGTGAGGGTTCTAAGAGGCGGAGGGGGTGTGGAGGTGGATTCTGAAGGTGGTAGGAAGAGAGGGAGGCCAAAAGGGTCCAAAAGTAAGGTTGGTGAAACAAGTCAGAGGGGAGGGGCTAAGGGTTCTTCTGTGGGTAGGAAGAGAGGGAGACCGGAGGCTAATGATTCTGAAGGTGTTAGTGTTAGGAAGAGAGGGAGGCCAGTGGGGTCAAAGACTAAGGAGATTGTTGGTGGATCTGGGAGGGAAGGGCCTAATGGTTCTGATAATGGGGCTAGGGAGAAAGGAAAGCTGGAGAATAACAAGAAAAAACAGGTTGTTACTGGAATTGAGAGACCAAGGATCAAGGGTTTGAGCAACTGTGAAAAAAATGGAGAGGGGTCAGGGTGTGAAGTTGAGGCAACACCTGTGGCTAGTCGAACTGTTGAGAAGATTATTGGTGGAATTGAGAGCTCTGAGAGAGGAACAAGGATGGAGGGGCTGAGGAACAGGGGAAAAAACGGTGAGGGGTGTGAAGTTGAGGCAACACCTGTGGCTAGGCGAGCTGGTCACAAGGTTGTTGGTATGAAAAAAGTCAATCGAGGGAAAGGTCTGAATGAGGATGCAAGTGCTGAGGGTGTTAACAAAAGTAATGGTAATGCAGGGACAGGGACAGGGGTGTTGTCAAAGAAGAAGATAAAAGTTCAATTTGTTAATGGTGATAGCATTTATGGAAATGGTAGGAATATTAAAGATGGGGTTGTGAGGAACACAGTAAATGCGACTGATAAAATTGATGTTGGCACGAGTGCTGATCCTGTGGTGCCTCGCCGTGGAAGGCCAAAGGGATCTAAGAACAAGAAGAATCATATCCACGTTAATCAAGTGGACAAACCCTCTGATTCAGAAGAGAGCATACCTGATGTTGTAGGTGACTTCCTTGCAGATGATGATAAGATAGAGGGAAGTTCTAAGAGTAAAAGTGGCCAAGGTAGGCCAAAAGATTCAAAAAATAAGAAAAAAAGCCTTGAAGTTGAAACGAACGGACAACCTAGATTGGACGTAAATGAAACCTGTGATTTTGCATGTGAAGGAGAGAGAATACGTGATGGTAATGCGGAGAAGTACAAGTCCTCGATCTCTGGAATATCAGTGAGTTTTTTGCTCCACGTGTTCTAGCATTATGTTTGTTATATTCGTCAACGTTCATTGAGTAATTAATATCATTGTACTTCTCCTAGGTTATGTAATAGTTGCCAACTACTACCATATAAAAAAGACTGACATATCTATTCTTCGATCTACATCTTAATATATGGTGACATTTTCTGCAGGTTGACGACAAACAAAGCAAGCAAACGAGGTTGGTGTGCCACCAATGCTTGAAGAGTAATAAAGATGGTAGTGTCATCTGCTCAAATTGCACCAGGAAATGCTACTGCTACGAGTGCATTGAGAAGTGGTAAATAAATTTGTTAGTTACTTTGACTTCCAATTGACTGTTGTTGAATAAATTTCCTACATGACCAACTATAGGAATGTATTTGTTTTGAATCATCATTGATTAATTATATCTATGTTCTATGTATTTATACCGATATATATATATATATATTGTTGTATTCTTATTGTTATTCTTTAGCGAGTTTCTTGAAAATGGCACAATCCATGTCAAAGTATAGGTATCCTAAAAGAACGAAACAAGACATTGAGATGTTGTGCCCATTCTGCTGTGGAAACTGCAATTGCAAATCTTGCCTTCAAGCAGATGTCCACAATCCACATAGAGGTTTGTAGCTATTATTTATTGTAATACTTGTACTCTTGTGATACTAATGCTACCTTATTCCAGTTGCACATTCTGATGGTTTTCATTTCTTTTAGGGCTGCCAAGCGGAAGCCGATGATAATGTTAGATTGCAAAGATCACTATATTTGCTACGCAGCATTCTGCCTGTTCTTAGGCTTATACAAAAAGAGCAGAGGGCTGAGCTCAATGTTGAATCCAGCATACGAGGTACTGATTTCTAAGGTGTTCTTTTTCCCTTTTCTTTTAATTCTGTAATGGTTTATAAGTACTTGCACTTATGATTTTTTAAGGTGCTCAATTAAATGAGGAAGATTTGCAAATAGCATTCATCGAAGACGATGATTGGCTGTACTGGTAAGTCCTTATGTGAAAGACCTCAATTGTTGCATTTATTATCAAATGTACGCCAAAGCAATCGCAAATAAGTAGTTTTTCCCTTCTGTTGCATAACTTGCATTTATTATCAAATGTACGCCAAAGCAATCGCAAAATATAATTTGTTGCATTTATTAAACGATTTTCCATTTTAGTCCTTATCCTGTTGCAACAAATATAACAAACTAAATGCTTCTTGCTGAACAGTGATAGTTGCAAGACGTCCATTGCAAATTTCCATAGAAGCTGCCCGAACCCTGCTTGTTCTTATGACATCTGTCCTGATTGTTGTTCTGAACTCAGAAATGGTCTTCAACCAGGAGGTCGTGAGATTCCTTCAACATGGGCAGCTAAGAACAACGGGAATATACCATGTCCTCCCAAAGAACTCGGTGGTTGTGGAACCACAAACTTAGTATTAAGACACATTTTTGGTGCTAATTGGGTGGAGAGATTGATTGGAAGGGTTGAGAATTTCACTTCCAATTATCAGTTACCCGATGTAGACTTTTCTCAGAAATGTTCAGCATGTCTCACTGAAGTAAGACAAGCAGCATTCAGGGAAAACAGTGAAGACAACTTTTTATACTGCCCTAATGTTGTCGATCTTGGGGAAGCTGCATATGGACATTTTCAAATGCACTGGAAAAGAGGCGAGCCAGTTATAGTTAGAAATTTGCTTGCAATGTCTTCTGGCCTGAGTTGGGAGCCGATGGTTATGATGCGGGCTTTCAGATACGCCAACCGAAAATTGAAACAAGATACTTTCTCCGTTCAGGCCATTGATTGCTTAGATTGGCACGAGGTTATTGCAAATTCTGTGTCTCATTGTGTGCATCGTTTGAAAGCATAATTACTAATACGTTATTTCTTTATGTTACAGGTTGAGATCAATCTTCAACAGTTTTTTAGAGGCTACGTAGAAGGACGTGTGCATAAAAACGGGTGGCCTGAGATGTTGAAATTAAAAGATTGGCCACCTACTAATACTTTTGGAGAGTGCTTACCTAAGCATGGTTCTGAGATCATGGCCATGCTTCCATTCAGTGATTACACTCATCCAGTATCTGGTCTACTAACATGCATTAAAGCCCGACTTGGGACCGAAATCCTATATCGCCTATGGATATCCCGAAGAACTTGTGGAAGGTGATTCGGTTACAAAACTGCACTGTGATATTTCTGATGCGGTATGTTTGCTTGCACAATAAAACCTACTTTTGTTTAGTATATCGAAGTAAGTAGCTCTTCTGAATTTTTGAGGCTGTAGAGTCCCAAATTTTAATTAAACTGTAATATAGCTTTATGTGGCTTCACATCTTAGTTAAGTATTTTAAATTTTAAGCGAGCATGAATTTTCTATCTCTGTGTGCAGTGACGGAGCCAGAAATTCAGCTATCGGGTTCCAATTAAAAATAATAATTTTTATTTCAGCTCATATTATTATTCTAGAAACATATAATCTATTAATAAAAATTGGTCAAATTAGCTTTCTATAGTTTTAATAAATGTCTCTAGCCGTAACATATTAAATAACTTTGATATTATCTATATATGAGCATTTTCATTTTTTATACTTTAGTCCATCATAATTTTTATCATTGTATTATAATTGTATTGCTAATATTTAAAAATATAGTCATATTTGCATAAAAAATGAAATGGGAGGGGGTCCCCCCCCCAAATCTCCCTCTGTTCCTGTTTGTGTGTGTGGGTCCCCCCCTTCAGTGTATATGTCAAAATGGTGTCACTCATGTCCTAATATGAGTGTTTGATTACAGGTGAACATAATGACACACGTAGCTGAAGTGAACACTACCACATGGAAGAGAGGGAATATTAACAACTCGTCGAGCACGGAGATAGCCCATGGTGGTGATGTTTGGGACATTTTCCGGAGGCAAGACGTGCCCAAGTTAGCCGAATACTTGGAGAAACATCATAAAGAGTTTCACCATTACAATAATTCTCCTGTTAATTCAGTGAGTATTTAGTTCTGCTCCATAAAATTAGCCAAAAAACGATTTGATTTAACATGATGCTTTCTTTTGGTTTAGGTTGTACATCCTATCCATGACCAGACATTTTATTTGACCCGGCGGCACATGAAGCAATTAAAGAAGGAGTTTGGTGAGATTTACTTCCTTATGTCTGAATATATTTTGAAAGCGTTATTGACAAATATCTTACGTCTAGGTATTGAACCTTGGACGTTTGAACAACATCTGGGAGAAGCCGTGTTCATTCCTGTTGGTTGCCCGCATCAAGTAAGAAATAGACAGGTAAACCTCCGATCATATAATGTTTACTTTTGTCTATTTACTTCAAATTTTTGGTCACCCCGTATTTTCACCATTACTGATTATATAGCCAACATTGTCATCTTAATATATCATTATCTTGTTCTTTTTTTCAGTCCTGCACGAAAGTTGCTTTGGACTTTGTATCCCCGGATAATGTTCAGGAATGTGTGCGGTTGACACAGGAATTTCGGTTGCTCCCTCCTCTCCATAGATCAAAGCAATACATATTGGAGGTAATTTCCACCTTAATTTACTTTCTATCTGTAACAGTAATACTACAAATCCTGAATTGCTAGGATGAAGTGAAAATCTGTTATTCCTTAACAGGGACGGAATATTGGTCCCTCGACTTGGGTGCAATGTTGTTTTATTCATTGAGTAAAATTTAATTAAAAAATATTTTCAAATTATCAAAGAACTTATAAAGTTTTATTAGTTATAAGCTACTTAAAAATTACATCTTATAAGCTCTTGAAACAACTTATAAGATGTTAGAGCTAATATGATGTTTAAAATAAGCTTAGCGAAACTGGCCCTTAATTGTTATGCGCGCAGATCTCGTGAAAACTTTACATGCACGTTCTTAAAGTTAAAAAAATGTATATATACTTTGGCTGGTGAATAATAAGTGCTCAAGTTTTAGCTGAAACACTGTGACAGAACTGCGATATTTCTGAGTTGACATTATCGCACAAAGTTTATGATTAAATTAAATGTTTGATTAAAACTTCACTTGTAAGATTTTATTTGTTTACAGGTAAAGAAGTTGGTTGTATATGCTGCGAGTGAGACCACTAATGAAGTCAAAGATCTGTTGTCAAAAATTAAGTGAGGTTTCTTGTACTTGTTCCAGCTGAAAATTGTAGTAATTTTTTTTTTTAAAAATCCCGATTATCATCAAAGTTTCTAACATCTGGGTATTGGTAAGGATATTTTTTCCTGAGTATACGTAATATATTGGGAAATATCTTGATATAGGTAAGCTTCTTTATATCGATATCGAGAATTGCTGATATCCATAAAATTTCTGGTAGATTTTTAGAATGTTTTTTACTAATATTTCCTGATTTTTAAGAAATATTTGAAATTTTTTAGATTAGATTCTAACTGATGCTGAAAAACATCGATAAATTTAATATTTGACTACATGGAGCATCCATTATGCTTTGCTGCAAAATTTGAGAAAACCAGAGTTCAATATTTTGCACCAAAAGGAACTCTTCAGAGTGTGGTGAGGAGGGAAGGAGCGATTTTATAATGATTGAAGTGAAAATGTAGGTCGGGTTAGAAAGAAAGGGTTGCAGTAAGGAGAAAAAGGGAAAAACTCCTCTTATTTGTTAAGTTTGAGTGATTTTTGAGTCCATTACAGATGATGGTAACATGGATGGAAGTTTTGAAAGAAAAATGCAAAATAAAACAATCATATTTTACTGACCTCATGCCTTTTCTGAACTGTCCAGGAAAAAAGAGGTTATGCTGTAAATTTGCAAAACCGGGAGGAAAATTACACGTGGTGCCACTGTACGAGACATCTTTTGGAGGCCCGATGAGCTCCAATGGTGCTCAAACGTCCAGCATTCAATACCTAGTTGAAAGGAAGTAAGAAGTTTTATCAATTTTAGGCATTCAAATCAATTCAGACACGATTACACAAGGAAGTAAATCATGGATGATGACAACCTAAACCTAAAGGAAACCCAAACCAAATCAATCCCTTTTCAAGGATAAGTGTATGAAGCTTCTTAAGTACTCGCCTATAGAGTTCATTTGTGCTCCTTGCTCCATTCAAGTGAGAAATAGAGGTGCTTACCTTCAATTATTCTGTAATTAATTTTCATTATACCTAAAAATCTTCTAATATGTTGTTATCTTGTGCTTTTTCAGTCCTGCACGAAATTGCCATGGACCATTATTCAATTCAGGAGCATCCAATTGATGCAGGAAACATTGGCGGTAATTTCCATCTACAACTTTGAATTGCTAGGAATAAATAGTAATTTGCTATTCCTGAATAAGTTGTTAAAATTAATTGCTTCTCTACATTACGCGATGTGAGTATCTTTGCTTATTATGGTCATAGATATAGAAATCTGGGCAACTGCAGTTTCTGTCTCTACCTATTAATAATTGTGTGTTAAAAAAGAAGCTTTCAATTTATTGATTGTGTATATTCTGTCTAGAGTATATTTCTTTACCTAAAATTGGAGGTTTCGAAATCCATCTCAGTCCTGGCCTATAATAACATATATTCCGCCTACTACGTAATACTAACTTGTTCACAAGTCTACTTGAGAGTTTGGATTTCCTTGGCCTGAAATATATATGTTTATTTAGAATTGGTGATTTACTTGTAAGTTTTGAACTGTTGCAGGTGAGGAAATAGGCATTGATGAAGCCAAATAAGCTCAATCTTCTATAAAAGGAGAAGAAACTCCTCTGGATTCTTTGTTTGCTGTAAATGTTGTCACGCCGGTAGAAATCAATCTTTTTCTATCTACCTTTTTTCCTTCAAATTTTATGAGGAAAAACTTTTTCTTTTCTTTTCTTTTTTTGTTGATCTGTCTACTTTTATTTTACACCTTTCCATTGTTACTTACTAGCAAGCAACTCAACTCGTGCCCATGTTTTTACAATTATTTTAAGTTTGGACTCAACTTTTTAAGTATGCACATAATATTCAAGAATATCTATAATATTTTTATGTTTATTTCCGTACTTTTGACCATAATATTTTTAAAAGAAAAACTATTTCATAAATATATATGAGAATTGGAAGATTGAAGTGGTGTGTTTTTCTTTTATAAGAATTTTACACCATAGAAAAAACAGATATTTCAAGAGTTAACCGCACGCAATGTTGTGACCTGTGTGCTTACGGAAATCTGGAAAAAGGAAAGGAACATGACACAACTCTTTCTTTTTCTCTACATTCATCAGTTTTTACTATTATAAATCTTTTCTATATTTTTATTGTTTTAATTTGTAAGTCCCTGTTTAATTTTAGCTTTTAGTTATAATTTTAACTTATAATATCTCTTAAATTTATAAACTTTTTTATCTTTAACTTTGAGGTTTTCAAAATAGAAAAAGAAAAAAATAGAAAAAGTTAGAATTACTAATATGAAGGACAAAAGTAATAATGTAAAGGTAAAAAAAAAAAAAAAAAAAGGGTGAGGAAATTAGAAATACATAACAGTAAAAAGGAGTTTTCCCCAGAAATAAAGAAACTGTCATTCCAATTTTCAATTTAAATTACCCAAATTTCAGTTTTCTTTTCCTGAAAAATATCTAGGAATAATCATATTATGTCCACAATTCTCGATCAATTTTCTTCTCTCACATTTGATGCTGCAATTTTCATCCTGAACCCTAAAAATCCAAAATTAACAGCGATTTACTTGGGAAATTCCCTAATTTTGGAGAATTGAGGAGAAACCCCCTTGTTATCTCCTATTTCTTCAAGACCCATTTCCCGATTTTCACTCTAAACTCGAAACACACTCTCTACAAGTTTCTTGTCCTCCATTCCAAAATCTTGAAAATCGGTTACTTGATTTGTTTCTTCCAGACTGGTTATTTCAATATACAGTTCGATTCTCTATTAAGCATTTCTTGTTAATACTTGAAGAATCTGCGATGGCTGCTGCTTTGAGGTCAAAGACATCGAGGGACACAGCTTCAGTTGCTATCTCACAGTTCAGATACTTCATCCAGAATCATATGCACGCGGGTCGGGTTAACCGTTTCCAATGGTGCTCCGGCGTTGAAAGCAATTACCCGAATAATCCTAGTTTACTCTCAAGCTCCCCATTCAATTTCACCCCATTCAAGCCCCTCTCTGTGCGGGGTGAGTATATCGACAGCGGCAAGATTTGCCCCAAAATCTTGAGGAATAAGAGGAAAATTGAGAATCTCAGCTCTCAAGGGGACCGACCGGAGGTGTGGCAGCCACCTGGGGGTGGGGGTGATGGAATTGTGGTTAGACCGGGGGTGAAGTTTATTCAGGCGGGTGATGCTGATGGTTCGAGTGGCGGCTCAGCCGGCGTATATGGCGGCCAGAAGGACGGCTGCTTTGGCGGTTCCAATCTCGGTCCGGATTTCCCCACCCCCAAAGAGATTTGTAAGGGACTTGATAAGTTTGTGATTGGCCAAGAAAGAGCTAAGAAGGTTCATTTTTCTTGGATTTTGTTGATTGTTCAATTCGGCCTAAGGCTTTAGTTTGATATTATGATGAATTCATTGGAATATGTAGTTTTCTTGGCTTTTTGTTTGTTCGGTTTGGCCTAAGGATAGTTTGATATTATAATGAATTCATTGAAATTTGTTGTCTTCTATTGCAGGTTCTTTCTGTAGCTGTTTATAATCATTACAAGAGGATATATAGTGACACCATGCAGAGGTGATTATTTTTAGACCTCCAGCTTGGCTTAATTTTCTGTTCTTGACTCTATAATGTGATAGGTTTTCAATTGCATCCACCTCTTTGTATGTTTTGAAATCCTGTGGATTTGAAAATGCTGGTGAATAGGAAAAATATGTGAGTGTTGCATTATTAGAATGCATAAATTGTGTTTTATTAGGAAGAATGGTTTTCAATTTTTTGGGTTTAGAGAACGGTGTTTGTGAATTTCGGCCACAAATTGTGTTTATGTTGACTCTTTAATGTTTAGATATGCATTATGAATATCCAATGTTATTGATCCTATGAAAGTTAGGTCTGCTGGGAGTACAGATGGTGATAAAACTGAAGGCACTGATGATGAGAATGTTGAACTTGAGAAAAGTAACATTCTTCTGATGGGGCCCACAGGCTCAGGTAATTTACTGAATGCATGGGTTATGTGCAATTGTGTCATTTCTGGAATTTCTTGCCTATATATTGTATGGATTTATAAGTTGCAAGTTGACATTTGAAAGAGATCCATTTTAGTAAGTATTGGGATTTTGAGATTTTACTTTCTGCATTAATTTAAATGCATGTATTTTCTCCATTTCTACTGTTTCACTATATTCTTTTGGTGTTGTTTAAGGACAGGGAAGACACTACTTGCCAAGACTCTGGCAAGATTCGTTAATGTTCCCTTTGTAATAGCTGATGCAACTACTCTTACTCAGGCAAGTTGTTCCATCTTTCTGTGTGATGTGGATTGATATTGTTCATTTGTTCTGTATTTCTATTATTTTAATTTCAGAATGTTTTCTAGGAATGATTGCAAGTTTTGAGGTTGAGAGGAATAAGATTTTTCCATTATGAGAAGAAAATTTACAACTTCAAGAATTAAAATGTGATCTTGCTTCGATTAAGTTTAATTCCTCGTCTCCTTATTCTAATAAAGAGCGTGTCTCTCATTTTTGCAGGCAGGATATGTTGGGGAAGATGTGGAGTCCATTTTATACAAACTGCTTACGGTGAGTCATACGCACTAGTATAATGTAACATGAATACGTTGTTGTCCAGAATTCAGTATAATTTCTGTTGACTCATGAGTTTATTTAACTATTTCCAGAAAAATTGTATTGCTGGTCAATTTGTTTTTGTATTCTTTCTGGTAGTATGCGACAACTAGGCACTTCTATGACTGTTGTTCCTCCTGCATCCAGTTTTCCATGTGTCTTAAATGTTTATAGTTGTGGTCTTTATGATTGTATTTATGCATTTGGTTTTAGAGATAGGTGATGCAAGATTTTTTTAATTTAACGGAATTTATATATGATAATATAATCACAATTTTTTTCCTATATTATTTGGTATCTGAATTTTATATATGTGTTCAAAATAAGTTGTTGTGCTAAGGTGGATTTTTGACATGGTCTGATCATTTTAAAACAACCTGGTATACCATGATCTTTTATTAATCAAATTAAGATTCAGATTATAATTTATACATTTCCCATTTCAGGTTGCAGATTATAATGTTGCAGCTGCTCAGCAAGGGATTGTTTATATTGATGAAGTTGACAAGATCACGAAAAAGGTGTCTCATTATGGCTGCCATATAACTAGTAATTTGTGAACTTTGTATAAATTCTAATGCCTAACTATTTTTTGATTAATTAATAGGCTGAGAGCCTAAACATTAGTAGGGACGTATCAGGGGAAGGTGTCCAGCAAGCACTTCTGAAAATGCTCGAGGGGACTGTAAGTAACTTCAGAAAAAAATTATCAAATTTAGGCATTACTTTGTTAGCGTTATTTCATTAGAAGCTCAGTAACATGCCATAATTAAATGTTGTCACAAAAGTGTTAAATTATTCAAGCTATAATGTTTACTGGATGAATCTGAGATCATTTTGAAGGTCAATAGATAATTAAATAAGAATAATGCTTAAATGCGAGTAATCACTCGTTGAGTTATCATGCAAAGTAGACATTGGACAATATGGATAAGATACTGCATATCAACCTAAGTAAAATGGGCTCTTAGTTTGTATGTATAAACTACATAAAATACTAAATAAGGTTATAATAAGGTGGACATTCAGGCTTTGTTTCCAAACTAGTGTATATGTAGCACACATTGATATATTGCTATGATATTAGATTACTATTTTGCCTTAATTCTTGAGGCTTTTTTCTCTTCCCATCCTACAATACAAAACTGATTGTAGAATCAGTGTCAAGAATCCTAAAAAGCAGACTAATTAAGTCAAGCAAATGGATCTTGATTGTACATTTTTACCCCTCAGGTGGTCAATGTCCCAGAGAAGGGCGCTAGGAAGCATCCAAGAGGCGACAATATTCAGGTAATACTTCTTATAGTTACTTGATACAGTAAGTGATCTGATATTCTCTGAAGCGTTTTTTATATAGTAGTACTAATAGTGGAAACAGTAATCAGTCCATCCATTTCTGAAGGCTATTGAGCTAGATTTCACGTCTTCTGCCACATAATTATGATTTTATATTTCATTTTTGTGTGTGTTTGTGCTGATGAATTTCTGCATGCACCTTTGTTTGAAAATTATTTCAGATTCTGATAGAGTAAAGGGTTGAGAAAAAAGAAAAAATAAACAAAAAAATATAAAATAAAAGGTTTTACACGATTAAATCCTGCCCAAGAAACGTTTGCCGTTTTTTCCCAAATTCTATGATCCTTCAGGATGCCCTTACGACATAAAACAATGCAATATAAGTAAGACTAACAGTCCTAACCCTAACTTAGCCCACATGAAAGAGAGCCTATGTGTAATTTATGCAAGAACTTAAATGGAAAGGCCCTACTATGATAGTAATAAGACAATATATTAATTACATCAGACTCTGCATTGCAATGTGATTCTCCTCTGCATGCCTCTATGCAGATTGACACGAAAGACATTCTCTTTATATGCGGTGGTGCTTTTATTGACTTGGAAAAAACAATCTCAGAAAGGTCATATAACTTCATCTATTTATAATTAAGATCTTTATTTGGTTTATAAATCTGCTGAAACTCAATTTATTTTTAAATACGCATATCAGACGCCATGATTCTTCTATTGGGTTCGGTGCTCCAGTACGTGCAAACATGAGAACAGGCAGCGTTACGAGTGCTTCTGTGACATCATCCTTACTAGAAACTGTAAGTTTAGTATTGTATGCTAGCATGCAGAAAGAATAAATGACAATAGAAAGGGTTTTAATTGATGTGTTTCAGGCTCTCAATGTATAATGGGAGGCTGAAGTTAAAAGTGTTAATATCAAGAACCGTTCTGCAAATTAGGCGGTGTGTCTAATTTTAGTCCTGTGTGTTTTTACTTTTTCAATTTTGGTCATTTTGGTGTCAACTTTGGTCCAAAAGGACCAAACCAAAATTGAAATAAAAAATAAAAAATTGAAGAATTAACAAAATATAAGACTAAAACTGGGCAAGGTCCAAGTTATGAGATGATTCTTGATATTAACTTGAAGTTAAAATTACCTAAGCATAAAGTACACAAATCAAACTTAAAGAAATGAGGTTGTGAAATCTGTAACTTATTGGGTTTTGCAGGTTGAAAGTAGTGATCTAATTGCATATGGGCTAATTCCTGAGTTTGTTGGACGATTTCCTGTCCTAGTTAACTTGTCAGCACTTACTGAGGAGCAGCTTGTTCAGGTGAAGAAAACTTTGTTTTCTCACAACATGTGTTCAATTTGTCGCTTTTACTCCACACAAGTCTATGTCTCTTGCTCTTTTTTCTGCTGATCTTGAAAAGCATGGAGTTTACAACATCCTTAGCTGTTTGATTGGAGATAATCTGCTATCTTATTAATAATATTTGTTGTATTTAGTTATTTCTCATTAAAGTTTGTGTTTTTTTCTCACCTTTTATTTTAATCATCGCCCTCAATTTAGCTAAACTCTGTTTGTTTTGAACTTTTGATAAGTTTGGTAATATTGTTTACATAGATACTAGAAGTTTCTAGTTTTAGACTTTTAGTAACATGATTGACAGTGCTAGACAATTTGTTTGTCAGGTTTTAACAGAGCCTAAAAATGCGTTAGGGAAGCAGTACAAAAAAATGTTCCAAATGAATGGAGTAAGTTATTATCATTCCTCTTCCAATAATCTGGAGGCAGCTTGGGAAACACTAAAATCTCACTATTTCGTACTTTTTTATTTTAACTATTTATATATTTTCGTGTTTCTCAGGTGAGGTTGCATTTCACGGAAGAAGCATTGAGATTGATTGCTAGGAAAGCAATAACCAAAAACACAGGAGCTCGGGGCTTGAGATCGATGCTGGAGAATGTTTTGATGGATGCTATGTATGAGGTTTGTGATTGCTCTCTTTGGTCAATTGTTGAATCTTGCATGAAATAACTTATATAGATGATAACAAAAATGGATCAAGCCTTGCTTGTTCCTTAAATTGAGAATATTTTGTGCTACTATGATACTCATTAAAATGGTACTCAAATATGCTATTAGTAGGGGAACTCAGACCTATTTAGAGCAGCTCAACATACTTGACATTAGAGCAAAACTTACGAAGACTACCCTTGAAGTCTGAGGTAATATCAATTTACTCCTTGCAACTTAGGGTGCGTCCAATATAGATCATATTTCTTTCTACATCAATACATCATCAATTTTAGTCCTGGAGTGTTCAATTTCAGTCCTAGGGTGTCCAATTTCAGTCTTAGACCTAAATGATTTTAGGTCAATTTTGATTGATTTTTTTTCAGTGAAAAAGGACTAAATTTGAAAAAATGACTGAAATTGGACTCCCTAGGACTAAAATTGATAAAGTAGAAAGAAAAATGATTTATATTGGATCAACCCCTAATTTACAAGACATAAATTGATAGTATTAACCAAGTCTAGACTCTATGTACAAACAAGACCTATTTTGTATTGAAATTACAAATACCACCTCTAGGAGTAACATGTTTCATCTTACGCTCTACTGTGCCTCTCAAATGTGGCCCATCATATTTCCATTCCACTTTTGTACCTTTGATTCATATATGTTCTCTTAACCTCGTATTATTCATCATTTGCTCATTGGTCGTCTTTCCATTCATGATGAGACCCGAATTGTTAATCGTGCAGATTCCTGATAATAGAACAGGAGATGATATAATAGACGGGGTTGTGGTTGACAAGGAATCCATTGGTTCTGATGCGCGTGGATGTGGGGCCAAGATTCTTTATGGCAAAGGCTCATTGAAACGCTATTTTTCACAACAAAAGGCCAAGGATTCGCAGGTATGGTCAATATTTATTAGAGCCCCCAATTTTTTTTTTTCCTGGCAATTATGTGTATTGTTATATCGTGTTTGTTTGGTATACAGACACCTTCAGAGGGATCCGAAGGGGAAACAGAGGTTGAACAAGAGCTGGCTTCTTTAGCTGCATTGTAAACTTTGATAGTTCCAAGATGTACAGCTTTAATAAAATAGTCCAACATTATTTGCATGTAGAAAGAAGCTCACTTGTTTTTCTTATTTGTTGTACTTTTTATCTTGTTACTGTAAATGGATCGCTGGATCTCTCATTCTCTCTCTCATATATGTTGTATTGATGTTTTCTAATAAATAAAAATCAAAGTAGAAACCCACTCTTGTAGAACGCCGCACACAACGAATACCCATTTTTCAGAACAGTGCAGAGAGACCATATTTTAATCTACTCCGATTTGGAAGTCGTGATAATGACATAATGACCATATATAGTTTTGGACAAGGTAAATGAGAGCGAATGATGATGCAGAATTTGAACAACAATTCTGAGGGGACGCATGGCCCTTTTCTTCTCAGGACAGAGCTTAAGCTCAGAGTTACCACAAGGAACAACAGAGCACAGATATGCTGCTGGGGTTTGTGTGCCTAATCTTTGTAGCTACATAACTTGAATTTTTGGTATTTCAGCTTCTTGAGAGAGACATCACGTAAATGTGTTCTATATCTAACACTCACTTTGGGCTAAATGTCAATAAAGATTGTTTCAGAAACTTGAAACCAAAATTATACATCTAAATGGCTACGCATATCCTCCATACAATGGCAATTACCGTATAACTTGTCTTCTTGCATCTCAAATTACGTAAAACATAAATATAGATTAAGGTGCAGATATTGGAGTTGCAAATGGATAAATAAAATGAAGTGTTATTTAGGAGAACAAGAATAGCACCACATCAAGCTGTTGTTACCTCTTCATTTACAGCATTGCCCTCACCTTCTCCTGATTCATCTCCTTCATCTTTAGAGATGGTAACCGCTTCCTCTATGGCTACAGATGACGTTTCTTCCACATCCTTATTCCCCAACTTAAGCGGCAACAGAGAAGAAACAGAAACATTAGACCTGGCCTTTGCCTTGTCAGCTTCTTCAGCAGCTTTAGCTTCAGCCTCAGCTCTCTCTCTTTCAATCTCTAATTTAATATTCGTCACCTCCTCCTCTCTCCCTACCTTACCCAATCCTTGTTTAACAAACTCCTCCAACTCCTCCGAGAAATCATTCAAATCCTCCCTCAACATTCCTTCCACAGTCTTCATCACTTCATCATGCTTCCCATTCTCAAACAGCACATTCATGATGAACTTATACGCATCATCATTCATCTTCAGCTTCGGTGCCATCAAGTCAAAGAACGACTTCACCTCATCAACCTTACCAACGTTAACCAATCCCTCAACTAACCTGTTATAAACAGCCAGATTTGGCCTCAACTTAGACTCAACCATAGTCCTATAGTATTGAGCTGCATCATCTGGTCTCTTCTCCTTAAAGCATGTATCCATCAGAGTGACAAAGGTATGCTCGTCTGGTTTTACATTCTTATCGTCCATACCCTTGTACAGATCCTCCGCCTCAGACAACTTGTCATTACTACACAAGGAATCAATCAGTACATTATATGATAAAGTATCTGGGCTGCACCGTTTCTCTCCCATGCTATTGAAGACTTCAATGGCCTCATTAAACCTCTTCTCCTCACAATACCCATCAACTATAACATTGTAACTACCCAAGTTCACACTCAATTTTCTTGGAGGATCGTGCTCGTACTTCATCCTCTCAAACAAATTCAATGCCTCCTCAAACTTTCCATTCTTGCTCAAAGCCTCTAGAACAAAATTATAAGCAACTGCATTCATCTTAACTAGTGATCCCTCCCCAAGAACCTTGTTATACACCTCCATAGCCTCTGTTTCCATTCCCTTCAAGAAGTAGCCTTTCATTAAATTCCCATAAATCACCCCATCTAAAATATCCTCTGTTCCCAATTTCAGCTTCAACTCTTCATACAGCTCAAAAACCCCTTCAGCATTGGAGTTTTTGGCTTGCCCCAACATCAAATAGGAATATACAGTAGGATCCGGTTTAAACCCCTTTATCTCCATATCGTTTTTTATTTCAAGCGCTTTATCTAATTGCTGATTATCAACTAACCCTTTAATTAGAATGCGATAAGTTGTGGGCGAGGGGTTAACAGGGGCATCGTTGATTAGCTGTTTGTATTGCTCTAGGGCTAAATCCATTTTCCGGCAATCTAGATAAACAGTAAGGAGGAGATTGTACGTTACCACATTTGCAGCAACACCGGCTTGTGTGATGAACCTATGGAGGGACAGGAGCTCGGCGTATCTGGACTGACGCAGCTGCGCCGCCATAACTGCGTTGCAAGTGTAGATAGTGGGGCGGCAATTGGAGTAAATGGAGTGGCGCGTGAAGAGCGCCGCCTCTTCGAGATCATTTTCGCGGATGAGCTTGAGGATTTGGTTATGGAGGTTTAGGCGGTTGCCGGATAGCGCGGATACCGGCTCGGGAAGCTTGGGAGCGTTAGGGTTTTGCTGCGGCGGTGGAGAAGAGCGGGATTGCTGCTGTTGTTGGAGGCGGAGGGAGGAGAGAGGGGGCTCGATGCGGAGGCGGCGTTTGCGTTTGCGACGCTCGGCGGCGGCTTCTTCTGGAGTGGCGAAGGAGAAGAGGCGTATGGATATGAAGGCTGGCGGTGGCGCGTGAGATCTCAAACGGCGGGATTGTGCCAGGACTCTGGTGAGGTTGTTCAGAATCGAGGGTTTGGAGAGCGCCATTGAAATGGCTTCACTGTGATCTGCGTCAAAGGGTTTTGCGGGGTTTAAGTATAATAAATCTTACGTTATTGCCTATAAATCTATTGGGCCTTGTATAAATTGGTTGGGCTGAAATGGGTTCAATTTGATTTCCTTAAATTAGTTTGGCGAAATTAGTTGTATTAAGGCCCAGGTTATTCGAAACCCCATCTTTAATTAATACACCCATATGATCAATTCACCACCTATCTAGGGATGGCAATGGTGCGAATTTTAACCCGAACCCGACATGAATCCGCCCGAACGAATGTTTAAACCTTGATCAAACGGGTTCTGGGGACGAGTTAAAACCGGTCAAATGAAAACGTCGGATCTTGACAATTTGGTCATTGTATTAGGCAAACAAGTAAATATATATATATATATATATATATATATATATATATATATATATATATATATATATATATATATATATATATATATGTTGGAGAATTATTTGTCCGGATCTATTCGGGATGAATATTTAAATATAAATTTAATTCTAACAATTATTACTAGCATGAATTAATCCTATATTAATTCAAATAATAATTCAACAACAAATCATGCATATAAACAGTTCACATAAATCCTACGCATGCGGAATTGCTACGGGTTTACGTGAACTAACCTCTTGGAGTGACAATGGTCTCGTCATTAAAACACACCAAAAAGTCTTCCCAAGTATTCCCTAGTCCTTGCTCGTCATTAATCAAATTGGAAGGATATTCATGAACAATTAACAAAAGGGAAAATAAAATTTGTTGCACCACCTTTGTGGATTTACTAATTTTCCAGCACATGAAATTGTACACTCACAATTGACGTTTTTAGAAAATACACAATCTGTCGACGTTTCAAAATATTTGATATTTTATCGACGCTGATATTTTTCCGAAAAACCAATTTTCGTGTTATCTGAGGATGAAACATCCATCCCCTATTTATAATAGGGAGGGGACGAAAATTAGGGCTCAAAATAGGGTTAGGAAAGATCTTTTCTCGATCTCCAAGAAATCTTGAATATATCTCATATATTCTTCTTTCCATGTGTATTTTTCCACAAAAATCTCACCCCCTTATTTAACCCATTTTTCAAAATTAATAGGAGGCTTTTCAAGATTAGATCTTTCTTGAATTTATGAGATATTCTTTTATTCCAAGAATACATATCTTTTTCCATAAAATATTTTCAAGAAAATCAAGAAAACCCTTCCTCCTATTATTACTCTATATATTTCGAAAATCACAATTAAAGAAATCAAGTGGGAGATTTCTTGAATTTATGGGATAATCTTGTATTCCAAGAATACTTATCTCCTTTCCATAAAATATTTTCAAGAAAATTCTTCTCTCTCTTTTTCTTTAATAATTTTGAAATTTAAGGAAAATAATGCAACAATAATTTATTTTATTTTTAAACACATTTTTCAGTTATTGGACTTTATGTTGGGCTACTTGAGGGGCCTTTAGGAGAATTAAGATTGGACCTTCCAATGGATCTTGAATTATCAATATTGAGCCACAATATTATTCAAGCCCATAAATATTAATTAATCTCACTACATAATTAATATTGCACTATCCATCTTAACCCATATTACAGTCAATATGGCTCCCGGTTATTATTTCCAATGTTTAAGATTATCTTGCCCATTAATTAATTCAAGCCACTGAAATAGCTTTCCATTAATTAATATCTTTTATCCTTGGTAAAGGAACGGTTCAACATTATTATCCATACCGAAAACTAGTTCCACTTGCAAGATTTGGTATGATAAAACTTATGAACCTCCCAAGGGGGCAAATCGAACAAGCGTACTTGCACACGATTCTCCGTATTAAATCTTAGCAATCGCATGTGACCAATAATATTGCCCAAGATATAAAGTATTGAATCTCGTTGATTCTCTACCCGTAACAAGTCAAAGCAATAATTAATAACCACATGCGATCCTATTTAAGGGACGAAGATTAAGAAATAACGAACCACTGAGGTCTAATTCTTCCTAGTTCAGTTATGAAGAATTTGTCCCCCTGTAGGTCCTCTTCAGTGCACTAAACATGCACTAGTGTAATCTCTTGGTCAAGACAAGCCAATCTGAGCCTTACACTTCAACCTTTCACTATGGGTTGTTCATTTCCATCTAGGTCGTGAATGGTGTACTTTTGGTTACAAGGGACTATTAATTTAATCTTCTGTGATCTGGTATCACTAAATTAACTACAATGTAACACGTACTATTTATTGAACAGTTATGCAGTAAATATATGTAACATTCGATGATATTTAAAACATCAGTGATAAACAATTTATTTCAGTAAATAAAACCGAAATTCAGTTTGATTATACAAAGTAAAAGCATACTTTCCAGTATAATCCCAACAATATATATATATATATATTTATATAGTATATATTAAATGTATTAAGTAATAATGCAATAGTAGTTTAATAAGATAACAATACTATAATAAAAAAAACAGTATAATAAGATGTCTATTTTGATGAGATATGTTTGATTAATGAATAATGAGTAACTGCAGTCCCTTTTGTGCTCTCTTTAATGTGAGATTGATTATGATATTATGTATTTTTTGTTTGTTTTAATTTGATGATTCTAGTTTATGTTTTATTTTTTAGGAACGATATGTATTTAAAAATGACATGTATAAAATTAGGAGTACGAATTAAAAAATAAAGGGAAAACGAAATTAAATATGCGGGGCGGGTTAAACCCGCCGGGTTCATGGGGCGGGGCGGGGCGAGTAGAGTGGATCCAAAAAACCCGGCGGGGCGGGGCGAGTTTCGGGTTAGGAAAAAAAATGGGCGGGAGGGTTACGGGTTTGGCCAAACCCGCCCCGTTGCCATCCCTACACCTATCTGATCAATACCCTAACTCCCAAAATTACACATTTAGCCCTCTAAAAAGCCTAGTCTTTCACACCCCCTCTTTTTCATTTTGTCTGCACCGTCTTCACCTTCTACAGATCGAAAAAAAAAGACCGAACGCCTTCGAGTTATTGGCTCGTCCAACCCGGCAGCATTCATGAGTCGCTCGTTCAACTGTCCCTCGGAAACAGGGTCGAGAAGTACCATGCGCCACCCGTCCTTTCTTTCTATCGGTCCCACCCAGCAAGATAGGGCTCAGCCAAAAAAGGTAAGCGCCTAGCGCGAGCCTTTTTTGATTAGTTTAGTAAAGTCAAGCTTTGGCTCCCTAAAGAGTAAAGAAATAGATTGGGGGAGGTGGGGGGGTGGTGTTCTGCAACGGGTTTTTTTTTCTTTGTTAGTTTAACGTACGGTCGCCCCTCCAACAATAAAAGGTATAAATATGGAAACTTCTCTGCCATTTGGATCGGAGAATTTATGGAGGAAATCGGGTTTTAAATTCCCAGAAACCGCACGATTATATAGCCAAAGGGAATAGGCCGCGCCTAAAATCATCCCAAGCGCTGCTAATGTCGCTACTAAGCTATTTCTTTGGAAAGCTCCTACTAAGATGAGAAATTCCCCGATAAAACTGCTAGTACCAGGTGAACTCATATTGGCCAAAGTGGAAGAGAAGAAAATGGTAGGGAGACCAATGAGATATTGATCACTTATGTATACTATTAAAATCCCACCTCTTACATGGTCTCGGGTTGTGGTCATGTATTTTTAACTGACACCTTTATAAGGATGTCTCGACCTGTTGTCAAGGACTTTATTTTCATATAATTTGTATGGAATTCACGTGGATGATCATGACATCATACTTGGATTTCCATGGCTTCAGTACATTAGTCCTTTTACTATAGACTGCTGACAAGCCTCACGGCCGAGGCCCCTTAGACCCCATACCACTTCCGTCGTCTGAGTGGAAACCCCAATTTCCACGTAGTCTTGCTTTTCGCCTACAATTTTCATCGTCGTTGCCTTGTATATCGCCTGGTCTCCGACAACTTAGCTCCCCATCATGGATAATAAATCTCTCTTTTGATTCGAGGTCGAATCGTTTCAAAGAGGGGTAGAATGATGTAGAATAAATAGCATGATTTAGTTTCCATCTCTAATTATTTAGCTTTTATTATATTTTCTTTTACGATTGTAATATATAATAATTCCCAAGATCATCATTGGTATATTTTACATGTTTATCAAGATTGTATTTGAAGAATAAACTAGAGTTTTTGTATACATAAATGAGCAATGTCTCGTTGTAATTCACCTTTAAATATTTATAAACTCGTATTCTCGGGATGATAAATAAATCAAGTTCAATAACAAATTGATTCAATTTAATACTTGATTATATTTAATTATATTTGTATGCGCTCAAATAAGCTTCCATTCTCAATTTAGTTCTACCGGTACTCAGACATGTACTTATAAATCCTAACTGATCGACCTCTAATTATAGAAATCCAAACTCCTGTAATTATAGAAATCATATCGACTGTCTAATTATAGAAATCCTAACCGATCAACCCTTATCACTTTGAAGTCGACGACTCATCTACTTATCACTTGTTCTTATTATGAATGAATTGATTTGAGCATTCTCATATTTATTTGATTTGATTATTCTTGTTGTTATATATGTTCTATAATTAATACAGTATATATATTTAATATTTTTTTGAAAGGAATTAATATTTTTTTATTAAATAATTAACAAGCCTAGCAACGACAAACCGACGATAAATAGTCCACCTCAAATTTGTTAAATATTTTTTTAATCAGACTTTCATGCAAAAGAGAATACTAGTAGACTTCCACATTGGGTTCGCAAGTGAATTAGTAAAATTTAACATTCGGGGTTTGATCGAATATGGGGTGGTACTGGTGCCTTCATTTCTATATTTTCAAATCCAACGTACAGTGATTTTTTTAAAGATTTCATTCAATTCCACGAGAGGAACATCATAATAAAGTATGTGATCGACAGTTTGACAGTGGTGTAATCGTGTGAACCATCGAGAGAGACAAAATATATTTTTTATTGTTTGTGGGCTAAGGTTAATTGAGTTAATATAATATAAGATAAATTTATTTCAAGATTTTTTTTTTTTTTTAGTTTTGCAAATTTGACCCCGTGGGCTACTCGTGTTCAACATGCTGATTAACTGTGTCCGATACGATACTCAAAATTATTATTAATATTTTTAATTAGGACACGCAATGTAGTGTATCGAGTGCGTATTTCACCTGTATCCGTATACCCACGGAGTATCCGACCCTACGTTATTTAAAAATTCCGAATACCTATTCATCCAAGTTAACTATTATGGTGTCTAATCTTTCTCTTTTAATCGAAACGAATTAATGTCGAAAAGATTTATCCATTTTGAAGGCTGAGTAATTTATGCTCATGAAATTGGTATTTATAGAATATAAATAAATCTTGAATTCTTAATGTTTGAGTTATATACTACATATGTGGCAAAAAGAATACGAATTTTTGGATCCGTCTCAAGTCATGAGTAATATATCAATGAATTAGTATTTATACTGCATCTGTAGTTTTTTCTTCGAGGGCTCGAAAAAGCATGGGTTGTGTGAATGCATTCATCTATATGTTCATGCTCAATTTAAATTAATTAGTTTTTAATCGCATTACAACATAGGAAAACAGAGCTACTCCAATTAATTAATTACAACAAAATACTAGTAACTTAATTTATATAGTGAGGGATAAAGATGGCGTGATCAATGAAGCGGGTAATTGGATGGTACCTTAATTTATGTTTGTTACTAGATACTTTTGTATTATTTTTGGTTGAGTTATAGTATATTCTGTTGCACTGCTAACAAATTACATCACACCATATATATTTGGAGCAACTAAAAGTGGAATTAAATTGATGTTTGCTTGCATGGTCCATTTTATTGTTGTTCAATGATCATGATACCATGTAGAAGAAAACGATTCAATGCATTCTTGAATCAAAGAAGAGTAATATTATTGAGAGAAAAGTATACAACCGAAATAGAGAGAGAGAGTCGATCTGAATGAATGAGGTGTGAAAACCCTAATTCATCTATTTATATACAAGGGGAAAATAACACATAAGTGACAAAATATTAGTTGGACTAACTAAAAGTATTAGTTGGTCAGACTTGGTCAATATTCCTTATTACCCCTCCTCAAAATGAGAATGGATGTTGATCAATCCCATTTTGCATTTGAATTGTTGAAACAAGGCTGGTCCTTGTGGTTTGGTGAGGACATCAACAAGATTTTCCTCAGTTGGGATGTGGATGACTTTGATTGTGCCTTGTTTGATCTTCTCCCGGGTGTAATGACAATCAATGTCTATGTGCTTGGTCTTTTCATGGAGAACAGGGTTGTATGCCATGCAATGAGCGACCCTATTTGTCTCTATATATATATGATTGGGTTGAGGATGAGATATATGTAGGTCTTTGAGGATGTATAGAATCCATTGAACCTCAATTTGCGATTGCCCCCATTGCCCTATATTCACTTTCTGGCGATGACTTGTCGACTGTGGATTGTTTCTTTGACTTCCAAGATATAAGGGAATTGCCCAGATATACTGCATAACCTGTTATGCTTTTCCTTGTATCTGTGCATCTGGCCCAATCAACATCAATGAAAGCCTGCACTTTGAAAGAGTCATTAGTAGGATAAAAGATGCCCTGTCCAGGAGTGGATTTGATATACCTGAGGAGTCTGTGAGCTGCAGCTAAGTGTGATATGGTAGGTTTACTCATGTATTGAGTAAGTGTTTGAATGGCATATGAAATATCTGGTCTGGTAATGGTAAGATATAGCATTTTACCAACCAGTTTTCTGTACATAGAGGAATCCTCCAATAATGGAGAATTATCAGAGGTGAAAGATTGCTTAGAATCCATAGGAGTAGTGCAAGGCCTACTTCCCAAGTAACCAGAATCATTGAGTAAATCCAAAGCATATTTTCTTTGGCATAACTGTAAACCATTTTTGTTTCTAGCAACCTCTATGCCAAGTATGTATTTAAGATTTCCAAGATCTTTTATAGTAAACTTGTCATGTAAAAAGGATTTGACATTTGTGATTTCAGACAAAGTGTCCCCACAAATGATAATATCATCAACATAGCAAAGTAAAACAGTGAAAGAAGTATCAGTGGTTTTTGTGAAAAGAGAATTATCAGCATGTGACTGTATGTAACCAAAGGTTATCAGAGTTTCACAAAGTTTGGTAAACCATTGTTTAGAAGCCTGCTTAAGGCCATATAAGCTTTTGATCAGTTTACAAACTCTTGAATCAGTAGGATTACAGTAACCAGGAGGAGGTGTCATATAAATTTCTTCAGATAAATCACCATGCAAGAAAGCATTATTAACATCACACTGATGTATAAACCAATTTTTACTAACAGCAACAGAGAGAAGAATTCTTACAGTTGTTATTTTGGCCATAGGAGAGAAGGTGTCAAAGTAATCAACCCCATCTTCCTGTGTGTAGCCTTTTGCTACTAATCTTGCTTTGTACCTGTCAACAGTGCCATCAGGTTTATATTTTACCCTATAAACCCACTTGCACCCAATACAATGTTTGTCAGGTGGTAGAGGCACTAAAATCCAAGTGTTAGTCCTTTCCAAGGCATTAATTTCAGATTTCATTGCCTCTTGCCAATGAGGATCAGTGCAAGCTTGTTTGTAGGTTTTAGGTTCAGAAATTTGAGTGATATTGCCAATGAAATGAGCATAAGAATCAGAAAGTTGTTGGTCAGACAAATAATCAGAAATGGGATACTTGACAGAAATGTTAGCAGATGTATGATGCAAAGAATCAGGAAGATTGGTTTTATAAACACTCAAGTAAGCAGGTAAAACCTTAGGTCTGGAAGATCTTCTTAGGTCTTGTTCAACATTATGAAATACTTGTTCATTATGTTGAATAAGCTCATTTGATTGAACATCATTAGTCATGTCAGTAGAAGACTCATCAACAGGGTTATCATGTTGTGTATGTGTTGAGTGATCAGGTAAAGGTATAGAATTATCAGTAGGATTATGTTGAACAGAAACATGAGCATCATCAAACAAATAAACATCATCAGGGGAATGGAAAGTATGCATTTGAGTTGACAAGTCATTAATGAATTTTATTGTAGCCTTCTTGTCTGAAAAGGGAAATATGTTTTCATAAAATTTGACATTTCTGGAGTTAAAAACTTTTCCTGTTGAAAGACTAAGTAATCTGTACCCTTTTGTGCCCAGTGGATAACCAAGAAGAACACATTTCATGGACCTAGGGTCAAATTTTTGCCTATGAGACACCAAAGTATTTGCAAAACACAAGCAACCAAAATTTCTTAAATGATTGTAATCAGGAAGTTTGTTTTGTAATATTTCAAAAGGTGTTTTGTTTTGAATGACAATGAAGGAATTACATTTTATAAGGTGTCTTCTTTGTAAGAATGCAATAACTCGAATTTTAAAGGAAGACAAGAATGAAAGAGAAGAGACCCAGCAACTTGTAATAAATCTTTGGTGCTTCCTTTCAACTAAACCCATTTTTTGAGGAGTTTCAACACATGATGTTTGGTGTAAAATACCAAGCTTGTGATAAAACTCAGTTAACAAGAATTTAGTACCAATATCACTTCTTAAAATCTTAATTTTGGTATTGAATTGAGTGTTAACCATGTTTGAAAAATTTTCCAAAGACATTTTGACTGCATATTTTGTTTTTAACAAATAAATCCAGGTGCATCTACTATAATCATCTACAATGGTTAAGAAATATCTATAACCTTCATGAGATGTAACAGAGAAGGGACCCCAAACATCACAATGAATCAGATCAAAACATGCATTACTAACAGATTGACTAACAGGAAATGGAGATTTCTTTTGTTTTGCCAAAGGGCAAATCTCACAGATGGATGGTAAAAGACCACCTTGGATGTTCAAACATTTTATTTTGGAAAAGTTCTTTGCAGAAATGTGTCCTAATCTAGTATGCCAAGTAGTAATGTTCACATTGGAAACACTAGAAGAACAATTATTGGAAACACTAGAAGAACAGTTTATGGAATGAGTTACAGGTATGGAAGCTTTAAAAAAATAAAGTCCTCCTTGCTGCTCAGCAAAACCAATCACTTTCTTGGTTGTGAGATCCTGGAAAAGAAAATATGCTTTGGATTTACTCAATGATTCTGGTTACTTGGGAAGTAGGCCTTGCACTACTCCTATGGATTCTAAGCAATCTTTCACCTCTGATAATTCTCCATTATTGGAGGATTCCTCTATGTACAGAAAACTGGTTGGTAAAATGCTATATCTTACCATTACCAGACCAGATATTTCATATGCCATTCAAACACTTACTCAATACATGAGTAAACCTACCATATCACACTTAGCTGCAGCTCACAGACTCCTCAAGTATATCAAATCCACTCCTGGACAGGGCATATTTTATCCTACTAATGACTCTTTCAAAGTGCAGGCTTTCACTGATGCTGATTGAGCCAGATGCACAGATACAAGGAAAAGCATAACAGGTTATGCAGTATATCTGGGCAATTCCCTTATATCTTGGAAGTCAAAGAAACAATCCACAGTCAGCAAGTCATCAACAGAAAGTGAATATAGGGCAATGGGGGCAACTGCAGCTGAGGTTCAGTGGATTCTATACATCCTCAAAGACCTACATATATCTCATCCTCAACCCGCAATCATATATACAGACAGCAGGGCTGCTCATTGCATGGCATACAACCCTGTTCTCCATGAAAAGACCAAGCACATAGACATTGATTGTCATTACACCCGGGAGAAGATCAAACAAGGCACAATCAAAGTCATCCACATCCCAACTGAGAAAAATCTTGCTGATGTCCTCACCAAACCACAAGGACCAGCCTTGTTTCAACAATTCAAATGCAAAATGGGATTGATCAACATCCATTATCATTTTGAGGAGGGGTAATAAGGAATATTGACCAAGTCTGACCAATTAATACTTTTAGTTAGTCCAACTAATACTTTGTCACTTATGTGTTATTTTTCCCTTGTATATAAATAGATGAATTAGGGTTTTCACACCTCATTCATTCAGATCGACTCTCTCTCTCTATTTCGGCTGTTACTTTTCTCTCAATAATATTACTCTTCTTTGATTCAAGAATGCATTGAATCGTTTTCTTCTACATGTGGTCTTTCTGTTTGAGACGTGTTGAATTAATTATTTAGGAAAAGATAGTAATAATTATTGTTGTTAATTTCGGTGGTTAATGAAAAATATGACTAATAACAAGCGGAATGGAAAACTAGAATTTTTGTGGTGGTAATTAGACATTTATATTTCCGATTTACATAATAATTAAGTAGGTATTTGTCCGTGACGCACGATGAAGTAGCAAACTAAAAGGAAATTAATTAAGACGAAATTACATTATTATGAATTAGGATGTGATGTTTGAATTTTGATGTTGCAAATAACGCTAGCTTCATGTGATAAAGTCGTGTGATAGATGCCTAGCCTTTTTACATGTAAAAATTAAAACTGAGTAAAATTTTGGAAAATTATGTGACACGTTATTGTTAATAGGCAATTTTTTAAAGAAACACTAATTGTCATCCACGAGATTTATGAGTTCCTAATGAAAAGAACAAAAAAGGACTTGTGAGTGAGTTGTTATATAATTTCATAAGTACTCTATTGTGATAAATGATAAGTAGTATATCACTTCAAATCAATTCATTAAAATTCAATCTAAGTGGGTATATATTAATTAATGTGGTCTTTCTTATGGTGCTACTAAACGTAATGTTAATTGGCCCCTTGACCTTTGACTCTTCTTCATAGCATAATCAAATAATTCAATACCCCACCCCACCCCCTCTTAGGGTTATTTTATATCATGGGTATGCTTTTACAAGGGAAAAAACTTGAGTTAATAGAGCTGTATAAAATGGCATTATGATATATCATAAATGATTCCAGGGTCCCCTCTAGTGGACGATGAGTTCTCGTCCCTCGGATTAGTCGGTCCTTGAATCCGGATATCGAGTTATCAAAAAAATAATATCATAAAGGATTCCAAACAAATATAGTTAATAGTGAAAGATAAATAAAACTTTAATCATAACATATATAAAGTTTCATTACAACAAAATAGACATTTTTTGGACAACAATCCTATTATTAATACTTTTCTAACTATATTTTCCTCTCATTAAAAATATTTTTCTAGAGAAGATTTAATAATAAAATTATTGTCATTAAAGGTTGATTTTCTTGTAATAAATTTTATTTTCCAAGAAAAGTTAAATTGTTATTTAACTTTCTTTTTTTGCATGATCAATAAAGATCCATATATCTGTAAGAAGACAAAAACTTGTATAGATCTGATTCATGCTATGAACTCGGTTATTTAAGTATCACTGTTACATACAAAAACTCTCACTGTTATGTATAAAAATTATCACTGTTATGAACAAAAATAATCATTGTTTAGAAAATGCTTTATATTTTTAAACAGTGAAAGTTTTTGTGCATAACCGTGATAATTTTTACACATAACTAGTGATAAAGTTCATGTGTGAACCTGGTTCACATGAGTTTTACTCTAGAAATAATTGAGTGTGGAAATTAATGTGAGACAAATTAAAAATGAAAGTGTGAAAACTGATCTGATAATGAGAAAAGAAGTACTAGTATTTAACCTTTCTTTAATTATATTGATTTAACTTCATAAATTCACGGATCATAATTCATAAAGGCCAATGTAGGGCCATTTATGGGCCCAAGGATCCAAAAGTAAACGCTTGCGACTGCGAGCCCATAAATATCTCCAAATAAATGTGATATAATAAAATTTATTTGTATTTTATTAATGTTTATATATATGTGTGTGTGCAAGTGCATAAAGAAACCAAAACTCCAGCAGCCTTCCCATGACTCGGCGTCTAAAGGGTTAGTTCTTATCTCCCTCTTCAATTTCTCCATTTCTTGCTTGTTTCTTTCTGTATATTTCTTGAGAGCAAATTCATTACTTTCTCTAGAATTTGTTATCTGTTTTCTGTTGTGCATTGTGGGTTTGAATTTGCTTCTTGTTTTATTTCGTAGCAACTCCTTTTCTTGAATGGGAATGGGAATGTCAATGGTGTACACATGTACATGAAGACATGAATTTTTCTGTTTTCTTGCGGAATTTGTGTTTTTTCCTAAATGGATTCATAATCAATATTGAATTTTTATTGCCGCTTTACATTTTCTTAAAAATGGGCTTTACAGTTCTTGGCATCACCATTAATCCACCATATTTTTTTGGCTCTTTTGAAACTTCATGTTTTCCTATATCTTGACGAAAACACCTCTGGTTAGCTGTTTTTTTGCTTAAAGATTGAATTTTAATAATAATAATAATAAATAGAATGGGTGGGGGGAGTTATTTGGAGGAATTTTTAATTCCAGATGTTGCTTTTGATTTTGATGTGTACTGAAATTAGTATTGTTTATTGAATACTTCTTCTGATTGAGAGGGAAGTTGTAGAAATGGTTAGATTTGCTTACGCGTACTCTTTTGATGTGATTTGATTTTCTTAAAACTGTATATGATATTTTCTATTCTTGGTTGATAGTATAATGTCCAATGCTAGTTTATAAATATCCTTTGAATATGAGCTGTATTTAGCTAATCTGAATATGACTGCCATTAGGTTGGTCCCATTTGTCATTTGTACTTATATGATGTTGCTTTATCATAATAAAAAGAAGCTTAGAGAAAAAGAGGCAGACAGAGATCTCACAGGAACTTTGTGGTAAAGTGAAGTGACTCACTCCATGTCTGTTGCATGTTTAAAGTTTAAACATCGTTTTATTTTGTCCATCCACTGTTATGCCATGCATAATGCATGTCAAAAATGCTTATCTAGCTTTACATTCATTGTATGCAAATCATGATTTTTATCAGAAATGGCTGAAAATCGAATTGGTATTATGTAGTTCTATCTATGAATTTATAAGTAAAATCTTTGTCTCATTATTAAGCATCCATATGCATGTTTGTTGCCTTTATCAACTAGTTGAACTCAGAAACTTATGAACAATTCCTTGGTATTGAACTAAGTTATCCTGTCCATTTTGACAGGTGAGACGATATCTTCAGAATTCACAATAGCATGAAATTTTGCGATTTTGAACAAATCTGTTATCTTTCCTTCTTCAATGGGCTGCTTTCATTCTAAATCCCCGAGACACACCCCCGGTTACGAGGAACCCACTGTTCTTGCCGCTGAGACACCTTGTAAGTATGAACCATCACCTTTAAATGGCATTTTCTAAAGTTTTTAAATATATAATTATTTACATGATGAGTCTTGGAGACTGATCAAAAGATAATTAGCATTAATTATTAAAGGTTTATCTTTTTTCGTTTGGTCGTCTTCTAGAGGGGCGGATAGTGTTTAAAGCATCAAAATATGGTTTGCTTGAAATATTTCAGAATATTATTTTGTCTCATACTGCTGTTTGACTTACTTTTTCCCCGATTGAGTAAATTGAGACTAGCTGATCGAAAGGGTTATTACATTGCAGTCACAGTGAGTGAAGTAGAAGCTTTATACGAACTGTTTAAGAAAACCAGCAGCTCAATAATAGACGACGGACTCATTCACAAGGTATTATATTTATATGTATAACTGTCTATTCGAGGCTTAATCATATTTATTTATCATGTAAAAATATTCATTTTTATATTGTTGATTTAATGATGTGCGATTCATTGGAAACCCATCAGGAAGAATTCCAGCTAGCACTTTTTAGGAACAGAAACAGGAGAAATCTGTTTGCAGACAGGGTAGGTTAACAGGACTTTGCTCGTTTACGTATCTAATTATCGGAAAATAGTTGCTATCTTTCACTGAATCTGCATACTGAAAAGTGTTTGTGTAGATATTTGATCTATTCGATTACAAACGCAATGGTGTGATTGAATTTGGAGAATTTGTCCGATCATTAGGTGTATTTCACCCTAATGCATCGGTTTCAGACAAAGTAGCATGTAAGAATTATATTTACTTGTATATGCATTCTCTTGTCATGCCTGTATCAACGACGTGAATTATCTTAACTTGAGCATTTTTTTCGAGCAGTTGCATTTAGATTGTACGATCTAAGGAACACTGGTTTCATCGAGAGAGAAGAGGTATGCTTTTACTGTAAACTCTTTCCTGAGTCATATACTTCCCATAGATAGTATTTAATTATTCATGATTTCTAAGTAAAATGGCCTAAATTGGCAGCTGAGGGAGATGGTGTTGGCATTATTACATGAATCAGACCTGGTACTTTCAGAGGATTATGTTGAGATGATTGTGGACAAGGTTTGGTTTCCGAAATTTCAATATCTTTGACTTAGATACACATTTTCATCTTCTGTACATATCCTTTGATCTTTATGCTGCAGACATTCGATGATGCAGACAAGAAAGGCGATGGAAAGATCGACCTAGACGAATGGAAAGAATTCGTGTCCAAAAATCCATCTCTTATCAAGAACATGACTCTTCCATATCTGAAGTAAGTTTCATGCGAACTTGGAAACTATTTGTTTAATCCAACGCACATTATAAATTCCACGAGGGAATCATCTGATATATAATTCATTGGAATTTTAGGGATATAACGCTAGCATTTCCTATTTTTGTGGCATGTTCGGAGGTTGAAGACTCGGATTTATAAACGTGCATTTTGACCTAAGCTTGTAGCATCCCGTCTCATGTGGAAGTGACAAACATAAACAGGGAATAGATTTTCCTACAAGAATCGATGAGTTGATATACAATGAAGATAGTAGAGAAGAATCATAAGAAGACAGTTCGTTTCGACTTCTTGGCGAAGGCCACTCTATAAATTTGATCTGTGTTTGCAGAAATCAGGTCTCCCTAGTATTATATATGAGAATTAAGATTCACATGGCGTTTTGTTGGATGATTTCAACCTGTTTATAGGCTTTGAAATTGTTGTATAGTTTCTGTTGTGTTTTGAAATGTCCTATATATAGGAAATCACTTAGTTTAATGTCTCTAACATGTAATAAATTGGACGTGGATTAATTTTCTGATATACTATAATTTAGTTTAAAGTAATATGGCTTTATTCATATGTTATTAACAATATTTATCATTTATTCACATCAAATAGTATTTTTAGGGAATGGTTTTTAAATATGTATTATGAGAGTTTAGAGGTTAAATTTCTATATTCATTTAAGAATGAAATTAGAAAAAAGGGAAAAGAAACAATTTGGGGAAAAGGTGTTCAAGTTGCATGTATTTTCATTTTTGTTGAAATAGCCTCTTAACTTTAATAATTGGAACAAGTAAGCAGTTTTGTTAGAAATTTTAAAACATCGGAACCTTGTTTGCGAACAGGTTTGTGAATCCACAAACGATCCTATTCGCGAGAGCTTTTGAAAAGCTTTCAAACCAAATTACCATTACTAAGTTGTACATGTGATACAACAAGTAACCAAACCAATCAGTGCACATGTGATATATATTTGGTTTGGGTGTATTATGATTATCACACACTTTGAAGTCATGCTTTTTAATTTCAAGCAATTTGTGAAATACGATTGAACTCATCTTCCATCTTACATTACTCATCACAAATGGGCCGCTTATGCCTTTGGATGATAATTTGATGAATCCTGAACAATATTTACCCGCACCAGGATTTTATTCTCTCTCTATATTTCTACTTTTCTTTAGGACTCGGCTAATTTTCAGGATTTTTGTTTTACTTTAAAAATTCTGGATCTGATTAGTGCCTCTAGACTAGACAATCATCAAAGATTTGGCCTTTTTCAAGCTCTGTCTGTTAAGAATGTCAAGAGTTTTTTGGGGTCATTTCTGGAAAACTTTATTTTTATAAAAGGATGAAATAAAATGGGACACATTCATTACACATATGAAAAAGAGCAGAAAAGATGACCTAAAAAGTGCATGTTTGCTTTTCTTATTTTTGGTGGTATGGTAATGGTTGGTGGGTTTTTAGGTATTGTGGTGCCTATATAAATATATAATATGTGTGTTTCTACATGCATTTAGAAACCAAAACCCCACCAGCCTTCCCATGAATCGGTCAATCTTTATAACCCTCTATTTCTTAACTTGTTTCTTTTCCTATTTTTCTTGAGAGGAATCTCTAAAATATGTTTTCTGGCTTCTGTTGTGCATTGTGGGTTTGAATTTGTTTCTTGTTTTATTTCATGGGCATGGAAATAATGTAGTAATGAAGAAATGGAACTTGAGTTTTTTTTTGGGTTCCTGAATGGATTCATAAACAAGATTGCTTTTTTCTTTTTTCCCTTTTTGCGATTTATGTAATTTTTTTTTAAAAAATAGGCTTTACAGTTCTTGATATCACCATTAATCTACCACATGTTTTTGGCTCTTCTGAAACTTCATATTATTTTCCTCTTGAACGAGACACCACCTATTAGCTGTTTTTTGCTTAAAGATTGGATTTTGAAAAATAAAATGAATAATAAATAGTATGGAGGGGAGAGAGTTATTTGGAGGAATTTTTAATTGCAGGCGTTGCTTTTGATTTTGATGTGAACTGAAATATTAGTATTTGTATATTTAGTAGTACTTGTTCTGAAGATGAAGAAATGGTTAGATTTGGTTATGTGTAGTCCTTTGAATTTTGATGTGATTTTCTTTTAACTATATATGAAATGGCAGTTTATAAATTTCCTTTGAATATGAGCTGTGTTTAGTTAATTATCTGAATAGGTTGGTCACATATATTTTGGAAGTATGTTTGAACTTATATGTTGCTATTTGGTTCATCCTTATTATTCCATAGGTATGTTTGTAATTAAGAATAGCATAAGATTTGCACGATTTTCGAACAAATATGTTATGGGCTGCTTTCACTCTAAATCCCCAAGACACACCCCTGGTTATGAGGAGCCCACTGTTGTTGCCGCTGGCACACCTTGAAAGTATGCACCGTATCTTTTGCCTTCAAAATAACATATTCTAAAGTCGTTGTACCATATAATTGTTCACGTGATGAAATCTGGAAGACTTATCAGAAGAGAATTAGTAGTATGAAAGGTTTATCCTTTTTCATTTTGAGGGACAGATACTAGTGTTTAAAGCTTCAAACTATGATTTACTTGAAACATTCAGAATATCTATCATCTACTCTCTTTCTGCTGTTTGACTTTGATTCAGTATATGGATATGGTTATTGTATTGCAGTCACGGTGAGCCAAGTATATGCATTGTACCAACTGTTTAAGAAAATAAGCTGCTCAATAGTAGAAGACGGACTCATTCACAAGGTATTTTATCTTTGTTTTCATGAGAAAAAAACACGCAGGTTGAGGTTGTGTTATTGATTTAATGATAAGCAATTCATTACTCTTTGCAAACTCATCAGGAAGAATTCCAGCTAGCACTCTTTGGGAACAGAAACAGGAGAAATCTGTTTGCAGACAGGGTAGGTTGCTCGTTTACTTTTCCAATCATCGACTGACTGACTGACTTTTGCGTACTGAAAAGTGTTGATGTAGATATTTGATCTATTCGACTACAAACGCAATGGAGTGATTGAATTTGGAGAATTTGTTCGATCATTAGGCGTATTTCACCCTAATGCAATTGTTTCAGGCAAAGTCGCATGTAATTAAGAATTATAGTTATACATTCTCTTGTCATGCCTAATGACTTTTATCATCTTAACTTAACCATTTTTTCTTTGTTGGGCAGTTGCATTCAGATTGTACGATCTAAGGAACACTGGTTTCATTGAGAGGGAAGAGGTAGGCTACTATATACTCCTCCTTGTATCAATCTACTTATTTATAGTTCATTTTTTGTTTAATATGGCAGCTGAGAGAAATGGTGTTGGCATTATTACACGAATCAGACCTGGTACTTTCAGAGGATTATGTGGAGATGATCGTGGACAAGGTGAAGATACGTCTCGTTTGGTTTCCAAGTTTGATACACATATATATTCATCTTCTGATGTTATGTTGCAGACATTCGATGATGTAGACAAGAAAGGCGATGGAAAGATCGACCTAGACGAATGGAAAGAATATGTGTCCAAAAATCCATCTCTTATCAAGAACATGACACTTCCATATCTGAAGTAAGTTTAAAAAATCTGTTTAATCCAAAAATCGACATGGGAATCATATATCTGATATACTATAATTTTAGGGATATAACACTAGCATTTCCTAGTTTTGTGGGACGTTTGGAAGTTGAAGACTCGGACTTATGAACGTGCATGGAGACATAAACATAAACGGGGAACAGATTTTCCTGCAAGAATCGATGAGTTGATATATGATGAAGATAGTAGATCACAAGAATAGAATGAATAGAGTTTAGTTTTGACTTGTTGGCAAATTTGGTCCGTCTTTGCAGGAAGTCATGTTTTAATTTTAATTCCTTGGCTTTGCACACTTTCTGTTGAGGTTTGAAATCTCCTATTCTATATAATTTTGTAGACAAAGTTTAGTATGAAAATTTGCAAGGCTAGGTCTCAGATCTTGACCGGGTCTAACGTCTTATTCATAGTCAAGATTTAAAAGCGTATTCTTTTTTTTTGAAAAATCGCAATTTATTTACACGAGAAAAAATGCAAATGTTAATAATATGTAACATACATAGTTGTTATCTTCTTACATTTGGAATAGACGCTTTTTAAAATGCATTATGAATCTGTGATCAGACCCGGATCTTGCATGAGACCCACTCAATTACATACATAAAAAAACTTTTATTTACAAATAAATTTCAGATATGGTAAAGGTAAAGACAAAAGTCGAGTGGTGGTTTGGTTATTGGCTCAGTGGTTTATGTTGGTTCACTAGAATAGATCATGATTTAGGGTTCATTATTTAGTGTTTAGAGTGTAAATAGTTCTCCCGGTCTAAATAAGTCATGATTTAGGATAATTTTATAGTTTTTCATACATGAAAATTTTCACACTAGACAATTTAGGTTTTTCTTATATAATAATAATAATAATCGTGCAGGAATTTTGATTAATACTATGATATATAGAGTGGCACGTGGCATGTCACGTCATGTTCTTGCAACCAAAATTTGTATCCATGAATATGACGAATTTAGATTTATTAATTTAATTACTAGTATTTGTTTGTACAAACTCTAGACAAGGGACAAAAGGCACATAATACGTGCCTCAAATATTCATACTTCGAAAACGATGTAATGGCTATCCTATTTCAATATTATTTCCTATGTGAATTTCCACATTGTTTTCATTTTGAATCTCCAATTTCTTATCTTTTTCATTTCATCAAAACATACTTTGTGCATTGAACAAAGTCGAGATGATAACAATGACATTGGTCATTAAATAACTTATCCCTTTACATACAAATTTCTTCACAATAAGAAAAAATATTTTTCAAATACACTAATGAAACGAAACGTGATATTATGATATACTCTTCCGTCTCAATTCATTTTGCACACTTTTCATTTCGATTAAAATTCCAATCCATTTTCACAGACAAGTAAAGAAAAAAAAATCTTACAATCTCCACCTCCCCTTTTTTGAAAAAAATCAAAAAAAAAAAAACAACTTTTTTCTTAATAAATACAAGCAAATCTTGGTAAAAGAAAATGAATTGATTTTAGGAAAGATAAAGACAATATTAGCACTAAATTATAAAAGTACATATAATCGATATGTCAATTTAATTTATGTGTCAAGAAAATTGGTAACCAAATTATTCTATAGTTCATAGTACTCCCTTCCTCCGTTTCATAGTGATAAAGTCTTGAGATATAAATAGTTATTTATTAATATTTTATGTGATAAAATAATAAATAATTATTTATTTATTAATATTTTATTTAATAAAATAGATAAAAATAATGACAACTTTACTGTGTACTAGGCGGGGAGTATTATTTTTCATCTCAATTATTACAATGGACGAAGTAGTTGAATTATTTAATGATTTAATCGAAATATCGACAATCCAATCTAGCATTTAAGACTGACTAACCAACTATATATATATATATATTTTTTTTTTTTTACAAAGAATAAATTAAAATGTCAACAATAATTTCATGATTATCAATACTATTAAATTATCAATCAATAAACAGTGAAGCCACATAATTCCGCCACCACAAAAACTCCAAGCTCACGCGCGCACAATGACAGTGTTGTTACGCGCCTCTTCTCCCTCAAAAACCTGAAAGATATGACCAGTGTACCACCACTATCTATCCACTTGGATCAAATCCTTTTGATTTTCTAATTTACTCCAAAATTTCGAATTTAGTTGTATGTTTCGTTGCTGTTAAAGTATCGGTTAATCAGTGACTAAAAGGAACCGAATCGGATTCGGAATCCAGATTATTTCTCCTTCATTGCTCGATCATCATAGCCAGGTCAGATTGCATATTCTGCTTCATTAGTATTTTTAATTTTCAATTACTAAGGTTTACTCACTAAATTTTGAGTTATCAGTGATTAGCGTTGCGGGATCGCTGTAAATGTAATCGGTGACGATTCTTAGGTGCTTTTGTTGTCACTTCTTTTTTGGGATGGCAATCTATCAAGATTTATCTTTACTGTTTTGTATATTACTTCAGCTTAAACCTAAGAAGCAGATTTCGATTCAGTGATATACAAAGTGAAACTTTTCCCCACTTTCTGTTTGCTGGAAAAAGCATACAAGGGAAACAAACTGAATATAAAGCAACTTTACTTTATGCAAGATCTTGATTTTAAGTTTCATTAAGTTGAAATAGATCTTTTCTTTTGGGATTTTTATTATAGCTCTGATATTTTTCACCTCAGAAGTGTAATGTAATTTTTAATTATACTTATGTGTGTTTTCTTGTTATCTATTATTTGAAGTCGGATTATTCAGTATTTAAGTGCTAAGGACTTGAGATTTGATTTGCTATTACTGTCTACTTCCATTGAATTCTGCTTTCCTTTTCTTTGGACAGATTATTCAGTATGCACGCCTTGATGTATAAACTGCTCGATTTTGGGTTGTTTATTTTGTAATGCAGTCTCCCAATAGGAGTGAGAACAGGAAGAGATCGAAACGTTCAAGATTATTTCTTCACGAAATGCCTCTAACTGATACAACTGCTGCTGATTCACTGGATAATTGCACTCTATTTCCTCTCGAAGAGATAGTGCAATATCCTTTACCAGGTTATGGCGTCCCAACTGCAATCAGTTTTAGCCTTGACGATAGTTTGATAGCATACTTGTTCAGCATTGACCAGACTTTGAATAGAAAATTGTTTGTGTTTGATCCTAAGAGTGGGAAGCATGAACTCTTCTTTAGCCCACCAGATGGTGGTCTTGATGAAAACAATTTATCAGCTGAGGAGAAGTTGAGAAGGGAGAGGTTAAGGGAGCGTGGTTTAGGTGTGACACGCTATGAATGGGTAAAGACTAATTCGAAGAGAAAACGAGTTATTGTACCTCTACCGGCTGGGGTGTGTTCCCTAACATCTTGTATCTTAATTATGTGTTGCATTTACTTTATAATTTCGTCTGAGTATATGTGGGACCATGAAAAGACAATGGATCCTTTGATTTCTGTGAACAAGTTGTAAGAAATAGGAAAATAGTTTTTTTCTTTGTCCTATAATTTATTCCTATTTCGATTTGAGTCCCGTTGACTTTACGAATTGAAAATAGTCCTTAACTTCCAAATCTTGGCATTTTGGTCTGGTAACCGGCTGGGGTAGGTTAAACATCTGGTTGACATTGATGTAGCAGAATCTGATTTATCCACACGGCAGAGTTTGATTGTTCAACCGGATGCTTCACCTCTTATAGCTAGTTACTGGACCAGAATGTCGAAAAATTGAAATTTATGAGACTATTTTCGGTTTGTGAAACTTGACAAGACTCAAACCGAAATTGGGGTAACTTACAGGACCAAAAAACTATTTCCCTAAGAATTACTACTGCTTGGCTATCAATGAGCTTCATATCCTCTTGTTTGTAGTGAAAGGAACCATAAAACTTTCTTCCTTTCGGCGGTTTTCAAACTCTATTATTATTATCATTCAGGTGAAAAATAAAGTTTCTAGCATTAACTGATTTGTCATCTGCAATTTGCCAGCTAGGTTGAGTTTTATATGTATTCTGTTAGCTACCTTCTTTAGCTAATAAAAAACTTGAAAACTGAGCTTTCAGTTCCTATATATTTTGCTCCGTAGACTAATCACGGCTACTACATGTGTGCAGATCTATAGTCAGGCAGCTGCGGACAAAACAGAACTTTTGATCCCAAGTGTCTCGTGCTCTCCAATTATAGACCCACATCTCTCCCCAGATGGAACCAAGCTAGCTTATGTTAGAGATAACGTGCTTTATGTGTCAAACCTTCTCTACAACACGTCAAAGCAGTTGACAGAGGGCACCAACGAGAATACTGTAGTAAGCATTATGTCCTATTTGTTTGATTTAGTTTGTCTCTCAGTTATGCGTGCTATTTTGCATAATATTTTCTTGTTGGTGGCATCGTATGTTTTATTCTGTCAGTTATATACTTATATCTTACTTGGGAATTATTTATTTCAGTTGTTTACTACATTAAATTAACTTAAGTTTTTCATGTTGCGATTCAGACGCATGGCCTTGCTGAGTTCATTGCACAGGTTGGTTCTGCTGAAATATGCTTCTTATTCTGATGTACAATTACTGGTCTGACCTAAAATACCCCACCTTTTCGAATACGATAAAAGGAAAAATTTAGGGAAAATAGTATTTTTAGTCATATAAGTTAACCCCTTTTTTTTTTTCAGTCGTGTCGGCTTTCACGAATTGAAAATATTTCTGTAACTTTCACTTTTTCGACATTTTGGTCCGGTTATAAGAGGTGAAACATCTGATTGACCAATATGACTCTGCTACGTCAACACCAACCGAATGGTTCACCTCCTACAGCCGGTTTCCGGACCAAAATTGGAAGTTGCAGGACTATTTTCAATTCGTGAAAGTCAACAGGATTAAAATCGAAATTGTTGTAACTTACAGGACTAAAATTAAAATAACTATTTCCCCAAAAGCTTAATGTGAGTTTGGTACCTGAAAAATTATCTATTCTGGCTGTAGGAAGAAATGGATCGTAAAAATGGTTATTGGTGGTCTCTAGACAGCAAATTCATTGCGTTTACTGAGGTTGATTCATCGGAGATACCTCTATTTCGAATCATGCACCAAGGAAAAGATTCAGTCGGTTCAGATGCACAGGAAGACCATGCATACCCTTTTGCTGGTGGTCCAAATGTGAAGGTCCGTTTAGGCGTTATTCCTGCCACGGGTGGACCGGTTAAGTGGATGGATCTTCTCTGTGGAGGAGAGCATGCAGAACACGGGGAATATCTAGCGAGAGTCAGTTGGATGCATGGGACCATTCTTACAGCTCAGGTGTTGAATAGAACTCATTCTAAACTCACGATCCTCAAATTTGATATCAAAACTGGCAAAAGTGAAGTAATCTTGGAAGAACAAAACGAAACTTGGATCAATCTGCATGATTGCTTCACCCCTTTAGACAAAATACCCAACAGATCATCTGGAGGATTTATTTGGGCTAGTGAAAAAACAGGATTCAAACATTTATATTTATACGATTTAGATGGGGTGTGTTTGGGCCCTATTACTCAAGGTGATGATTGGGTGGTCGAGCAAATAGCAGGAGTAAACGAGTCTTCTAACATTGTTTACTTTACCGGAACTTTAGATGGTCCTTTGGAATCTCATCTTTATCGTACCAATTTATTCACCGACAGTAGTACCAACGCCGTACAGGCTCCTTTAAGATTAACCCAAGGAAAGGGAGGACATGTTTGTGTGCTCGATCATCAGTTGCAGAGGTTTGTTGATATCCATGATTCATTAGGTTCGCCCCCCAAAATAACGGTACACTCCTTGCTCGACGGAAGCTTCGTTACATCTCTTTATGAACAGCCTACTAAAGTTCCCAGGTTTAAGAAATTCCCCCTTGAGCCCCCAGAGATTGTTCAGGTGGAGGCTAAGGATGGAGCGACTTTGTACGGGGCTTTATATAAACCCGATGCAGCAAGATTTGGACCACCTCCTTACAAAACAATGATTCATGTGTATGGTGGCCCCAGCGTGCAGCTAGTCAGTGATTCTTGGTTAAACACCGTTGACATGAGAGCACAATATCTCAGTAGCAAAGGCATATTAGTTTGGAAGGTTAGAATGCATGTATATAATTTAGCTGCAATTTTTTGGTTGCATTTTTTTATCACTTTTTATCTGCTTTTCGAATATGTGCTATCAGTGGTCCAACACTTCTATTGGAGCCTCTTGGTTTTCACTTTTTCTTTATTCACGTTTTCTTATAACTTTACAAAAAGAAAAAAGGGCTTAACTGCTGCTAAAATAACCACATTTTTGCAAATTGCAATCTAATTTAAATTTTAAAGTTTTGGCAAATAAAACATCAATTTTTTTTTGCAATTCGAATTCCTGGGTAGATTGTGTCATGCCTGTTTCTGACGTGTCATCTTGCTTGGCAACAATTTAAATCTCAACTGACGTCGTTCACCCTAATTACTACCCAAATGTTATAGTTCAACCTAAAATCTACCCAAGAGGGCAAGAGTCAATCTGCTAGAAAGTTCAAACTGCACTTTTTTTTTTTTTTTTTTTTTTGTTTGAATTGAGGTTTTATTTGCCAAAACTCAATTTTTTTTAGATTAGATTGCAATTTGTGTAAAGGTGGTGATTTTTATTGTTTTCACTGTTATTGGAGCCTCTTGGTTTTTTTAGGGAAAATAATTTTTTATTCCTATAAGTTAACACTGTTTAGGTTTTAGTCTTGTCAACTTTCACAAATTGATAATCCAATAACCTTCAATCGGTCAACATTTTAGTCAGGTAACTGCCAGTAGGAGGTGAAATATGGTAACTTTACACATTTCTGAATTCCCATATTCTTGTTACTTTACCCAAAAAAATAAAATAAAATTCATTTCTTGATATGCCTTTCTCAGATGGACAACAGAGGAACTGCTCGGCGTGGCCTCAAGTTTGCAGGTGCGCTCAAGTACAATTGCGGCCAGATTGATGCAGATGATCAACTCACTGGAGCAGAATATCTCATCAAACAGGGCTTAGCTAAACCTGGTCACATCGGATTGTACGGATGGAGTTATGGTGGATATCTCTCAGCAATGGCGCTCTCGAGATTTCCTCAAGTTTTCAAATGTGCAGTTTCTGGAGCTCCAGTCACATCATGGGATGGATACGACACCTTTTATACTGAAAAATACATGGGTTTACCGTCTGAAAACCTAACGCACTATTTACAAAGTGCGATTATGCATCACATTGAGAACATGGAAGGGAAGCTGTTGCTGGTGCACGGTATGATAGATGAGAACGTGCATTTCAGACACACGGCTAGGCTTGTGAACGCACTCGTGGCTGCAGGTAAGTCTTACGAATTGTTGATTTTTCCCGATGAACGACACATGCCTCGTAGACTTAAGGATCGTACGTATATGGAAGAGAGGATCTGGGATTTTATCGAGCGGAGTTTGTAGATAATCTTGCTTGAGATTAATGAATCTGTTGTTGTTCATCAAGATTGTAGTTTTTTCAGTGTTTGATCTTGAATTTTAAAACAGTTTTTCCGGTATTTATTAACTGAAGTCGCAGAATACCCATAACTTCTCAGACTTTGCAACTGATCTGTAATAAAATGGTGTATATAGCTGTACGAGAAATTGTTTTCCTTCATATCTTTGTATTGTTATGCTTGATATCTAAGTATAGAAAACTCGTATCAAATGATAGCAATATGCTATTGAAAAATATACTATACGTATTGAGTATTAGAAATAAGAAAATATTAAATTAAATATACTCGCATTTTGCTGTATAATGATGTTTTATTGATGAAAAAAGTATATGAAAATGAGAATTTGGTTATATCTATTCCGACTAATATCTTTTATCTCAAGCCAAGAGATTTGCCTGAAAACACAACAATAATATTGAAAGTAGAAAAATCCAAAGAAAAAATGCATGATCCAAGAGATGGTGGTTGGTGCAATATCAAAACCCATGTTGTTGTCCCCCATTAAATGTTATTCCAAAAGTAACACCTCCTTTATAATTAAAGGCAAGAAAGGTAGGGCATTCATTCTCTTGTTTCTTTATAATAATCCAACTTTAATTTCCTTCAATTCATCTTAAAATAATGACAGGCTTTTCCTTTAGCTTGAATGACATGTTAATCTCTTGTTACCCTTTTTCTTCATAATGCAAAGAAATGATATTTTCTCTTGGATGATGTATATGTATCTCTTTCCCCAGTTAAGGGAAATTAATCATAGCTTTCAAGTTAATTTCCACAGGCTATACCTCAAGTTTTGCTGCATAAAATTTGAACACAATGACTTGGATCTCCTATTAATTTCATTTCATGCATGTGGATTTTATAGGGTACAGTAGCACATGACTATGCCTTGGTCTTGAAACCAAAAATGTCATCATTCTATCATCGTTGAGAATAACAAATTTCGTGGGTTTTCACCTCATGAAATATTTTCAAAACAAAACTAATAATACAAAGTATACAGATATTCGTCTTCATTTTGAAAAGAAGAAGCATCAATTCATGACAATATTTATCTGATGTGGCGAAACTTGATTGGTCTGCCAATAAATGTTGTGTGTGAAGGACAATTTGGAGAATTCACATAACGGGCTAAGTCCACTATTTGAATAAATAAATAGAAAGGAACACGTCATAGTTTTTAAAAAGACCACATTCCTTGAAACACAATGCCCAGTGAAAAATAAGTAACATCTAATATAAAAACTACTAGTATAAAATTAATACTAACAAAAATTGTCTAAAATTTATCTCAAAATGACAAATAGATTGAGCCTATAAAAATAAACACAAATGATTGAATAATGGCGATAACATTCAATCCTTTTAAAGGAGTTTATTTATTGCAAACACTTTTAGTAACAAGTTTTAAATCATATTTCTTGAAACAATGTGTTATGCTTCTCCATCATTAGAATAATTGTCTTTCTCCGAACCGAACTAAGAACGAAATTGAAAGATATATAATTTTATACAATACTTTAATCCAATTTAATTATCTTTTCTTTTTTAAATGAAAGAGATTAATGAGACTTCAATTCTCCTTATTTATGGTGCATTATTAGTAAGTAATTGCATTATTACAATAGCTAAATCATGACACCTCGCTATACAAAATTTAAACATATCTTGAATGTGTTGGCTATATTTTTTAGCTAGACTTTTTATATTAATTTGGTATCTGCAATATAAGATTATACTCTAATATGAAAAGAAATGAAAATTTATTGCTCACAGTTTATTTTAATTGATCATTGTCATATGTAGTTGATTGTATTTATGATGCTATCGGATTTTTTTTTCTTATATAGTAAAATATTATTAATTTACTCGTGTTATTAATTCTTAGATGGAAAACAAATTAAATCAGTTCAATCTTGAGATGTGCTTGTATTTTTCTTATATTATTTATTTCTCTTTTAAAACGATAAAATGCCGAAACTCTTCCAATTACTGATAAGAGAGTGGAAAAGAGAGCAAATTACAGAGAACAACCATGGACGATGAAGATCTAAAGATTAGAGAGTCATTGAAGATGAATCGTGAAGAGAGAGTAGAGAGTAGAGAGCGGGCTAGGGTTACAAGAGAAGAGAGAAAAAATAGAGTGCAGAGTGATGTGAGTGAGATGGGCCGATTAATTAGTGATATGAGAATAGGTTTTGGTGAGGTGGGCCGATTAATGGGCTAATTAAATGAGTTTTAGGGAGTATTGGATTGGGTTAATTGAGTGGCAGTTGTGTAAATAAAATGGTATGAGAATAGTGTTAATTAAATGAGGTATGTCCATTTTATGAAATAAACCTTAAATTTTGAGACAAAAAAAATGAAAAGAAAACCTTAAAGATTTGGACGGAGGGAGTAACTTGATACGAAATTTAACATATTCAACTACAATTTATTTAAATTGAAAAGAATCGCAAATAATTTTTGCAATTACTAAAAGTAGCATTTGATTTAACCTTGGTAAAGTTCTATAAGAGATAACGGCGTTAAAAAAGATGGTTTACTGCTTTAAAAAAAGTAAAAAATGTGGGTTCAAACGACTCCTCATTATCATTTCTCTCTGCTCAACGGCCAAAAAATCTGTTAAATTCTTTTTACGGATACAAAATTCTTAGGGAGGAAAAACCTTCACATAAGCGAGCTGATCAGGAGTGATGAATAAAAAAAGGGGAAATGGATTTTAGGTAGCATTGTTTCTGATTTCTGTTGCGGTTTGATCCATCGAGAATTCAATTCGGTTTGGATTTTCAATTTTGCTTCACTCTGGTAAGGGATTCAAATTAATTCTCTCTCTATTTCATTCTATATGAGTATATATATATTTACTTACTGGGAACAGTCTAAAATTTCCTGTACAATGACATGCTTTTCGGATGTGAATTTGCCGAGAATAAGTTTGATCTGGCTCTATTTTGTTTTTTAAATATAGTGTTGATAAATGGAATTTTGTTGCTAGACTTGAAGCGCAATCAATGAATTGATATGAACCGATTCTCTTATGATTTATTTATATACACTGTGGTTATGACTAAAAATATGGGCTTTTGGTTAATTAGGGCTTTGATAAATTCCTCATTTTCTTCTACTTTCTTGGTGTTCAAGAAATTTAAAGAATGTCCTTTATATATAGGATCGAGTTATATCATTGATTGATGAGTTGAAGAAAATGTGTCTACTTAATATTCTGATTTAGTATAAGAACTGAAAGCTTGGATTTTTGCTGTTGTATAGGGTGAGTATTTGATCTTCTTGGGCTGCAATGTCTGTTGCCAGTGTAGCTCTTAGTCCTGTTTATGAAGATTATTGGAGCTCCCCGGGCCGTTTCCCGGGCCATCATGGCCCGTTCTCAAACGACTCGATTCTAATCTACCTATCAATTGGAGGTTCCGTGATTCCTATGCGTGTTCTAGAATCAGATTCAATTGCTTCTGTGAAACTCAGAATTCAAAAATGCAAAGGCTTCTTTGCAAAGAAGCAGAAACTCGTTTTCGATGGGAAAGAAATGGCAAGGAACAATTCTCCAGTGCGGGACTATGGCGTATCTGATGGGAATGTACTACATCTTTTCTTACGTCTCTCTGATCTTCAAGCCATCACTGTTCGAACAGTGTGTGGTAAGAAATTTGAATTCCATGTTCAAAGGAAAAGGAATGTGGGGTATGTGAAACAGCAGATTGCTAGAAGGGGAAACGGCCTTTTCAATCTTAACGATCAGGAATTGTTCTGTGATGATGAGGAGCTCGAAGATCAGAGGATTATAGACGATTTATGTAAGAACAATGATGCGGTTGTTCATTTTCTGGTTCGTAAATCAGCAAAACTCCGGGCCATACCCATTGAGAAAGATTTCGAGGTGTCAATAGAAGTATCAGATATTGAAGAAAAGGTATCTGATGAAGCCAATAGGGGTAAATTTCAGACCGAAAAACTTCCAGTTGTAGCTGTCAATCCTTTGGGACAAGATTTTATCCTAGAACCACTAACTTTTAATCCTAAGATTGTAATATCACCACTAATTAAAGAGCTAATTGAAGCCACTTTTAATGGGCTAGAAAGAGGTAACCAACCTATTATGTCGTCTGAGGGGTCGGGTGGCGCCTATTTCATGCAAGATTCATCTGGTCAAAACTACGTCTCTGTTTTCAAGCCAATTGACGAGGAGCCCATGGCTGTAAACAATCCTCGTGGACTACCATTGTCCTCAAACGGCGAAGGTTTGAAGAAAGGTACACGGGTAGGAGAAGGGGCGTTTAGGGAAGTTGCTGCGTATATTTTAGATAATATAGGGTTTGCTGGGGTCCCGCCTACAGTCATGGTCAAATGTCTGCATCGTGGGTTCAACTATACGAAAGGTTCTAGAAGTAAGATGGGGTCACTTCAGATGTTTGTGAAGAACTCTGGAAGTTGTGAGGACTTTGGTCCTCGTGCTTTCCCTGTGAAAGAAGTGCACAAGATATGTGTAGTCGATATAAGGCTGGCAAATGCAAGATAGACATGCTGGAAACATTTTGATCCAGAAAGATGACGTGGCCGGTCAAATAGTTCTTGTCCCCATTGATCATGGTTACTGCTTGCCTGATAATGTAAGTGTCCTTCCGTTCTTACATGTTTACTTAATATTTTTGGCTTACGAGCACTTTGTGAGAATATTTTCGTATTATATTGATATCTTGTTCTAGATGACTTTATCCTAGCAGGGTTTTTTATTCTCTGGGCACCACATTATGTTTACGAGTAACATTCTTATAATTGTCAGCTTCAACTGTGTACAACTAATTTTTTTTAGTAAAGGAACTAATGCAATTACACGGTGCACTTGGTGCATACAAGTTTTTGTCTTTGTTTATTCAAATATCATTGTATAAATATATATTATCTGCCTTGCAGTTCGAAGATTGCACATTTGAGTGGCTCTACTGGCCTCAAGCTCGGGGAACCTTTTTCTCCGGATTTCACCACTTACATAGACTCTTTAGATGCTGAGAAAGATCTAGAACTTCTGAGGTTTCATGGATGGAATGTTCCAGGCAGTACTGCACGTGTCTTTCGCATTTCCACCATGCTTTTAAAGAAAGGTGCAGATAGAAGGCTTACTCCCTACACCATTGGAATCATAATGTGCAGGGAAACGGTGAAGAAAGAATCTGTTATCGAGAAAATGGTTCAAGAGGCAGAAGAAGCCGTGCTTCCTGGAAGCAGCGAATCAGCTTTTCTTGAGTCCATTGCAACGATCATGGATCGTTACCTTGACGGTCTTTCCACTTAGGTGGTGTTTGCAAATGAGAATGCAAATTCAGAATCACTTTTTTTCCACTTAGGGATTGAAAGAAAGTGATTCTTGGGTAAGCTATTGTGAAGGTATATAAAATGTTTATACGAAACCCCTATAATGGTTGATCGAGTAATGTACTCCGTCCTGCTTGTTGGTCTGAGATGCGAGTTATGTGTAATGTTTGTCACAAACTTGTTCCCTTGTTAAAACCTCTTCTGGTTTACTTGTTCCAGAAACTACATTCCTGATGACTGTGTTTGTGTGTTTTACTATAAGAAATAAATAAAATGATGTGCTTGTGTATAGTAACTTGTGGCATTTTACCTATCGATCTTAGTGTAATTATAATTTGTCTAAACAAATCAAGGAACTCGTATAAACCCATTGCGGCCCATTATTGATTGTAGTCCCATTATGGCCCATTTGTAATATGGATTACAGGCCCATTATCTTGAACTCCTTATAAACTAGAACTTCGTATCTAAAAAAATAAAAATATACTTGTCAAAACGTTAAACTATTCGAGGGTTACTCACAGTTTTATTTATTTATTTATTTTCAAAACTGGTTGAAAAGGTTTGTGAATAATGAATTCTCACCAAATTGTACGTTGAATGACAATTGACTTAGTTAGAAGGTTAGTCGTATACTAATAATCGGTCGGACCATAAAGTCTTGTCCAATCCAATTATGGTCTATGTATGTTGCATTATTATCAATTATCTTGTCTGCATTTTTATTATATTTTAATAATAATCTCTTTTATTATGCTCCACTTGAATGGATGAATTTGAAACTCATGAATTTCACACATAAATCATCATCCTCCAATGAATTTATAAATACTTAGATTTGAGAGTTCAGTATAAAATGGAGAGATTTCAAAGCCTCTTTAAAACCTAATTATTTGAAATCCCTCATCTTTACCCCTTCACTCCCTCTCCCCCTTCAACATTTTTTCAATACTCTCAAATCTTAGTATTTGTAAATACATTGGAGAGTGATAATTTGTGTGTGAAATCCATGAATTTCAAATTCATCCATCCAAATGAAGCATAAGATTTTTTCTTTCTTTCTTCATTCTTTTCGGTTGAATAAATTGTTAGAATTTTGAAATTTCTTTATATTTAATTTTTACTATTCTAACTATCACCTACCTCCATCGAAAGGAACCTATCTATGTAATTAATTTACAACCAACATAATCAATTTGCTCAATTATTATAGTCCAATAAAAAATTGAGTGTGAATTTATGTTTTTTTCTTCTCAAGGAGAATCTATATTATGATATAAATTATGATATAAATTAAAAGAGAGTAGATTTTAGTTATACTAAGCAAGCTTCCAATATTACTTGTGAATTAAAAGATTAAACTAATATAAATATTTGTATTTTTTTCTTCTTAATAATACGATTAGAAAATACAATATTTCACTAATACATATTTGGGCTTGGACAATTTATTAAATAATTTTAGAGAATGGTTATAATAATTGCATTTATCTTGTCCAACTTGATAATTTATTAAAAAACCGTCATTCAAAAGATTGGGAGGCGGCGGTTTTCAACCGATTTTGGATAATGGTTAATAATAATCGTCAAGCAAAAAGGTTTGGACAACTGTTAATAAAATTGCCTAACTTTTTTTTTTTTTTAATAATTTCTTTTATTATGTTAGATAGACAATGGTTATAAACCGTCATCCAACATCTTTTTTTTTAATTATTAATTTATATTTTAATAATCCTATAATAAAACCATAAACCAAAACTTATATATACATCCAATACCATAAACCATAAACCATGAACCATAAATCAAAAATCCTATAATAAAACCATAAACCAAAACTTATACCACATCCAATACCAAAACATCAAATAAATAAAACATACATCATGAAATAAATAAACATACACATCATAAACATACGTCCAATTAATACACCAAAAAACATGAAATATATATCATCACAAATATATAATTTCATTACATGCTACCAAAATTTCAAACAACGATCACTCAATATCGTATGAATATAAGAATCGATTGTAAAGGTAAGTCAATCTTTTTTCCATTTCTCCAATCTTTTCTTAGAGTAAGACTTGAGCTCACGCTCATAGACAAACCGCAAAACAACTCTAATCAATCAATATAGTATGAATTTTTATTCAATCAATAATAATTTAAATAAATCGATAAATTGATTTACAAAGTAGGAATGTTTAAGAGAAGGCGGATTATATCTTCAATAAAGCAACACACAAAATGTCCACAATGTTCATTATCTCGTTGTTCGGAACTCGTTGATTAACAATTATAATCACGATTACAATTATGATTTCTTTTCTATTAATTTGATAATTTACTAAATTAAATTTACCTTAATGTTAATTCAATTCACTTTATTTAACTTAGATCTTGAACCTTGACTAAGGCTTTCCAATACATCATCATCACACTATTATTATTATAATTAAAAATAAAAATAGATTAAATATGCATAATTTTAAAAGTAAAACAAATCATTATATAGAATATTAAAATGAACTTACGCCCATATATGAAACGAGATCGTATGCGATTTGAATAAACTCCATCCCGAGTTGGGTCCATAAAATACACACTTAATGTATTCACCCAAAGACTCAATGGTTCCTATATTTTATTGAGAATATTAAAATTAATGCAAATTTAGCATATATATGTGCAAATATTATAAACATGAATAAAAATTTTAACGAAATGTTTATCACTCACCCCATATTTGTTGGTAAAAAAAATGAGATGTTTCGCCCCGTTTGATTCAAAGATATGATTAACTAACCCATCCATGGTTTGTACTTATCACCCAATATGCAAGACATTTGGGGAGACGAAGGAATACATTCCACTTGCTCATACATCTTTAGAGAGATATACCTCACCCAAATATCTTTAACCAACATATATACGCTTAATTAATATTTAAAAAGAAAATTAAACTATACAGAAAAGTGAATATTGAGAATTAGTAAACACATACCGAGGTAAAGGGCTATGGTGGTTGCACTCAACCACTGGTCATTCAAGACTTCGCACACATTTTTCGAATTTAATTTATTTCGATGAAAGTCTTTGAGAACTGTGGCGATCTCGAAAGCATTAGAATAAGTGCACCCTAGATCATACATAATTCGGATCTAAGTCTCCAAATAATGGATAACCAAGGACGAGCAAAAGAGTCCTCGTTTCCTATCGCCTCTTGGTGATTTCTTCCGAGACAAGATTCTACAATTAATTTGCAATATTATTTAGAATCACAAATAAGATAATGAACTTTAATAACATATAACCCTCATGGACTTTAGAGACCAAGTTGCTCGGCCATTCGATTTTTGTCGGATCACGTAAAGCCCGATGGTTTTTCATCGATTGTTTTAATAAATGATAGGATGACCATGAATCATTCCATGGGAGCTCAGGTAATGTTCTGTGGCTACCAACCGACGGGATCCTCCAAATAAAGGTAATAAAAGGTTAAATAAGATATTTAGTTAGAAAAAATACACTAGTCTTTAATTAAAACAAATGTGAGCACGATACTTGTGCCTCAATAAAGTCGTCCCTGTTGAAAACATAATGAAACACTATGTTCAAAGCTTTGCTCCACTCGATTTCGACATTCTCGCGGGCTCGTTCTTCTCGGACCTCAAATGTTCCACATCTTTTAGACAACTTGGCAACCTATTCGTTAGTATACCCACCATATTCATGGCTTGAATTGTTTGTCTTAAACACGCCATATGGGATGCTCCTAACGACCTATAGCCCCATTCAAACAGTATCATCGGGTACGATAACGCGGAAACCATTCAAATGGTTCGAGATAGACGTTTGAATCACAAAAAAATAAAAGATTATTATTTAATTATTTATTTATAAATAATAGTTTGTAATTGAAAGATAAATTAATGGATAGATTAATGACAATGGGATCGTGAATATTCTCAAAGTAGTGAAATAAGTTTAAACGGGTAAATAAAACTCTCTCCACTTTTTTCTTCTTTTCTTCTTTCTACGATAAAGATGAACGTGTCCCTTTATTAGATATATTAAAATGAATATAAAAAAAAATTAAAATTAGGATTTTGATCTCACCATATTTTTCTTATTTGCATAACCTTTGTTCGATCCAATATCGAATATTTTTATTACTTCGATTCTACACAAAGATAATAGAAATATGATAAACAGAAAAAACTTAGGGCATTAGAAATTGAAATGACATTGATCAATTTTCGAAATCATCCTCCATATCCACAAACTCCTCCCAAAGATGGAGCCACCATAGGGCTATGGATTAGCCAGTAAAGACCGGTTTCGAATCTCGTGTGTTACTTCTCAACCAAGTCCAAAAATTCTTGGCCATAGATAGCGACAATATTTGCTTCTTTCTTTGTGTGGTCAAAACGAATGTAGTATATACGCATATAACATAACAATTTAGTAAATTTAAGGGTCACACTACAACTTTCAATAAATATATAATTAACATACCGAGTCAATAATCTTTCCTTGTTTGGGGGCTACCCAGTCCTGGTCTTTGGCAAAGACGATAGGATCAAATAGACAACAAATGTGCTGTCAAACTCATTGAACCAATAACATAGTATTTAATTAGTTCAACGATCAATCAATATATTTATCGATTTGATTCAATTGTAATAAAATTACCAAGTATTTTTCCTTGCTAGACTTAATAGATGACATGGTGACTATGAAAGTGCGCTTTCTCCCCGATCTGCTTAGTGATGGTGGGAGCATTGTCACTCTCTCAAGTCATCGGGATGTTGTATCGATCATGCCATGATCTCCATTTAATATCCATCATCATCTCCATCATCTACGGGATATGGCAAACGAGACATGATCCCGTAAAGCGAAGAAACAACATTTAATAAAAAAAAACAAACAATATTCAATAAACCGGAAGAAACAATTAATAAAAGCAGAAGAAACAAAAAAAAAAACAACATTCAATAAAGTCGCACAAAAAAGACTTGTTTTTTTTTTTTTCGTTTTTTACTCATTGCAATTTTTTGTTGCTTCTCAAGACAATATGTATCATAATGTATCATCATTAATCATCTAATTAAAGAAACACACTATCCATTCATTAAATTAATAACCAAAATATATCCTAATGTATTAATCCTAATTTATGCTTAAATCCTAACACAATCGTATTATCAAACACCTTAAGTGCATTATTCATCTCTAACAAAATGTTCATTTTTAACACTAACAAAAATTAATCCAAGCCACTAACAACAATTAATCCAAGCTACTAACAACAATATAATTAAACCAACATTAATCCCACACTAACAATAATTAATCATAACAAATTAGCTATATATATACTAAACATATATATATATATATATATATATAAACACATTTATATATATATAGTAGCTTATAACAACTAATCCATATATATCATAACAATTAATCCCAAACATATATATATATATAAACACATTTATATATATATATATATCCTAACAATAATTAATCCCAAACATATATATATATATAAACACATTTATATATATATATATATCCTAACAATAATTAATCCCAAACATATATATATATATATATCCTAACAATTAATCTCAAACATATATATATAAACACAATATTTTTTATATATATATATATATATATATATATATATATATATATATATATATATATATATATATCCTAACAATTAATCCCAAACACACACACACACATATATATATATATATATATATATAAGAAAAAAAATACCTATATAAATGGGGGGGGAGGGGGAGGAGGGGAGGGAGGGATGGCAGAGGGAGGAGAGGAGGGAGGGGAGGCGACGATTTATGGGAGAGGAGGTTTTTCAGGACGGCGATTTTTGGACGATGTGGGTTGGAGGATAAACCAGATCATGAACACAATGCCGTTAATATTAGAGATAAATTGCATGATATTTTAAATGAGTATGCTCTACTAAAAAAAATATTTTCTATTGGTTTTGATAATGCTAGTGCAAATACTACTCTTATTGAAGATCTTACAAATATTTGTCAACCATATCTTGGTGAAAAATTTTTTCATGTTAGATGTATGTGTCATATTTTAAATTTATGTGTTCAAGATGGTTTAGATGCTTTGAAAGAACAAGTTGGTCCTATTAGATCCGCTTATTTATTATATGTCGAGACATTCAAAATTGTTGAAAAAATGGAAAGTTTTTTGTAGAACATACAATAATCCCAAAAAATTTTCTCTTGATGTGTCAACTCATTTGAATTCCACGATAAATTGTTAAAATGAGTCTATGGATTATAAAAGACGCTTTTATGTACATTTTTACTCAAGAAAAATTGTGGTATTCGTTTATATCCTCAATATTGGGATTCATGCACTTTTTTGTGTAAAATTTTGGGAATTTTTAATGATTCCACAAAAGTGTTATCCGGTGTGTTTATTATCCTACGTGTAATGATTATTGTATTAAAGTTGTTTCATGTGTTAAATGAAAATATTACAAATCCTTTATTAAGTGGTGCTACTTTCTCTATGATGCAAAATGGAAAAAATATTTTACAAATATTCCCGATCTATTTGGTTAATAAAGTGTTTGATCCTAGAGTAAGATTGGATGGATTAATAATGATGTTAAATATGTATTATAATTATTTATTTCCTAATAGACATATGGTAATGGGTGAAGATGATGTATATCCTAATCCAGGAAGAGATTGGTAATCTGGATTAAAAGTTACTTTTAATGCCTTTATTTAGAGAATATATGGTCCCGGTTTTGAAGAAAATTTTGGTGGTGGTGGCTCTTCTATGAGTCAAGAAGAAGATATATTAACAGATTTTTTTGATGAACGTTCTCAAAAAACGCCCAAGGTCTACTTCTAACCCTTATTACTTAACTTGATCATTATTTATCCTCTTCATTTGTTCGTTTGATGAAGATGAAGACAACGCTTACTTTTAATATACTAAAGTGGTGGTCGAGGATGAAAAATATCTATCCAATATTGTCAATGCTAGCAAGAGAAATTTTTGCATCTCCGCCTCAACCGCTGCCGTTGAACAAGTTTTTTTTAGTTTGGGAGGCTACACTTTGATGCAACGAGATCGAATATGACCGTTGAAAACGTGGAAAACCAATGCTTGCTTGATGATTGGGTAAGAGCCAAAAAGAGAAGTCAAGAATTTGTTGATAATGATGATCAAGATAGTTCAAGAAACTACCACCGAAGTGATGCATGAAGAATCGAATCGATCCAAATCAACGAGGTAAGTTTGAGGTAAGAGAACTACGGACTTTTGATTCCTATTTGGATCGTGAAAGGCAACTTAATTTTAAGTTTCAAACTTAGAATTTCTAAGTTTATTTCTTAAATTTAAGCTCAAGTCCAATTCTTTAAATCCCCCGCCCCCTCCCCCAAATTTATTTTGTAAAGTTTAAAATTTTAAGTTGTAATTGTAATTACTAATTCGATATAGTTCACTTTGTAATTTGTAAAGTTGTAATAGTTCAATTAATTTGTAATAGTAGATTACTAGCTTATTTTAAGTTAGAATTACTATTTTTTTGTATTTTGTATTTTGTATTTTATAATAGTTCATTCAATTATTTCTAAGTTAATTTTGGTATTGTACTAATGTTATTGTTATGTTTTAACTTTTAATTATTGTAATGTAATCTTTAATTTAAATTCTCATATTAACAATAATACAATAATTAAATTTCTCATCTACATTCTTTCAAATTTTAGATCCAAAAAATCAAGAAAAAAAAAAAAAAAAAAAGCAACCGGAACCGGCGGTTCGGTCGGGTTCGGAATGAACGAAACCGATGATCAAGGGGTTCGGTTCGGTTCGGTTCCACCTCCGGAAATTTTGGAACAACGGTTCGAACCGAACCGGGCGGTTTGAGCATCCCTAGGGACAGTGATACTGTTTTCACATTCACCCATGTCAATTGGTTCACATGCTCCCTTTTTTACGTTATGGGTGGCAGGCCAGCCTTACATAAATACCTGCTCTACGCATTTACTCTACCAAAAATACTTAATTTTCCGCCGACACAATTCAATTTTACCTCTTTATTTCCGATTATTTCTTTTTACAAAAGGACGGAATTACTCCAAATGGACTTTAAAGTGTATTTTTAAAATATATAAGTTTTTACATTTTAGTGTAGATAAATTATATGTTTAATTATAATAAATTGTATGTTAAAAAAAATAATTATAATACGCACAGTGCACCTTGTGCACATGAAATGCATTCCAATTATTCACGTCCATTTTTTCTATGCACACCCTAACGTTTTGGTCAAACGTATTAAAAGAAACCATTCAAATAGCTTTATGTTTTATGAATGATATCCAAAATTAGAAGAAAATGTAAACTTAAGACGAAAGATGAACATTTTTGTAAAATTATTTGAGAGATATTTTTGACTTTTTTAATATGAATAGTGGAAGTGTAGAAATGATATGGTGTTCGACGGCATCATCCCTAATTCTTCAAAGATTACGGAAGCGATTAGCAAGATCATGGTCATAGATAGTAGCAAACACTCCTGAAACTAGACATATTTCTTATTCGACCTGGCTAATGAAATCCAGAAATGTAATTCCTTAGTAGTTGTAATTGAATTTGGTACTCAAGACTGTTACTTGGTGTATCAATTGTGTCCCATATGCTCTTGTTTTTTTTTATTGTACCCCATTTCTTAATCAATGAAACAATATTTAAAAAAAAAAAAAAAAAAAGGGATATGTATAACTTCACCCTTTTACAATATTACAAAAGGATCAAAAATATTTACCGACACCGAATTTTGCCTAGATAAATTAAATATACAGTCTACATCCATTATTGATCATTTTGCATACCACCTGCTACAGCCCCCACCAACTACACAAGTAATTGCCAATCTCAGAATAATATTCCTTGCATTTCTCAAATTTCACACAACTCATAAACTATACTCATATACATTGTCAGATCAGTTTGAAATCATAACATTCAATTGACAAACTACACAACATGTTACATGTAACGAACCAAAACCAAAAATTATTTTATAATAAACTGTAATAACTATATATACCAACTTACCAATATAATCAGAGGCCACTATTAAGGCATTTTTCCTTGTACAAAACACAATGTACTTATGAATTTTCAAGTTGATAGCCCCGCCAAGAATGCCACCCCGGTCGACGGCAGCCACGTCGATCCATAGATAAATTGCGCGACCGTGAACTTGCTCGCCTCCTCCACCGCCGTGATCACGCGATAACCCGGCCACTTCACCCGCTGCCCGATCGCCCCACCCGGCCCGAAATTCATGTACTCTCCGTAATACAGTGTGTCAAGGGCAAATGTGGCATTCCACTCCAACCACCCCTAGGGTGAATGTGGTCCCCATGTACGAAGTACAACTTCCACGGCCGCCCCAGATACGTCGGGTAGGACCCTTTTGCCGCCTCCAGGTCGGCCTCGGCCACGATCTGACAGGCGTGGATTGACATACCCGTGTTTTGATTAGGGTCCTTTCGGTTTTGGGCCGTGATGGTGATATTTTATAATATGAAATCCACAGTGCCGTAGATGTCACACTCGCGATAAAATTGTCTCTGCGAGTGCGTATATAGTGTGTCTTGGTATCCGATGATATTGCACCGGTAGATCACCGCGTGATCGGCTCCGACACGGAGGGCCACCGCTTGATGCTTGTTTGGTCCGGCGTAGTTTTCAAATGTCATGTCCTTTGCAATAAAACCAGCCCCAGTTGCAGCTGCATGATAATTATTAATTATATATATTACATAGTTATTATTTTAATTTCAAGTGGGAAATGGATAAAAAATTAAATAAACAAAACTCCTTGCCCCACTTAATCCTCTCAATTCGTAAATTTATTATGAATAACACATAATAAAAAAGAAGTGAAAAATATGTGAAATTCGTACAGTCTCTCTCTGTATTTACTAAAACATATACATTAACATATTATCATCCAATGTTTATTTAGAGGGAGTTGATAACGTACATATGTGATATGACCCACCAATAATGTGTGACACAGCTTTATATTGATACAGAAACTAAATTTGATGGGCATGCAAATATATATGCGTGTGTGCATATATAGGACAGAGGAATTGATGCAATAAGAGATAAGAATCACGAGAAAATGGTACACTTTTGAATGTGTCTAAAAGGAAGATTACAGTTGAATGTAATTATAATACAGAATGCACTCATCCATCCATACACCACTTTTTTATTTGTGATAATGCTCCAAAATTAATTCCATTATTCAACACTAGCATCTTATTTTCTCTTTCTTATGTCACATTGATCAAAGCTTTATGCCTATTTGAAACTGGGGCCCGAAATTGAATAATTCGGCACTCTACGCCTGCTCACTAGGTTATTAAAGAAAAAAAGGGACAAAATATACGTAACAGATGATATCATTTCAAAATAAAAGTCTGAACTTATAAAAAGGTGTAGACTAGTTAATTCCATGAAGTCAAGATTAACGAACAAACCATTTACAAAATCAATCTTTAATATGCATCGACCTGGGTTGACTCAGTTAAGTAAACTAATTTGCTTTAATATATGCATCCAAGAAAAGTGAAGGCGCCTACCAGCTGTCCAACCTCCACTCAACAAACAATAAGGTGTAATGTTATACAGCACATGAGAGGTTCCAATTGAAAGGGAAAGGGACAGACACTTATGTAATTCAAATTGTAAACCTAAATTAAATTTACTAGATAAAAGTTCCCTATTCATAGACCATCACAAGTAAAGAGGCTCTCTCACAGAATCCTATGTTCATAGTAGCACCCAATTAAATGATTGATTATAAAGACATGAAAGATATTATTCTACAAAATTGTCCAAACAAGAACAGCTACCTTACATCAAAAGTCTAGGCTTGAGGCGAGGCTCTATCACATTATGCATGTCACAAGAATTAATATGGACCTTACCACCTCCAAAGTGAGTAAAACACACGCGTGCCTTTTACTATTATTATTTGATATTATATCTTGCACTTTTCTACATTATATGCATCTCTATTTCATAAATAGTGGATAAACTTTACAAAATTATTACATTTTATACGACATTTTGGAGCTAATGATTGTCATACAAGAGATTACCTCTTAAATTTAAATCAATGGGAAAATAATTTAAGAATTAATGAGACTGGAAGGGTACAGTGGTCAATTTAGGATTAATTTGTGGTAATGGATAGACAAGAATCAAATTAAAAAGTTGGAATGATTGACACGTGCATCTTCAACCACTGAACTACATGCAAATGCCAAACAGCCCACCGTTTAGTCGGTTTTTACTTTTAGCTTCCACTAATTATCAACAGAAATATGGGGGTGGGGGGAGAAAAGGTAAATAGTGAAAAAAGTGGAAGTGGTTGGATGGAAATTTACCAAAAGTAGCGGTATGGAAAGTCGTAATGTTATCCTGGATGCTTTTTCCACCTGCAATGACCGTCTTACCCTTACCATCTCCGACGAACATAACATTGGTCTTCTTCCTCCCCACCTTCAATATATCCTCCTCATACCTGTATACCAAAATTTCACCAATTATGAATTATTTTAGCATATGTTTGCAACTAGAGTATAAATTAATACGGCTAACTCATAACATCTTAAATTACAAGGGAGACATGAAATGTGGGAATATTAATGCTATATTCGGCGAAATACATAAAAGCGGGCATCCAGCATAATTTTTTTACACCAAAGTAGCAATATTATATTTAATACATTTGATCGCGAATAATTAATACTCCCTGTCCCAAACTCCATGTTAAAATAATCACTTATTTTTGTCCTAAACTCTACTATAAGGTAAAATTATTTACACACTTTATCATTTAAAATATTAATAAATAATATTTTTCACTCTTAATTATTTATCATTTTATCATATAAAATAATAATAAATAACTCTTCCTATCACACCACTTTATCATTATTCCATTAAATTCTTATGAACAGTAAGAATTCCATATAATTTAGGCCTTGAGAGAGTATCTTCTTTCATATAATAGCATAGTGCCAATGTGGATTATGTAGTCAAATTTTACACTCAATTTATATAATTTATAATACGGGGAAAAATCAAATTGACAAATCATTAGACCGGCCTGAGACTCTTGTCATTTCAAGTTTAAATTATTGCAGTATCATATCCTAGAAAATGAATTTTATATTGTTCACGGGATGAAATTGGAATTAGGAAACCACGGTGACAGGGGCACTAAAGTAATTTCGAGTATGATAATTAAAAAGGCCACCGACTATTTCAAGGTACAGGTGAACTTACTTTCCTGCCCTCACGTAGATAATAAATCGACGAGGACTGTACTCTGGCACCTTTTTGATAGCCTCCGCGATCGTCTTGTACGTTCCGTTGCCGTCTTTTGAAACGACGATATCTGCAGTAATCGCAGTCACCGGCAGATCCAGCAGCATCCTATCCCTCCGCGATAGCCACGCCGGAAACTGCCTGTGTTCCTCATTGCTCAGCAATCGCCGTCGCCGATTGTGTATCGGAATACCAGAGAAATCGTCTCCGCCGCTGGCGGCGGCGTATATCGCGAGACAGTTGCTCACGAGTTCCGATAAATCCTTCAACCGATCCGTGATTTGATTCTTCACGTAGCCGTTCAATTCGGTGAAGCCTTCGTTGCAGGTGTCCTGATTCGTTAACGAGGCGCTTAGCCAGGTCAACACGTCCTGAGTCGACCCGCCGCCGCCGCTGGGGGCGACGGAAGTGAGTGAGCGCGAGAGGAGATTCACCGAATCATCCAGAAGCTCGAGGCAATCCTCATACGCCGACCTGAAATTGAAACAGAATTGGGGCTAATTGACCTAATTTTTCGAGAAATCGATAAATGTAACATCATAATTGAGTCTAATTCACCTAATTTTTGGAGAAATTAATAAATGCGATAACATAATTAAACAGAGAAACTGAAATCAGTTACAAGTTGGTAACAAACCTGACGTGAGGATTCATATTGAGATTGCTGATTTCAGAGGCGAAATAGAGAGCGCGGCCAAATTTCTGCAGCGTCATATTAACGGAAATGTGAACGAGATCCTTGCCGGAGGCTGCGGCAGCACCAGGGAAGTCGATTAGCGAGTTAACACAGAGATTTGGGTATCGAGTCTTGCTACAGGCTCGAGACATGGCTTGAGAAGGTCGGTGATAATGCAGGCGTTCTCCGCCTCCAGAATCGACTGTTTGGCGAATGACGACGATGACGAGGGCGGCGGAGACGGCGGATGCTGCTATGAGCGTGGCGGCGATAATTAGGAGGAGCTTGAGTTTAGATTTTTGGGGAGGGCGGGCTGAGTCGATGGTTAAGCTTCGGGATGCGGAGCCACCGCTAGGCTCGGGTTTTCCGAGCCTGCCGTATTCCATTGGTTTAGGCTTGGAATTATGAAGGAAATGCGGGTTGGGAGTTGGTTAGTGAAGAGGAAAGAAGTAGTGGTTTTGTTACTGGTATAGGTATGGGGGGGATTATTCATTATTGTAGGGAAGATACTACATTATATAATTTATACATATATGGATAGTTGCATGCTATTGCTAGGGGGGGGGCGTTCCCCCCTTAGGATTAGCTGGAGTCTACTAGCAGCAATTGCTACTTTTACTGAGACTGAGAGAGAGCTGCTAGATTGTCAACTGTTGACTGCTGACGTCTGTATTTTGGTATTATCTTATTTTGCTGACATACTCCCTCTAAAACACTATACTGTTCCATTATAGATTAGATTAAACACATATTAAATGAATAAAAATATTCAATGAATTACCATGATTTGGAAATTCACAAAATCGAATACATTTTGAAAAAAAAAAAATGATTTCGAACAACAGAAATCAATTTTCAGAATCATTTTCTTTCAAAATTACCTCTTGCCACTTATGAAAAAAAATGTGATTCTGATAGTTGATTTGTAAGATTTAAAACACACCCTTGTTTTTATGTTTCATTTTAGTGTTTTTATTATTTAAGTACACCTCCATCCCAATGTAAGTTTTACAATTGAAATTGAAACAAATTTTAGAGAATATAGTATGAAAAGTAAAAAGGTGAAGAGAGAAAGAGAAAGTATGTTTATTTAATATTAATTTGATTTATGCGTAAAAAGTGGTTTGAGATGTGAACTATAATCCAAAGGAGATTCGTACTCTCAAATCAATTATCACTATTTAGCTCAAGTAAATCTTATGAAATAACTCAAATCGAAGTATATCAGCGTATGTATATGTTCGTGTGATTTGTGTTACCTGGAGAAAGTATTTATATCCCTTGAGAATCAGTTATTCATTACTCTTTGACCAGTTGTCTCTCATGCCATGTCATCTCACCACTTTCTCAGAACCAACTCGTAATCCCATTCTCTCCAACTTACTTTTCACCCGGATCGAAGTCCTGAGCCGTTGATCTTTCAATCCAACGGCTCCGCTTATTTCGGATCTGCCAGCTTCCTCCCAACAAGACCCTAGAAATCGAAACCACGTCATTCGACACACTATCCAGAATTCATCTAACTCGGATCATGGCTTGCTAGCCGTTGACCCTCCTCATCTAATGAATCATATCATTCCTAGCTATATTCAGGTGATCATCTCACTACTTCAACACTTCTTAACCCCTCACTAATACAGATTTAGGCTTGGGAGAAATTTGTTAAAATGAGCTTGAGAAGCGATTATATAAAACTCTCCAAGTAACAACTCTTGAATGAATGGCGATAAAAACCGCTCTCCAAGATATTCAAGACTTGAGAGCGGTTTTTAATCAGACAGACTTGGAGAGCGGTTGTCAACCGCATTCCAAGCGATTAAGCTAAGACAAACGGTTCACAAATCATTGCCTAACCCTTTTTTAATTTTTATATATATATAAATACACTTGGATAACGGCTTTTAATCGTTGTCCATTATATATATATATATATATATATATATATATATATTTTATTTTATTTTTTAATTTAATTTATATTTTTAAAATCTTGTTTATATAAAACCAAAACTAAAAACTAAATTTTACACCACACGATAATTAATTGTCCAATACCAAAAGATCAAATAAATTAATGCATACACATCATGAAATAAATATTAATCGTCCAATACAACAAATTAAAACATGCATATCAATACAAATATATATATAAGTAATATGCTATCAAAAGTTATCCCAATCTATCTATAATTATACAAGAATTGAATGTAAAGGCATTCTGTCCAATCCATTTTCCATTTGTTCATTCTGTTTTGGAGTAAGACTTGATGGGACGATCATAGACAAACCGCAAAACAACAATCAATTAATCAATATAGTTAGATATATAGTATGAATTTTTATTCAATTAATAATAATTTAAATAAATCGATAAATTGACTTACGTTGATAGAATCAGCGGTTTGAGAAGTCACAGATATATCTTCAATATAACAAAGACACAAAATGTCCACAGTGATCACTATCTCGTTGCCTAGGTACCTGTTGATTAGCAATATAATCAAGTAATATTACAATTATAATTATTTTATATTAATTTGATAATTTAATAAATTATATTTACCTTAACATTATTCCAGCTTACTTTATTGAATTTAGCTCTTGAGCCTTGATAGGAGGCGACTCAATATTGGGTCATCACACTATTATTATTAGAATTAAAAAATAAAGTTAGATTAAATATGCATAATTTTAATAAGTAAAACAAATCATTATATTATAATATTAAAAATGAACTTAATCTTCCATGTACAAATTAAGATCAGGTCGATTTGAGGTCAACCCATTCGCAGCTGGATCCATAAAATACACATTTAATGTGATCATATTTATGGCGACCAACACCCAATGATTCATATATTATATTAAGAATATTAAAATTAACAGTAAATTTAGCTTATGTTCAAATATCATATATATTATGAATATAAATTTTAATGAAATGTTTATTATACTCACCCCACATTTGTTGGCCAAAAAATGAGATAATCTCTGTCAGTATAACTCAGCATATGAGAAACTAACCGCTCCATGGTGCGTGGTCCTATCTCCCATTAAGCAAGACACTTGGGGGAGACGGCGAATACATTCCACAGGTCCGAGGATCTGCGGAGAGATATACCTCACCCAAATATCTTTAACCAACATATATACGTTAATTAATATTTAATTTGAAAAGTAAACTATATAGAAAGTAAATACTGAGAATTAATTAGTAAACACATACCTGAGGTATAAGGATATGCTCGTTGCACTCAACCATCGGTCGCTATTTATTTTGATCACATGCTCCTAAACGATGTATTCTTCAATAGTAATTCCAATGAAAGTAAGCATTCATAGGAATCGTGATCATATCGAAGTCGAGGACTCCACTATCACTTCCACCGTATTCTCAGATGGTGTAGTCGTGATCTAAATCTCGTGCGAGGATAACCAAGTCTGCGATCACCAATAGTGGAGTCCTCGTTATCTCCTCCTCGATCGGGTCTGCGACACCCCTTTGATTTGTTTAGGCTTTTGTGGTGTCGACGGTTTTACAATCAATTTGCAACATTATTTAGAACGACAAATAAGATAATGAACTTTAATAACATATATTGTAAAACACTAACTGTTTCCAGCATACTTGTAAAGCATTCATCGGACAACCGGTGAAATTTGTTTTTTAGGTTGAACAATATCAACACAACGACATTTTGTTTTTTGTTACCTTCTTACACGGACAAAGTGGTAATCCAAATAGAATCCCTTAACTTCTCTCGACATATAAGGGTGATCTCGCAGATCATCGTCATCCCCACTCGATGTATCAACAACAGACATCATCGAAAAAATATCCAAGATCCATTGATCTTCAAACCTAAAGTCGGGTTTCTAGGTTGCTTGAGCTACATCCATCTCTTCTCTCACCATGATATGTCCAAACGGTATATGTTTTATCAATACCGTGAATCATCAAGTGGTCAAAAGACTTTCTCGATCACTAACGGTTTTTCCATTCATACATTTCCAACACGGACATGGAATGTACCGAGGGGTGCGCAAAGGTCTAATTGCATGATTACAAAATTCTTCCACCCCATTCCTATACTCATCTGATAATCGATCTGCTCGAACCCATTTTCGATCCATATAGAAAAAGAAATGCCTATAGGAAAGACAATATGAAGTGTTTCTCAAGACATTAATGTATATATACCTAATCATACTTGATCTCAACTTTTATCCTAATGTATCTTCCTAATCATTTTCTTATTAAAAGCTATATCACAATCCTAACGTACCTAAGGTTTTGTTTCTTCTCAAGACATTAATATATATATACCATCAATCATCTAAAGCAACTATCTAAAACACATGCATTTGATCAAACACTTGGTGTGCATCTTATATTCATCTCTAAATTGATATAAAAAATCACCAATCAACTCAAAAATATATACAAATCCTAATTATGCTTAAATCCTACACATGCATTTGATCAAACACTTGGTGTGCATCATATATTCATCTCTAAATAGACATAAAAAAATCACCAACCAACTCAAAATTAAATATATCACAATCTTAAATTATGCTTAAATCCTACATATGCATTTGATCAAACACTTGGTGTGCTTCATATATTCATCTCTAAATTGACAACCAACTTAAAAATATATCTCAATCCTAATTTATGCTTAAATTCATACACATGCATTTGATCGAACACTTGGTGTGCATATCATATATTCATCTCTAAATAAACATAAAAAACACCATTAACAATTTATCCACAAATTACCAACAACAATCAAGCCACACATGTTTCTCTATATATACAAGTCCAAATTTTCTATTCAAGCATATATATACAAGTTAAAGTTTCTATTTCCAAATTCAAGTTTCTCTATTCAATTCCATATATACAAACAAGGTTTCTCTATATACAAGTCCAAAATTTTTATTCAAGTTATACAAACAATTTAGACAAGTTAATTAAGTTTCTATTTACCAATTCAAGTCCAAATTTCTCTATTCAAGCAATTCCAAATATTTCTCTATATAAGCTAAGTTAGACAAGCTAAGTTTCTCTATATACAAGTCCAAATTTTTCTATTCAAGCATATATACAAACAAGGTTAGGCAAGTTAATTAAGTTTCTATTTAGACAAGCTAAGTTTCTATTTACCAATTCAAGTCCAAATTTCTCTATTCAAGCAATTCCAAATATTTCTCTATATAAGCTAAGTTAGACAAGCTAAGTTTCTCTATATACAAGTCCAAATTTCTCTATTCAAGAGCAATTCAAGCAAATATTCTATAAACCAAATTTCTATTTCTCTAGAGCAAAATATTCTAACATATATATATATATATATATATATATATATACATACAATTAATATAAGAGCCAATATTACACAAGAGCAATACAAGAACAAAATTTTTGTTTTACCAATACAAGAGCAAAATTTCTAACATATATATACACATGCATTAATATATATATACACTAACATATAACATATATATATATATACAGTACTAATATAACATATATATATACACTAATTAATATATATAACATATATATATACACTAATATATACACATGTACACTAATATATATATAAATTACATGACGCTTATGGCGGTGGTAAGGCGGAGATGGAGGGCCTGGAGGTGGAGGGGATAAGGTGCCTGGACGGCCAAGAGAGGAGGAGGAGAGCGACGGCCAAGCTAGAGGAGGTGGGCGACGCGATCGAGCAAATGAATTTATATGCAAGGTGGAGGTGGGGATTTAAAGAAGAAAAAGAGATATATATCGATTCAAATGAAATAAAAAAATGCGATTTGGGGTTTGTAGGGATATATAGGGCAACGGGTTTTAGAAGCGGTTCGGAACCGCCTCTCTTTCTTGAGCGTTCCGAACCGCATTCCAAGCTCATCACATGCATAGCGGTTAAAAACCGCATTCTTGGTTTCATTTGCAGAGCGGTTTCGAACCGCTCTCTGAGAAAGTGGTTTCAAACCGCTCTTTATTTTTTTTTTTTTTTTAATAAAAACCGCTTCTCCAAGGGCGATTTTGGAGAGCTCTTTCTAAAAGTTTTGGAAGTTTCTCTCTCCAGCTCAAATGCCAGTAGTAGTGTCTATTCTTCGGAAATACCTGCCCAGCCTAATCTCTAGGCTTAATTTATTCTCTTGGGCCCTAATATTTCATAGGCTCTTTCCTCAATCAACCCTCAATCCCTTCAGGCTTATTTACACAACACGTCCATGTGCCCAATATCCCCGGACCCAGATCCAGACCCTTTCTCTGATATTCTAGCCCATTTGGCCGTCCTTATACTTGTTCAAAGCATAGTCTACTATCTACGTGTTATTATCCAATTGGACGGCATAAATATCCCGCATCACTGATTAAGACCTAAACTTGTATACATAGGATATTCTGGCAAATATTCCCGTCCTACATCACTCTTCAGTCTTCTCCGTGCAGAAATAAAAGGAAAAAAAATTCCTCCCGAATTCCAGCCTCTGTTCCAATTTTCCAGACGAGTTAATTTAGGATGAGTTTATGCTTAATTTAGCATGTCCCGACCCAGTTTCATGAAAACTGGACTCGAGCTGGAAAAAACTGTAACTTGTTTTTAGAAAACTAGTGCCATTAAATTCTTTCAATCCACAGTCATATTTTTTCGTGGTGCTATGCGTAATATAATGTCCAATTATGACCAACAATTACGTACAGACCCAATTGAGTTATAGGAAAATTAACTTCATATAATTAAATGCTTCCATGCATCATGATGTTTCCGGACCATGAAAATTGATGTATCACTATACTCGCTACATTATTGGGATATATATATAGCTGGATTTTAAAATCAAGGTGCATGTAGTTATACTCCATATATATAGAAAAAATTATACTCCTGCTCCCTCCATCTAAATTTTTTTGATATTTTTAGCATAGCATCCTTGCGTAAATATGGTAGACTAAAATTATTGAATTGTGGTGAGAAATAATTATTGATTTAGTTAAGATAAATTATTAATTAATATTTTAAATGGAGGGGAGGGGAGTATAAAAGATTTGCTAATTGCTTGTCTCCATCGCGTAACTGGATGAGATGCCCCATAACACATAATTAACAAGTTGATAAACAAACCAAGACACCAGCAATCCAAAGCATGCATGTGGATGTGGTCCATAAAATTAATTCACGGGACTTATCCAATACTTTATTATTCATGAATATATATTTATTTCTTCCTAATTTCATATGCTAACGTAACAAACTAACTAATCCTATATTATAATATTTATTGTTGATGAATATTTATTTCTTCCTAATTTATTATAATAAAATGGAATAATGCAATGCAACTGGCCTTATATGTGCAATTTTTGTTTTATAGTTTATTTTATCAATGCAGATAATATGTACGACGAGAAAGATGAAATATGACATGTATAATTTAATATTCCCTTTGTCTCAAGATTAAAAAATATATATATATATATATAATTGAATTAGTCCAACGAACATTTATGTGCATACGAACATTTGAATTGCGGTGGGGGACAGAGCAAGTTACACCAAATGGTTTGTTACTCTTTTTTCACAAATGGGTCAAAAATATTATTTGTCTATGAAATCTTTGGCGTCGGTTGATTGACGCCTATTAATTATTTTTGCCTATGATCTTGACTTCACAAAACACTTGGCTTCTTCATGATCAACTAAAATAATTTATAATAACAATAATTATAATTTGATTAGTTTAATTTGCCCTTCATAACTTAATTACTCAGTATTCTAATTTCAGTACATATTCCACCAACCAAAGATTATGAAATGAATGCGGACAGCTATATATTGTAAAATGATGTTTCATTTTGAATTTGTTTCAACAAGTACTATGGAAATGGTGGATTAAATATTTGTACACTATAATTGTTTGTTAAATATAATTTTCACTCGACATTTATGATTCAATACTTGCTCTATGCAAACTTAATTAATGAGCATCATATGTAGTTTATTTCTAGGTTTGAAGTTCGCATTAACTAATGAAGCGGTGAGTTTTGGTCTCCTAATTATGCCTATATACATATCTTTGGATATCAAGTTATAAAAAACAAAAAAAATTAACAAACAAATATATAAGTGCATGCATATATTGATACAATTGCCTGTTTAAGTTAAAGACTAAGTTAAAATATGCAACTTAATTAATCCTTGTAATGTAGGGACACACTTATGTGAGATCGTCTCATGGTGATATAAAATATAATTTGGACATTGACACTTTTATACTTTGAAATAAATGGGCATTGATTACTAATATCTACCCAATGAGACGTCTCATAGGAGCTTTTGTTTATAATGACGTATATCTAAACAGAATGACATCACTTTAAAAGTCTGCTTGTCATTTACTCCACCTCTTTACTTTTACATGTAATCGAGGAAAACATTGTTTCGTGCTCACTAGTCACTAGTGGGCTTTAAAAGTCTGTCTTTGAAAATACTGGCAGATGTCAACTTTTTACTATACCTAAAAAATATCGATTTTATCGAAATTTTGACGATAACCAAGTATGAAAATATAGAAAATTTTAAGATAATCGAAATACCTAAATATTTCGGTATTTTTAAGATACCCAAGATATATCTTGAAATTTGAAGATGGTATCGGTATGTAATATTGACATACGTAAAATTTTGATATGAAATTTCAAGATACCGAATTTTTCGATGCGACAACCAGTATGACATTTTTTTAAGATCGAAAATTTCGGTACGATAACGCTATGACGAGAAAATTTTCGGTATGCCGTACCGTCCACCCCTAGCCATAATACTAGAATGATTTTTGTATATTTCTTTTAATTTTACATTAAAAATAATTTTTATTCCTAAAGCATATTAGTTCTTTTTTATTCAACTCCAATAAAATATGTGTAAATCACACAGTTCACTAAAATTTAAAATTAAAATAAAGTTTTAAATCAGGTTGCTTGAGTGGGTGGATTGAATGAATTTGTTGGGTTTCGGTGCCGCCAACCGCCACAGGAGACTAACTGTTGTAACTGGGGCTCGAATTTCCTATCCTGACAATGGTGTATGTATATGAACCAAACTCTATTCTTCCACCTAAAATGTGTGGGGTAGCACCGTAGTGGAAGAGGAGCAGTGTCTCAGCAGCGTTGCTTACACTCCGGCACGAACAGATCGGCGGTGGCACAGGGACGCGAACCCGATGTCGCTGGTGGTTGTGGCTTGCAGATCAACGGTCAATGGCAGAGGGCGGTGTATTGGTATTGGACCAAAAAGGTGGAAATGTGATGGAGTTAATATTGAGTTTTGGCCCAACTAGAATAATTCCCTGAAACCTACCTTTTCTTTCTTTCTTCTCTCTCAGACCCAAAACACGTTACGCTAATTTTGCACTAGATTTCTCCATAATTGTTGACTTGCCATAAATCACACCGTGATTGTTGCCAGAATTAATTCTTGCTCATTGATAAAAGCTGATGTTAGGAGTCCCATTGGAGGGCGCCGAATACAGATTCTTAGTGAGAGAAGGGTGGAGAGAGTGGGGAGAATAGAGTTTGGTTCATACACATACACCGTTACCAGGATATGAGATATAAGCCCAAGTTACAACCGTTAGTTTCACGTGGTGACCGGCGGCACCGAAACCCAACAAAATACAATAATCAAATGTAATTAAAATATGTAACGAATTCAAATTTCATTATCTACATTTTTTTTCTAAATATATATTCCCACCTCACATAATTTGCCTGGTGTTTTTTACCTTTCTTATATGATTTGCAGAGCGCAGCTATGTTAAACTGTTATTTTTTTATTCAACATTTTCTAAAGATGATTATATATGAATCCGTCCATTATGATCAAGCAAAATATATATATATATATATATATATAGTTTGTTAACATTCCTTTAGACATTCTATTTTTTATATCTAAAGATAAACTTTGATATAAACATTCTTTCTCCAAAGATTGATGGTCATAAAATGATCAAAATTTAGATAAATCCAAATGATCATGAAGAATATATAGCATGATATGACGTATCAACTTATACATTGACAATGGGCCAATATTTAACAACCTGTAATTAATATATCAATTATTAATAGGAAGCATAATTTAAAATGAGGACCCTACAAGAGGATATGATGTTGTGTTTTGAAAAGTGTCCTTATCCACATGTTGTTCTTCAACTTCTTAACATGTTTTGGTCCATAATATATAAACACACAAATATGTGTGTGTGTGTGTGAAATATAAAAAATGTAAACTATTTTTAAGTGTTTGAAATTTGAATAGCGCCGGAAAATAAAGTATTAAATAAATTTTAAGTTATCACTTATATATTATGGCTATCTCCATCCAGGTATACCGTACCTCATAATATATTTTAAAATTATAATTATATTTGAAAAATGATTTATTTATTTTGAATAAATCGCAACTATTAATATAAAAAAAATAAATTGCAGCTTCAAATGTAAATAAATCAGATATTTTAAGATAATAAATTATACGATTTTAAAATGCGTTATGAATGCACGGTACACCTTGATGTATATACATGGGACCTACTCATATATTATACGATCATACACACTTTTACAATAATGACCTTGCATAATAAATTCGTAGTACTATATTATAAGGAATTAATTAAAGAAGAGTTAATTTTTTGGTTATACATTTATACGCAGAAGAAAGTTTTGTGAAAATATCAGACACTAAAGTGTATGCCAAGAATACAACATAAATAAAAACAAAAGTTATCTAAATTTTCATGTCGTATATGGGTCGTTAGGGCGGGGGTCGAAAAAAAGGTGGTGGTGGGCGGGGCACGAAAGCAAAGTGGGTTCAGGTTTACATAACAACTTGATGTGTTACTACATAAACAAAAGAGTGTTACCCTATGAGAAAAAAAATGTTCTTACATGAACAAAAACCAAGATAAACGCCGAAAAAAATATCATCAGTAAAAGAGTGTTACTACATGAACAAAAATCAGTACAAACACATAAACAAACTCAGAACAAATGAAAAAGAAATTCTCAGTCCAAAATTACAGATTTACATAACAACTTGATGTGTTACTACATGAACAAAAAAATGTTACCCTATGAAAAAAAAAGTTGTTCTACATGAACAAAAACAAAACCAAGATAAACGCGAAAAAAAATCATCAGTCTAAAATTACAAATTGTGAAATTGAGAAGAATATGGAAGAGAAAAAAGAAAAAGAAGAAATTGAGAAGAGAGGAGAAGGAAGAACCCTTAAAAAAAAGCGGCGTTGTGAAAATTAAATCGAAGAAGAAATGTCACAAGGCGACGCGAGGAAGAAGAAGTTTCCCCGACCAGCGTTTCGGATGAAAAAAAAAAAAATAAAAATCCAATGAACCTATAATTGCACATATGACTTGTATGCAATATTGCATAAAAGTTTTTTCGTGTACGTAGAACCTAGCTACAATGAAGTTTATTTTCATTTTCATTTACTTATAACTTTCTAAAATAAACAAAGACAATGACAATTAAACTGACCCATAAAATTGATTCCACGCGTTAGTACAACTTGGAAAGGGCATTAGTCAAAAAGACCATATCTTTTTGCTTTTCTTAAAAATGAACATACCAACAGCAAAAGATTGAATTTGGTCAGAAAATGAAATATAATGTAACGTCAACGGAAAATAAAACATGCATGAATGTCTTCACTTTTGGGGGCAAAAACTAATCGATGTTACATTTTAATAAATTAAATAATAATAATTAAAATTAAATATGAGATTTTGATTGAAATTGATGAGAAAACAATACATATTAAAAATTATCAATCTATTAAATATACAAACATATATTTAGTGTTCAATTTCTTAAAAAGTACTACCATAACTTACTTACTTTGTAATTTTCTAATAAAAATACAAGAAATTTTAAAAATTCTTGAAACTTTTATTTGGATCGAAATAAACCAATTTTAAATATAGTTTCTCATGTGAAATTTGGTCATATTATGAAATTAATACCATTACATTAATAAACTGATAAAAAACTCTGGTGGACTTAAATAATGACCATTGTCAATTTGTCATACTCTGATTTTTTAGTTGGCCCAATACTAATCAGAATCAGGCATGCAGATTTTTAGGCCCAGTAAAATTTCAAATTTTGGATTTATGGGATTTTTAATTCTACTGGAGAACTAGGTGGGTTTAACAATGGGCCTTTTAATAATTATCTATGGGGCAAGATATTTGCAGTTTGGCACCCAAAATTAGTTATTTTCACACAATTTTTTATTTATTGGGGCAAGTTACAAGTGAAAATATAATATATACAATTCTATACATATATATTATTTGAATATATCTTAATACTATATATTTGTAAACCTTATTCAGTCTATGTATTTAAAACCACATCAATCTGTGCAATGTCCAATTCAACCAGATTATTTCATTTTAAAATCGTGCACTCTCATTAAAAATTATTTTAAAATAAATTTAAATTATTTAATATATATATTCACACCTCACTTTTAAGGTTATTTAAGGTAAACTTTTATATATTTAATTAAATTATTAAATTAAATACTTCAATTTACAAAGATATACATGCCCAATAGATCATTATATACGCCCCACTTATAATATGTATATTCACGCCTCACTTTCAAGGTAAATTTTAATTCTTGACCATTGGAGAAAAACCTGACTCAAAAAATTCGGTCAGTATTGAGGTAAGTAATTTGAATGCTAAAGTTTTTTTTAATTTATTCATAGCGATTATTATTCACCGTTTTGTATATTTGTGATTCTTCCAATTTTATGAATTTGTTAATCTGATTTTGTATTTGTATATATAGTTAATCTGATTTTGTCGTTCTGTATATTTGTGATTCTTTCAATTTTATGGATTTGTTAATCTCATTTTGTGTTGTATATTTAATATGATTTTATTTTTTGGTAATTTGACTGTTGAATTAGTTGGGGATGAGTTTCTTCTAATTTATTCATAGTGATTAGTATTCACTTTTTGTATATTTGCGACTCTTCTAATTTTATGAGTTTGTTAATTTGATTTTGTGTTGTATATTTAATTTGATTTTAATTTTTGTATTGCAAGAAGTATTGCGGTAAAATATATTGGTAAATGCGATTCTTCTAACTTGATGAATTTGTTAATCTGATTTTATTTGAATATTTAATCCGATGAATTTGCTAATTCTTCTTTTATGTTTTTTAATTTGATTAATTTTTTAATATGATTTTATTTTGTATATTGTAGGGAGTATTGAGGTAAGTAATTTATGTGTTGAATTAGTTGTGGATGCGGTTTTTTTCGTTTCTATTCAAAATAATTTTTCTAATTTGATGAATTTGTTAATCTAATTTTATTTTGTATATTTAGTCTGATGTGATTCTTTTAGTTTGAAAGTAATTTGAATTTTGAATTGATTATGAATATTTATTGTAATTGTGTAATTATTTTATATATTGTAAGGAGTTTTTTTATATCGTAGGAACTAGGAAGTATTGAGATAAACAAAATTTGAGCACATCTGAGTTATGTTTAAAATTTTATATGAATTATTGTTACTTTTTTATATAAGCCGCTTGAAATTGGTTTTTGTCTTGATTAGTATTTTTTTTTTATGTATTGGAGTACTGAATTTGATTTCAGTAATTAATTTTGAGTTTTTGGAATTTTGGGGATTTTGGGCATGTTTATTTTTAACTTTTTTTTATAGTTATGCCGGTTGAATGTGTAAAGATTAAATATGGTAATGTTCTTACTCTCAAGAATTATTGATTATTTGTATTCTATTTTTTACTTTTAATTTACTAATCTCGGTTAGTTCTTGCTCTTTCTCATTCTGCTATTTAAATCTCAATTTAATGGTGAGTTTTAAATTAATTAGGAATGTTTATTGTAATTTTATAATTATTTTTTATATAGCAACCAAGATGAATTCAATGGTAATATCGTTAAATTTGAATAGCATGATCAACTAAACGTTAACGTCAAGATACTTTTAGATTTTATAAATTAAAAGTACACAACAGATCTTATAATCTTATCTAAATATGCAAAAATATATTACGTTTATAATCTTATCAATTTGAATCTATAAATATATATACAAAAGAGATGCCTAAAATTTAAAATCCAGCTATATATTCCGTTTATAATCTTATCAATTTAAAATGTAATTTATATGAGTTATTGTCAAAAAAATGAAGAGCAATGATAATTTAAAATAATGTTGAATGAGAAATCATGCAATAACACAACAAATTGTACAAATAAATGTTTAGAAATTAATAATTTTTAAAGATTAATTAATTTAAGAATGAAATTTAATGTTTGGACTTATTAATGTTCTTTCGATTAATTTCAATTTAAATGTAATTTTAAAAAAATCATTTTTATATCACACATAAAAAATTTAAAATACATTTTAATAATTGAACTAGATAAATATTTGGTGTATTCAATTAAAAAGTTATACTACTAATATTTATTTTAAGCCCGCAAAATTCGCGGGGATACATACTAGTTTATTATATTTGTATAACATAACTATATTGTTTCACACTATGAACTAGGATTGTTCACGGAGTTTGGAGATTACCGAACCCGAACCGAATCGAAAATAACCGTTGACTTTTTGACTTTTTTCGAACCAAATCGAACCGATTTTTTTTGGATATGGACATGGATATTATTGAATTAACCGTACCAAAAAACCGAATGAAACCGCACCGAATCGTACCGGACCGTACTGAACCGAATAACCGATTTAAATATATAAAAAATTTAATTATTAATTTATTTTGTATTCATTAAATTGTATTATAGATTATTGATATCCATGTAATTTAATATTGAATATATCATATGAATATTTTGGCTATATATTAGAATATTTACTTCCTTATTTGTGATTTATAATTATTGAGAATCCTATAAAATTTTCAATTTGTAATTACGGATCCTTACGAAAATTCTCAATGTCTGTACCTCTCGTCAATTTGGACCGACGAAAATTCACAATAAATTTTTTAATGTGTATTTTATTAGTCATATTTTAAATACACCATTGATGATGTCTTGGGTTATTTTATTATTTTTAATTAACTATTATCCTATCATGTAATATGTTTGAGTCTGAAGGGTAGATGCATGAATATGGTTGAAGATGTATTAAATTCATGTGTATTTTGTGTAGATTGCATCAATAATCTTAAGAAAATTGTGATTAAAAAGAAAAATGACGAGTGATAGAAAAAAAGGAGAAAAAAGGTTTAAAAAAACTGTTTCTTTGGTCCGATCCGATCTGGTCCGATCTAATTCCGTTATAACCGAAAATCCGTACCGAACCGTACCAAAAAATTAAAAATCTGTACCGTTCCAAACCGAAATTTTGGTACAAACATGGACACTCCAATTTTAAAATAACCGAACTTTAGTACGGACACGGATAATTTTAAATATCCATTTTGGTCCGTACCGTGAATAACCCTACTATGAACACATTAATTTATGTATACCTAACATTAGGTTTTAGAATTCACTTTAACCTCCAAGGGTTGGCCTACTGGTGGAGGCTTGAGACTTAGGAGTGTGTTCCTCTCTAGGTCTCAGGTTTGAACTCTCTAATGTGCTATCAATCCTTGAGATGGTCAATCCATACAGAGCTTTGTTCTGACTTGAAGTAGGTCCCCTGTTAGTGGACGGTGGGTTCTGGTCCCCCGGATTAGTCGATCCTTGGACCGGATACCGAGTTTAAAAAAAAAAGAACATTACAAAAATTATCTTGAGTTAATGTTTTAAGAAACGCAGGAGGATTGATAAAGTTCCCACAAATATATTGTGAAAAGAAGAGGTTAATTAGTTTCCACACCCTAAAACATCTACAGTTGAGATGCACAACACCAACTAGTTGAAATTAATTTGGATCCGCGGGTCCCAAGTTTGTGCAACTCAAATCAATAATCAATTTAAAGTATTTAATTAGGGTTGATAAATATAGTCCATTCAATACCATAATATATTATTAAATATTGCTGTAAATTCTTGTTATATTTCTCCATCAATTGCAATCTATTAATCCCACAGGTGACCACAATGCATGTGCACTAGATTAGGAGATGCTATCAATTTTATGTCAGTTTTTAATTTTTTTCTATAGATTTATTATTTACTCATTTAAGTATATAACTAACGAATTAAAACAGCGAAATTATATGTGGTCACTTTATATATATATAAATATATATGGAGGAAGTAGAAGCTCTAGATTCAAAAGGTAATTCTACCTCATAATCCAGAGGAGATATATGAGAATGATTAGACATTGATCTAGAATAAGAAGTCGAATGTCTTATTTGATTATTTTGAAAACCAATATTAATTATACCATCATTACTTTGAGTAATATGTTTAAAATCACTATTTATAATAGGATTTTTAGGAACAGATTGTTCTATTATCCAATTTTCAGGAAAAATAATTTCTTCCCACTTAATGGATCTTCTGGTAGTAATATTTGATTTACCAAACTTAGTTTCTATAAGAATAGTTTCATTATTATCTTTCTCAATTCTTTTACACATAGGATTGAGTGTAAATAAAGGCTTATAATAAATACGATAACAGATACACATAACCTCTGTACCTGGTATGTAATTATAACCATGAGTTTTAACATTTAATGTTAAAGCTTCAAGAATATTACTATCAGATAAAGATAGAGATAAATTAGGATATGCGTCAAAATAGACAGGTCCTAAAGTCAAACTAGACTCTATAATTCCCATTAAGGATTGTGTCCAATTAAGATTTCTATCATCCCTAAGAGAAGCTAGAAAGCTTTCTGGTAAACCATTTAAAGTAAGTGGTCTAAAAGCGACCTGAACACAACCAATATGTAAGAACTTATGAGTTCTTTTGTAAGGTAAAATATCATTTTTACTAAGCAATTTAATAAACATCTCTTCTTCATGAAGAGGTATAGAGGATTCAGTAGTTTTAACAATTTGTTTAAAACCTATTTTTTCAAAAGCTCCTAATTTATAAACCATTTTAGGTTCAATTTTAGGAATAGTCCATTTATTCAATAAATCAAGATTTTCAGGAATATCATATTCCTGAGTCATACTGTTCTTAATAGTATCCCTTAATCGGAACAGATTCATTAGAATCAAGATGTATTGAATCATGAAACCATATAACTTATATATACCCTACTTCTCATGGCTCTGATACCATATTAACATAAGGATTGTGCAAAGATCTATATCAATAGTATCTTGTGGATCTTTTACAAACACGGATAGGAAATTACTGAGAAATTCCATAGTCCATGAGTTAACTTGAAAAAAGCTTTTACACCCAAAAACGTCTGCGCTTATTCATCGGCAAAACGGCAAAAAAAGGCTAGCCCACATGGTTAACTCATGAATATCACTGGAAAGCTCAAACCTACCGGTTAAACCAACTCTACCTTTGATAAATCAAATTACAGATCAATATAGGAATATAATTCCAAATGCACATGATAGTAGAGTATAGTTAAGTCAGGTCATGATTCAATACAAGTAATTTAGCCGACCATTGAGGCGGCAATCATCAGAAATAAAAGATATTGAAATACATTTTAAACATCTTGATATGTTTAAAAACTTAGTCATTAAAAATGGTTTAGTTATTTCAAAACCTAAAATGGTTTTATTCCAGACTAAAGTAAAATTTCTTGGTCATATTATTGATAAAGGTAATATTATTCCAATTCAAAAAAGTATTGAATTTGGTAATAAATTCCCTGATGTTATAACTGATAAACCTCAGTTACATAGATTCTTAGGAAGCCTTAATTATGTGTCTTCTTATATTAAGAATCTTGCTGAAGATTCCGCTATCTTATATGATAGACTTAAAAAGAATCATTTTCCTTGAAATGATGATCATACTAAGGCTGTTATCAGGATAAAAGAAAATGTTAAAAATATTCCTTGTTTTATGCTAGCTAATCCCTCTTGGGAAAAAAATGTTGAAAAGGGGTATATATAAGTTATATGGTTTCATGATTCAATACAACTTGATTCTAATGAATCTGTTCCGATTAAAGGATACTGTTAAGAACAGTATGACTCAGGAATATGATATTCCTGAAAATCTTGATTTATTGAATAAATTGACTATTCCTAAAATTGAACCTAAAACGGTTTATAAATTAGGAGCTTTTGAAAAAATAGGTTTTAAACAAATTGTTAAAACTACTGAATCCTCTATACCTCTTCATGAAGAAGATATGGTTATTAAATTGCTTAGTAAAAATGATATTTTATCTTACAAAAGAACTCATAATTTCTTACATATTGGTTGTGTTCAGGTCGCTTTTAGACCGCTTACTTTAAATGGTTTACCAGAAAGCTTTCTAGCTTCTCTTAGGGATGATAGAAATCTTAATTGGACACAATCCTTAATGGGAATTATAGAGTCTACTTTGACTTTAGGACCTGTCTATTTTGACGCATATCCTAATTTATCTCTATCTTTATCTGATAGTAATATTCTTGAAGCTTTAACATTAAATGTTAAAACTCATGGTTATAATTACATACCAGGTACAGAGGTTATGTGTATCTATTATCGTATTTATTATAAGCCTTTATTTACACTCAATCCTATGTGTAAAAGAATTGAGAAAGATAATAATGAAACTATTCTTATAGAAACTAATTTTGGTAAATCAAATATTACTACCAGAAGATCCATTAAGTGGAAAGAAATTATTTTTCCTGAAAATTGGATAATAGAACAATATGTTCCTAAAAATTCTATTATAAATAGTGATTTTAAACATATTACTCAAAGTAATGTTGGTATAATTAATATTGGTTTTCAAAATAATCAAAGAAGACATTCGACTTCTTATTCTAGATCAATGTCTAACCATTCTCTTATATCTCCTCTGGATTATGAGGTAGAATTACCTTTTGAATCTAGAACTTCTACTTCCTCTTATAGAGAAAAATCTTATTGTAAAATTAATAATAACAATGAGAAAATTATTATTAATGAAAATAATATTATCCATAAAGATGGATTTGATCCCAAAACAATTTCGGATTGTAACTTTAAAATATAATTTTATGGATTTTACAAACTTTTTAGATTTTTCTAAAGGTTCTTCTACTAGAGCTCATATTAATGATGAGTTTAATAATCCTAAATGGGATAAGTTTAGAATTTGGTATTTTAAATCATTCTCAAAAGATGATTTAGACTACTTTGTTGATGCTTTTTTATAAATTCGTGAAAAAACATAATGAAATTACTTATTATGTTCCTTGGTTTATTAAAACCTTTTATATCGATTATATTTCAGTAATTGAACGTGATTATAAAATAATTTCTGGAGGAATACAAAAATTTGTTTACCCTCCTCATGTTCCTTTTCAAATCGAGTAAAATGGGAAGATATTTAGTTTTCTTCCATTCTCCAAAATCATAGAAAATGATGTTTTACAAATTACTGTTAAACAATTCAATCAAATGATTGAGCAAAATAATTTTTGTAATCTTTATCTTTCTATCCTTGGAGAAGAAATTATTTCTTTACATGATAAAGTTGATAAAATAATCTCTAAAATTAATTTTCAGAATAAATCTGAAGATTATGATAATAAAAATAATAATGTTATTATTAAAAAAATTTTCATCTATTCAATCTCCTATTGAGATAAAAGATTTTAAATATGAAGCCTCTATTTCTGATCTTGAAAAGATTATTAATGATAAATTTAGTAATCTGAATATTTCAGCTTTAGATGATGACTTAGATGATAATCATGCTATTCAACCCAATAATATTGGTAGTACTAGTAATACTGATAGTATTAATAAAATGAAATGGGCTGATAGACCTACCATGTCTACTTATTATTATAAGAGACCCACTCCTATGGATGTTCTTAATGAAGAACATAAAAACTTTTTCAATAATTCTTATTCTGGAAAAGGTATTTATGAATGGAATATTGATGGTGGAAGTGATAATCATATTTTCACTCAATGTCATCGCGATGCTTATGTATAGTTCTCGCTTGTCAAACTTGTGGTAATAATGATATTAATCTTGCTGAAAGCTATTCTTCTTTGGTTTTATTGGTCAACTTAAAGGTTGGTGGGATAATTATTTGACTCCCCAAAATAGAATGGAAATTTTTAATTCTATTAAAATTGAAAATGGTGAGACTAAAACCAATGCGGTTTACTATTTGATTCTTACTATTTTGGATCATTTTACTGGTCAATATACCAATAAATATGAAAAATACAACAACTCTTCTTTTAAATATGAAGAGTAAAACTCTTCTTGATTTAGGATGGTACAAAGATACTTTTTTTGTCTCAGATTTATGAGATTCCGATTGTAATCGGGATATTTGGAAGAATAAATTTGTAGATGGCCTTCCTAATCTATTTCTTCGAAAAAAGAGTTAAGAAAACTCTTAGAAAGGATTCTGATTCAATTCATTATGGGTCTTATACTTTTGGTCAAATCATTAGTGTTTGTGTTCAGGAAGGATTAAATCTTTGTAATGAACTCAAATTAAAAAATCAAATTAAAAAGGATAATCTTATGGAAAAAAAAAACAATTAGGTCAATTTTGTGATCAATTTGGATTAGATAATCCTAATTCTAAAAAATAAAAATAATTTGACTAAAAATAATAAGAGAGATTATAAAAGTAAATCTACTTATAAAAGAAGAAAACATAATTCTTCAAAAGCAGAAAAGAAAAAAATCATGAAAATGATAAAAGTAAAAAAAAAATTTTTAAAAAAAAAGAAGATATGATACAATTATTTGTAAAAAATGTAATAGGCTCGGTCATTATGCTAATCGATTTATAAAAAGACAAGATTAAAAAATCTTGATATTGATGAAGAGTTAAAAGAAACTCTTTTTAAAATTGTTATAGTCTTAATATTGATACGAATCGAGAAAAGTCTTATAATGATCGTTTCTTTCATTGAATCCTCTTCGGGATGATGATAATTCATTAAATCGGATAAAGAAAAGTGCAATGAATGTGTACTTGGAAAACCTTGTCTTAATTGTATCAAGAATATCGATAATACTAATAATATTGATAATGAGTTTTATAAACTCATGAGTCAATTTCAAGATATGAATATTAGTGTCTTAACTAATAATAATATTTTAGAATTTCTTAAACATATAAAAGATTCTAGTTTAAGAGATAAAATCATTGAACAATTTCATGATTCTTCTAAGAATGAAGACAATGATAAAACTAGTCTTTCTAAAAAGATTGATGGTAATTATTTCAATATGGGTGAATTAGAAAGACTTCTTCGCCTAAAAAATATAAAAAATAATCCAGTGACTATAAATAATTTAGTTCATGAGATTAATAATCTCAAAACTGATGTGAAGATTCTTCAAAAACAGAATACAAATCTTTCTGTTCGTCTTTCTTTTATTGAGAAAGGTAAAGAAAAAATTGAGGATAGTGAAACTAACTATAAAGCTCTTTCACAATAGTTTGAAATTGATGACAATGTTAATATTGAGAAAAATCATTTATCTACCATTAATATGATTATATCACAGAAATGGTATACTAAGATTTCTCTTCTTATAAATAATTCTTATAAGAGAGATTTTATTGCTATGATTGATAGTGGTGCTGATTTAAGTGTCATACAGTTAGGAATAATTCCTACTAAGTTTTTTGAAAAAACTACTCATTCACTTTCTCATGCAGGTGGATGATCTTTAAAGATTAATTATAAGCTTAAAAATGCTAATGTATGTGTAGATGGTTGTTGTATTTCTAACGACTTTCTTATTGCTGAAGACATCACTAGTCAAATGATTATTGGTCTTTCTTTTCTATTTAAAATATATCCTCTTACCTTTGTTGGTGAAAAAGGTATTACAGGTACTTATAATGGTAAACCTATTACTTTCAAGTTTATCACTAAACCTATTCATAAGGTTCTTAATTTGATTCAAGATCAAATTAATAATAAAAATTGTCAAATCAATTTTCTTAAAGATGAGCTTAATTCTATTACTATAAGTGATAGATTAAATAATCCTAAACTACAGGATAAAATCAAATTTTTAATAAATAATTTTTCTATTGAAATTTGTAATGATTTTTCCCAATGCTTTTTTGGGACGAGAAAAGAAACATATAGTTTCTCTTCCTTATGAAGAAGATTTTAAAGAAAATAAAATTCGACTAAGTCTAGACCTTGTCAAATGAACTCGAATACTTAGAGTTATTTAAAAGAAAATATCTTCCTTATTACGAAAAGTTTTATAACTCCTTCTAAATCTCCTTGGTCTTGTACTGCTTTCTATGTTAATAAACATTCTGAGCAGGAACGCGGAATCCTCGATTGGTTATTAATTATAAACCTCTCAATAAGGTTTTAAAATGGATTAGACATCCTATTCCTAATAAAAAAGATCTTCTTGACAGATTAGTCAATGCTCTTATTTTCTCTAAATTTGATTTAAAATCAGGTTTTTGGCAAATTCAGATTAATCAACCTGATAGGTATAAAACTGCCTTTAATGTTCCATTTGGTCATTATGAATGAATTGTTATGCCTTTTGGTTTTAAAAATGCTCTTCTTAATTTCAACAAATTATGAATGATATTTTTAATCCTTATAGTGATTTTATTATTGTCTATATTGATGACATCCTTGTATTTTCTAAAGATATTGAAATACATTTTAAACATCTTGATATGTTTAAAAACTTAGTCATTAAAAATGGTTTAGTTATTTCAAAACCTAAAATGATTTTATTCCAGACTAAAGTAAAATTTCTTGGTCATATTATCGATAAAGGTAATATTATTCCAATTCAAAGAAGTATTGAATTTGGTAATAAATTTCCTGATGTTATAACTGATAAAACTAAGTTACAGAGATTCTTAGAAAGCCTTAATTATGTGCCTTCTTATATTAAGAATCTTGCTGAAGATTCCGCTATCTTATATGATAGACTTAAAAAGAATCCTTCTCCTTGGAATGATAATCATACTAAGGCTGTTATCAGGATAAAAGAAATAGGTTAAAAATATTCATTGTCTTATGTTAGCTAATCCCTCTTGGGAAAAATTGTTGAAACTGATGCCTCAGATTTGGGGTATGAAGATATTTTAAAACAAATTAATCCTGATAATAAAAAGGATTATATCATTAGATTTTATTCCGGTAAATAGAATAATAGTCAGAAAAATTATTCTGCTACAGCTAAAGAAATTCTTGCTATTGTCAAATGTGTCCTTAAATTTTAGAATGATTTATATAATCAGAAATTTACTATTAAAACTGATTGCAGGGCTGCTACTTTTATGCTCTTCAAAGATTTTGAACATAATGTTTCTAAACAAATGTTTGCCCGATGACAATCTCATCTTGCTTATTTTGATTTTGATATTGTTTATAAGCAAGGGAAAGATAATCATCTCCCAGATTTTTTAACTCGTGAATTTATTTCTTCATGACAGTTATGAGCCAGTCTGGAAGAAGTTATTCCTCTTATAGAGGAAGAGGAGGCAGAGGATCTCCTATTTTACAACAAGGGAAGAAATCCCTTTACAACCAGAACATTTCTGGTATTGGTTCTTCTTCAAAATGAGAAAATTTTGATAAGAAATTTCAAGAATTCCTCAAACAACGGAGCAAGAATATTCAAGTTCAGGACAATCCTTCAAAACCTGATGATGAGGAGTCATATTCTTCAGTCGCTTAGAAAGAATATAAATTCTTTGATTCTCCTAAGAGAGAATTGATTCTTGTCATCGAAGATGATGATGAAAAATTCAAAGAGTCCCCATGGATTCTTATGGATAAGTATTTTCCAGCTAATAGTTGGAATATGGAAACTTATAAGACGAGAGGATTTTATGAGAATATCCTCATTAGCCTTGGAAGTGTTGATATTCAACATTTTCCTCCTAAGAGTAAAGCGATAAATTACTCTAAATTTATCATTAAAAAAATCATCTACATCCAAGAATGAGATACTTCTCATTTTGCTGAGAGAAGCATGACTAATGAAGTCACTAAAATAATTTACCAATACAATTATTGGGATTATCTACAAAGTTTTTATAAAACTTTATTTTATCAGAATGCTAAGCATTCTCACACTTGACTGATAAAAATTTGTGATAATATCAGTAGGAATCAAATTTCTAATTGGCTTTTCTCCTGGTGGGGAAATTTTGGTACTATGGCAGATATTTTACCTGAAGAGATTAAATCTCTATTGGAAGAATATTCATATATATATATATTTGATATGGAGCCTAATAGTTTTTTAACCCGGTCCGAACCCAACTCAACCCGACCCGAACCCGACCCAAGCGGTTCATGGTTCACCCAACCCGAATGATTAATGGTTTAGGGTTTACGGTTCATAGTTTAGGGTTTAGTTTAGGAATGCCACATAAGTTATTAGGCTCCATATATAATGAGCCCACTAGTAGGATAAATATAAAAAAAAAAAAAAAATATATATATATATATATATATATATATATATATATATATATATATCAAATTTGTTGTCTTAGAAGTTTGAACTCCATAAACGACCTCATGTTCATGTTAGTCTCTAACTTAAAAATCTAGAATTGGTGAGTAAAAAATAATAAAAAGACTAAGTTTATTGTGCACATTTTGCATTTTACTAACGTGAAATTCAAGTGCATTTTAAAATAATATTAATTGTTTTGCTGAATAATTTTTCAATGAACAATATTAATCAATAAATGATAATATGTTAATTTAGTGAAAACAATTGATAATATTTAGATGTATATTTAAAAAAATTGAATTGGTGGACATTTTTCATACAAGTCTTTATGAAAAACTAATTAAAGATTATTAGACCAATCAAATTAAGCTAATTATCGTTCTATATCAAATTAAAGATGTCAATAATACAAAATTTGTTATGGAAAACCAAAAGAAAATTTATGGTCCGCTTGGTATGACTAGGGAATGAGAATGATAATGGGTATCATTGAGGGGTCAATCACTAAAGGTTATTGATTGCATTGTTATTGCTTGGTTAGAACATCAACAATGGATATCATGTGAGGTGGATTCACTATTGAGTGAGTGGGGTAATCAATTGCTTACTTCTATTCTTATTAATTGTATATCAAAATTAGCAAGCAACATCAATAGAAATAATTTTCATTACCCTAACCAAGCGGGCCTTAGAATATGATTGGAATTAAAAGGCCGGTGGGCGTATTGAAAAAGCTTTTTGTCAGCTGACGGTTGCATGGTTCTGTATTTATGCTCCGACATTTTTGTGATGCAAATTTGACAATATATAATTAATGATGCCATTTTTAGTAGGGGTGGCATTTTTTGTTGAATATTACGAAAATAAAATAATAGGAATAAGACATGAGTGGCCAACATATATATATGTCGCACAACTGCACCAGCACCACCAATGCATGCAAAATATGTTACAGAAATGAAGATTAATAATTTTAATTACAAACTAGTGTTTCCATTTATATATTCAAAGTGCAATATATATCGTCGACATATACACACATATCCTAATTCACAGGGTGTTCAGAGACTTTAAATAAAGGTAGTTGGGGAAATTTAAGATATCTTTTAATATATTTATACATGGTCACTAAATTAAGTAATATGTGTCCAAATGCTAATTTAAAAAAAAAAAAAACTTATCTATACGGTATCAATTATGTGAAACAAATTCCGTTTAAAAAAATTAAAAATTAACAACCAAATATAGAGAAATTGCCAGATACTTTATTATTTCATATTTGATGCAAAAATGTCATTAAGTTTGGGAATTATGGTAGCTCAAAAGTTTATCTTTTCTTATATTTTCTTGCATTTCTCCTTTGTTTTCACTGTCCATTCTGGGCCTGGCAGTTGTAGGCATTTGTTGAATCCAATTTTCACGCTCTGTGATTTATATCATTTAAATTTTTCATAAAAAAAAATATTATTATTGTTCCGTGAAAATCCAAGATATGACGTGATGCAATATATATTATACGAAAACACATGTTACATGATATTACATGATAAAATAATAAAAAAGTAAAAAGTAGAAAAACAAAATGATTTGGGAAGTAATGATCGAAAAGGAAAGTATGAACAAAATCATGGGAAGGAGGGATTACAAAATAACAAGTTATATATAAAATCGAGACTTTATTCCAAGTATAACAGGTTAACATGAATACAACACAACGCGATACAAGTATGATACACTTTTTTCGTCCTTTTCGTGTTGAAATTATAACAATACGAACACAATATAATGCTAAACACTAATCCTCAATTTTCATATTATTTTGGTGTCGTGTTCTTGTGTCACTCCACCTATAGCTAACCACTTGTACAAAGTGAAGGCTATTAATTAGTGCAATTTTAATACTTGTAATTACATGGTTTTCACTTATTAATTTGATGAGGCCGGCCTATAATTTGTCTTTATACCTGTAACTGTAAGCTTTATTTATTAAGCATATCTCAACTACTCAATTTAATCCCATGACTACGTAAGTACGTACATTATTAATTGTTTGTTACAGTTTCGTTGCTTTCATGCATTTTCAATCGATCGCCTTAATATATATATAGTTAACACTTTTTTTTTTTTTTGACAGGCATATATAGTTAACACTTATTACTCATATAATAACTTGTCTTTTTTCTATTTTTATTTCTCTTCTTCCTTCCTTTTCTTTTCTTCATTCTCTCAAATTTTCATGTTGGTCGAAATTAGCTTATATAAATTGTGTGTGCAGGTTCAGCTATAAATAATGCTAGTTAGTACTAAATTAAGAAGTTATATATATATATTCTAATAATAGAAAGATGCCGACAGAAGAAGAAGAGCCTGCTAGTCCTAGTGCCCGATTGATGCAAGCAAAAGAATTCAATCTTTGTATAATTGCAGTGATTGGTTATAACTCAAGTGTTGATCCCATCTTATACAAGAAAAATCTCCACCAAACTCTCCTCAAGCATCCTCGTTTTTCGAGCCTCCTCGTAAGTCCATTTTCTATTTTCTATCCATCGTATTTTAATTTTTTATACGTACGTACTCCCTCCTTAATTGTCTAGAGGAGAAAGGGTTGTGAATTGTGATGGAAATTAAAATATAAATTTTTCAAATAATAAGACGATTTTTAGGAATACATAGGGGTAAATTAGGGAGAAACGTGAAAAAAGAAGAAGTAAAAGCGACAATTAATATTAAACGGGTGTTTTATTTTATCAATACATATATACTGATGAAGCAAATTAAATTTTACTTAACAAGATCAAGAACAAGGGGAAATGGTCGTGGAAAAGAACAAAAAACGTAAACATCGACAACCACGTGACCATCGTTCCGGATTTGGATCCGAACATGGAGTCGTCGGACAAATTCGTGGAGGACTTCGCGTCGGATTTATCAAAAATCCCGATGGACATGACGAAGCCCTTGTGGGAAATCCACATTCTTAATGTGAAAACATCGGATGCAAAGGCCATAACGGTATTCAAGATTCATCATTCGATGGGAGATGGAGTGTCTCTCATTGCACTTTGCCATGCATGTTCTAGAAACACTTGTGATCCTCAATCTTTACCTGTTATGCCCTTTTCCAAGAAACAAACACATGATGTTTCTGATCATACAGGGTTGATCATGAGGTTTTTTGTCTTGGTTTGGACAATATATAGGGTTACTATCAACACTATTGTTGATTGTGTAATGCTATTAGCTACGATTGTGTTCTTGAAAGACGGAGAGACTCCGATTAAAGCCGCGGGAGGATCCCTGCTTTCTTACAAGAGATTCGTGCACAGGATCGTTAATTTTGACGACGTTAAGCTTGTTAAGAATGTCATGAACATGGTACGTATGTTTTATGATATTTACAAGATTACATTTCTACTATCGACCTTTTAAAAGATATAATTACTTCTTCCATTTTCTGTGTATTTTAATAGAGTGCTGAATTTTTCATTAAACCATATTAATTTGTCCGCATAATTAGATTTTCCATAAAAAAATATTATACTATAATTAATAAAATGATAGCTAGTGTGAAGGATTTGTATTTTTTGAAGATGAAGATTTTGACGTTTTGTTACTATGTTGTTAACTTTGAAGACGATTAACGACGTTTTGGTAGGAGCCACAGAAGCTGGTTTGAGTCGTTATCTCAACGCCAGATATGGTGAATTCCTTCTCTAAATTCTAACTAATCTATTTAATATCTTTTCATCAATTTCCATCTTTTTTTTTTTTTGGTTCAATTCCTTGATTGAATTTTCATTTATGAATTAACTGTGTGCTTTATACTTATATAATATATCTCCATTTCCACGGCAGAAAAACATACCGAAAATGGTGAAAAAATCATGAAAAAGAGCACCAATTCTTTATCAAGAAATCTACGCCTTAGATCGGCTGTTATTTTCAACCTAAGACCATCTCCAACAATTGAGGTACAACCATCTTTATAATTCATGAGAGAATCAAAATAATGACATATATATGATATATATATAGTGCAAAATTAAAATGAAATTATTTTTTTAGAATAAAAAGTCATGGAATAAAGTACTAGTTCTAGCTAGTTAAATATTTTAATTTTTCATGTTTTAAAAAAAAAAAAACCTTTCTATTTTAGAATTTCACCAATTTTAGTTAAAATATAAGTTTTTATTTCATATAAATTTCTCCGTTATAGCAGTTTTTCAATATTTTCAATATCAATCTCGATGTGAATCTCTTTAAAAAAATATATATATATATATGTGTGTGTGTGTGAATCACGTGCGAATTCCCATATATATTTGTAGTTATATAATTGTTGTATGGATGGTATTATAGAATTTAGTGGAAATGATGGAGAAGGAGGAGTTGAGTGGAATGTGGGGCAATAAAATAGGGTTCGTTCTTCTATCCTTGAACAATAATATTTCTCTACAAGACGATGATCCATTGGCTTACATTCGTCGAGCAAAATCCAACATGGATCGAAAGAAACTCTCACTTGGACACAAATCTGCTTTCCTTGTAATGAAGCTAATCATGTTTTTACTTGGACCCGAGGTATATATATAGTCGACTTAAATTTAATTGCATGGATGGAAAGCATAAAATATTTGAAGATAATTATAATAATTTCAAATACATGATTATAATCGAACAAACTAATTATATAATGATTGATGTGTATAATTTGAAATTATGGCATGAATTGGTCACTGCAGATAGCAGCTGGTGTGACAAGGACAATTTTGAAAAATACAACATTACTTTTCTCGAATGTGAAGGGCCCACAAGAAGAGATCCATTTATTTGGACACCCTTTATCTTACATTGCTCCTTCTGTCATTGGCCTCCCTCAAGTAAACTCCAATTATATACCCCAAAAAAAGAATACATATATATACTTCAAATACATATTTATTTATTGATTTTGTGAATTATGTATATGCAGTCACTGGTGGTTCATTACCAAACCTATGCTGGGAAGCTTATAATATCTATAGGTGCTGATGAAAAGTTGATCCCAAATCCTCATCAACTTTGCGATGATTTTGTCAAGTCTCTTGGAGATATCAAAGAAGCTGTAATTAAAAGAGAGCTTGTTAGTGCCTCTCATTTCTGTTGATCATTTGGATTCTTTTATCAATGACAACATATCTAATTATATTGATTTAAAGAAAAAACGTAAAATCTTGTATATACTATGTGCTATTTGCAATTCAAATACAATATATCCTGATGCACAAGAGACCTATTCATAATTTCATTTAATTGATGTTGTTTTATTGTTCAATTTGTTTGAATTATGTGCAATATTTATATTAAAATGGATAAGTTGCACTTAAAATATTAAAAATAGGGCCCGCTTATATCCCCAACAGTACCGCTTGGTTGAGGTCAATAGAAGTGGTAATGAAAATTAATTTTTTGAAGTTACTTGATAGTTTTGATACATAAGTAATGAGAATAGAAGTAAGTAATTGATTACTTCCACTCGCTCAACTCACCTCACTCACATGATACTCAATGACTCATTGTTCATGTTCTAACTAAGCAATAATAATGAGATCAATATATAACTTTTAGTGATTGACCCCTCAATAATATCCATTATCATTATTATTCCCAAGTCATACAGGGAAGCCTTAGTATTTTATTATTTCTTTTAGGTAAAGTAGAAATTGATTTAATGACGGCTTGTCTTCATTTGAATGAGAAATCAATTATACCTGTCCATTTATTTATGGAAGTCATTGAACGAAAAAGGAAACAATAAAGCAGCAAATTTTCGGCTAATATCATGAGCTTATGTGGGCCATTTTCAGAAAAATAGCAGCCCAGAAATTGTGTTAAAAAGAATAAAGGCTTCTCTTCATTTGATTATTAAAAACCAGACAGCAGCTTAGAATTAATTCCAGGAATGCTGCCGAAAGTTATTGGAAATTGAACAAATGGGCCATTTTCAATCTTACTCAGTTGGTAGCCCATATAAACTATTATTTTGGCCCAAGGAAACATGGCAATGGGCTTAGTCCTTGCAATTATTTTTGGGTGTTTGGAATTTAGGTGAGAACTTAATTAACGGTTGATTATAGTTATACACTCCAACTTTATAAGATACATTTATTTAAATTTTCGGTTTTTTTAGTGCAATGGTGAAATGAAGGAGATCTTTAACTTTGTGTTATGCACTCTACCGGTTCGATTCTCCTATTCCACTTTTTGTATTTTATTGATGTTTCATCTTTTTGAATTTTTAACACATGAACTCAGTATATAGTGGTTCGTTGAATATTTTTTATTATTCCACGTGTCATTTATTCATATTATGAAATACAAAGTGAAACACTAATTATAAAATAGGTGATTTCATTCCCACTCTACAATTTCTATTTGATAGGCCCTGCCCATTAGATGTGATGTATTTTGGCTATCCATGCATGACTCATCGACGAATAAATCCTACACAAATAATTTTTTTGACAAAATAATTCTTCATAGTAATAATTATTATTATGCGCGTAAAGTAAAACTTTTGGAGCTCCCGATCATCTCTAAATTATATACTATATATTATTGGTGTTAATAATATTTGAATCTATAATTAATTGATGATAATAATATTGTAACTTTGTGATGTGCAAACAGATTCACTGCTCAGTGTACATGCAAATAACTACACATGTTCACCTAATTAATATCACCCAGAGAAACCCTGAAAAAATATATACACACACATTCACAGAGATAATTCTTTTTAATTCATTGGCCAATTTTCATTAACGTATTTACACACATTCAACTAATTAATGTCATGATCACTTATGATATTATCTGAACATGTGTATTGAGTTAAATTATCTTCTAATGTTAATAATTTGATATAAAATCTGTAAAACGACACTTATTATAAAATGGATGGAGTAATAAGTATTAAATTTTCCTATACAGACACATTATTTATGTACGTAAACTTTGGAAACAATAAATGAGGTGGTTGCGAGGATTACAGAGCTTTTATTATTTGTAAGTAATTAAGTATTAGGTGCGAGTGTTGTGACAGTGACCGTGACAGTGACAGGATAGCTCTTAATTCACTGCCCAGCACCCAGCATGGACTAAGGACATGCTTGGTTGACAACTTTCTAACAAGGAATGAGAAAGGAATAGAAAAATATTATTTGGTTGGAGACTTTGATTTCTTGCTACAGTAAATGATACCCCTCAAATGAAGGAATAAGTCATTCTTCAATATTTTGAGTGAAATGGGTATCATTCCATCCTCCAATCCAAAAAAAAAAAAAAGGCACCCCATATTTTGTTCTTTTCCATCAATTAATTATATTTCAACTCTCTTTCTTTTTCACATTACCTTACTCTCTCAAAATCATAATTGTTCAGATTAGCCCATTATTTTAATCAATAATTTTTTTAATTTATTAATTTATTTTCACTATATTTATTTTATAAGCATTCTTGTTGTGTATCATCTTCTTGTGTCATTTATCTCTATTTTATCTCTGTTTTGTAGGATAAATTTTTATAGCTTTAATGGATACAACCATTTTATAATATATATAATAAAATATATATGGCTGTCATTTTTTTTTACTTTTGTTAAAAAAAACATACGAGGAAAAATGTAATATAGATTTTAATTGAAATTAAAACTCAAAGTGAAAATTTACGTATCAATTGAAATTATATATACTTTATTTTGTTATGTTTAAACAAAAAGTTATTAAAGACACTATTTTATTAAAAAAAATCACAATTAATTTGATTTCATTCCTCAATTTTTTTTTGCAAACCAAACAAAATCAATGACTATGATAGTGATTCTCAATAATCAACCAAACAATACAACTTTAAAGACTATACTCATTCCATTCCTCGTTACTATAATTACCTTTCCTATTCTCATTCCTCGTAGCAAACCAAGCGGCCCCTAAATCCTTTTTCACCATTCATTTTCTATCACCAAAGTGTAGCCAACCATTTTGTGGAAACGTTTTCTCATAGGATTTGGATCCTCTCCATTTTTTTATGTAAATTTCTTGTAAAGAGAGAGAAAGACACAATGCAGGGGTCCCACACTTTATATTTTCTTATATTAGTTTATTCTGTGTCTTTCACTCTCCGAAATTTACAAGTAATTTACGGAAACGAAATGTAGAGAATCCAAATCCTTTCGCATAATAATAAATAAGTTGGCCGCGACTTTTATTTTACATCTGACGCGTCACATTTTGTAATATGTGCAATGTTGGAAATTGGGTGTTATACCCAAATGTTGACCAGATTTCTAGATGATGATCCATTTGTGGAAAATGGAAACAAGTTGCAAATTCGTAATCTACGTTTCGAGTAGATTAATTTGATGTATTTATATGCTCAAAACCAATTTCGGGTGAATGAGATATTAATACACTAAGTTTGCAATTATTATGGAAAAGTTGAAGAAGGAAATTGTGGGGGAAGAAGGAAATCTCTTCTATCCTACATTGGAAAATTAGGAAGGAAATTGCTTCCTTATTAATAGACTTGTGGCATTGAAAGTCAATTTGACTAAAGTCTATATTGTGGTGCTACGGTTAGCCCAAAGGGCTAACCCAAGAGAGTCTATTGACCGCACCCGCACGGGCACGCGCATGTCGCATTGGGCGCTTTAGAGGTGCACTTTGCACGTACGCGTCGTCGCGAGGAGCCTTTATTTTTCGGAGACGGTAGGCTCGCTCATGGCTCGTGGATGCGGACCGTGTGGCTCAAGCCCGCTGCACAAGGCTCGCGCAACCAGTGGGATTCGAACCCGGGTCGGCACAATGGCTTGCAGCAGGAGCGGCGCGCACACTGTGTCTACCAGGGATCGAACCCGCGACCCCGATCGCGTGCGGACACGCCGTTTCGCGAATGGCCGAGCCAGGTTAGGACTACGGACCGGTTTGGACGAACCGCACCAGAAGGCACCACAACTCTTCAACTTCTATAAATTCAGTCCCCAAAAATCATTTCTTCCATCCGAAAATCAAAAAGCATTCTGTGCATACAAAAGCATACTAGCAATCTAGATTTCTGCATTAGTAGTTGTGTCAAGAAAGTTTTGGACACCCGAGTCCGTTCGCCGATAGCTTCTGATTCGTAGTGCAACGATCGTGAAGTTTTAAAGTCGTTGTATCTTGGGGGCGATTGTCGTTGATATCGTATTGCACCAGAGTACGGGACAATATTGTCTTACGGAAAGAGAGTCCAACTCTTGCCTCGACTTTTCGTATTGATTCTTCATCATCTTCGTCTACACTCTACACACACAACATCATTTTTCTAACATGCAACAATTAAATAATACTTTAGTTAGTGTACGTATTAAAAAAGTATATAATTTAAAAACAAAAAAGGTTGTGGTACGTATATATTACTTTCAAGTTATAAGATTAATGGAGAACATCAATTGTAAATAATTCAAATCATATATCAAATTAGCATATCTTTGACTTGAGATATATAACCAAAACAAAATAAAGTTTCTCAGATATTGGAATATATTTTGTGAAAAGGGTGTTTAAGCCAAGTCAAACATAAATTTGAAGCACATGCAATGCAACTTTATTTCCTTAATTAAGGAGCAGTGCCGAACTTCGCCCCCCTGATCGCATATCTCCAACTTATTCAATACATGGATATTGAAAATATGAGCAAACAATCACGTATTTTTTATGCACCATGTAAATAAATTGTACATTCTAAAAATACACCGTAGGGTACATAGTGCACCTGGTATTTTAAATTATTTTTAAATTTTACATATGTCATACATCTGCACGTACTATGTAAAAAACGGTGAAAACATGGATGATCATGTATGAACAACTTATTTAAATTGAATGGACCACCGCAGCTGTGTCACTCAAATTAAACCTCAATTTCATTTTTTCATAAAAAGACCGATGCACTATTTATGTAGTTACGGTTTGATATAAACTTTGGGCGCTCAAGAAAATCCGAAAAGAGCATCAACAGTAACGTGTTTGTCTATATATATGTATGTATACGTTCATAGGCAGCTCATTCACTCACATACTACAAATTATCGATCCATGAATAATAATAATAATAATAATAATAATAGTAAAAAAATGAGAAAAGAAGAAGAAGAAGAACCAGCTAGCCCCAGTGCTCGATTAATGCAAGCTAAAGAACTCAATCTCTGTATAATATCAGTGATTGGTTACAACACAACGATTGATCCCAGCTTATACAACAAGACCGTCGAACAAACTCTCCTCAAACATCCTCGTTTCTCGTGCATCCTTGTAAGTGTATTTTGAATTTCATATTTCATCAGTCAGTAACTTACACACTTATATCACTTTTTATTTTTATTCAGGTAAGTTACATGATGAAAATAAAAAATATAAAATTAATAGAATCAAAAAGTTTAAAGCATGACGAAAGTTAATATATAGGACCAAATAAAAAAAAAAAAAATTGGCCGTTATTTTATAATCAGCACATGAGTAGTACTTATTTTGAAATTGAAATTAGAGGGAGAAGAAGGGGAAATATTGCACACGTGGACGTGGACGACCATGTAATTGTTCCGGGTTTGGATCCCGATATGGAGCCCTCCAATGAATTTGTGGAAGATTTCGTAACAAATTTGTCAAAAATACCCCTGGATATGACAAAGGGAAATCCACATTCTTAATGTGAAAACATCGGACGCAAAGGGCATTGCCATATTCAAGCTTCATCATTCAATGGGAGATGGAGTGTCTCTCATGGCTCTTTGTCATGCATGTTCTAAGAAGATCTCGGATCCTGAGTCATTACCTATTATGCCCTTGTCCAACAAAACTACTAAACATGATAAATATAAGGGGTTATCTGTCTTTGTTTGGACAATATTTGCAGTTATTATGTACACTTTGGTTGATGCAACATTGTTTCTTGCTACGCTTATGTTGTTGAAAGATGGAGAGACTCCGATTAAAGCACGTGGAGGAGGCGTGTTCCCTTACAAGAGATTCCTTCACAGGATTGTTAATCTTGACGACGTTAAACTTATCAAGACTGCCATGAATGCGGTATGTCCTAAAATCTTTACGAGCTTATGAGTCGTGTTTTTATAAATTTCTACATAAGTTTTGATGGGTAATTGCACAAAATTTTCTCCTAATTTGAAAATATTGCTCAAAATTATCTCGTAATTAAATCCTTCTGTGTGCCACACTAGAACACGTACACACAATTAAATATACACATAGCAAGAGTCATTAAATATTCTTTCGAGTCATTAAAAAAATTCAAGTTTTAATGACAAGATTATTGTCATACATTATTAATTAAAGGTCGATTTTTTTTTTATATAGTGATAAAATGCCACAATGTGGTTGAATATCAAAACCATTTACGAACATATATATTATACGTTTCCTATCAAATTTTTCAAAGGGGGAAATTCTGACATTTATTATATGTTGACAATGTTGAAGAGCATTAATGATGTTGTGGTAGGAGTCACAGAAGCTGGCCTCACTCGATATCTCAACGCAAGATATGGTAAATCCTTTCTTCAAAATATGTATTTTTCATTTTCAATCCTTGGAATTATTAACCTACTCTATATTTCCATTTTCAACGCAGAAAAAGATGGAGGAAATGGTGGGAATGGCATTAATTATTTACCTACAAATCTACAAATTAGATCAACAGTTGTGTTTAACCTAAGACCAACTCCAACTATTGAGGTAACGACATCTTTTTTAATTCTAGCTAGCTAGTTATTCATGAAATACTGAATAATTAATATTGAAATTATTATATAATATTATAATTACAGGATTTGTTCGAGATGATGGAAAAAGAGAAGCTAAATGGAACGTGGGGAGAGAATGCTCATAAAAGGCATCGCCCTTCTTCGAGAATAATCTATTTATTTAATTTCTCTACAAGATGATCCCTTAACTCACATTCGTCGAACAATTTAAAATCAAATATGGAGAAAAAAAATCTCTCGAGCCTGTAGAGAGGCGGGAATAATCTATTTATTTGGACTATTTCTCTACAAGATGATCCCTTAACTCACATTTGCAAAATCAAATATGGAAGACACAAACTTGTAATGAAGACAATGGTGTTCTTGTTTGGAACAAAGGTAACACACGAATTCGTATATGGTATAGGCTATATTTTAATGCTATTTACTTGACAATTATAATAATTTGGTCTAGAGTACGTAAGTGTGCAATCCAGTTTGAATCACAAATAGTCCCATAACTCTGGTCTCAAATAGATTTAGTCCTATAAGTTTTTTTGTCTTTGATTTAGTCCCAATAATTTTGACAATGTCAATTTTAGTCTCAAATTGACCGGAACAACGTCGTTTTACCGTTTTTATTTGGGGCTTTCCAACGGATGCTGTGACTGGACTGTCACGTGTATTTTTTTTAATATCTGGAATTTCATGCATATATAATTAAAAAATTTAACTTAAAATTAAAACAAAATTGACGACAAGTATTAGTCAAACACACTTAAAAATACACGTGACAGTACACGTGGTAGTCAAGTCACAACATCCGCCGAAAACTCCAAAATAAAAACGGCAAAATGACGTTGTTTCGACTGATTTGAGACTAAATTGGACATTGTCAAAGTTATTGGGACTAAATTGGCAACAAAAAACTTATGGGACTAAATCTATTTGAGGTCAAAGTTATGGAATCATTTGTGATTCAAACTCGTGTGCAATCTAAGTGCATTCATTTTAAACATAATATTAGTAATTTCACTCATGAATAATATAATTAGCTATTATCATTGAACAAATATTTGGTACACAATTAATAGTGTTCAGTGAAAACAATTAATATTATTTAAAATGTATATGTAAAGTCGAGTTTATCATTCATTTATTGTACGTAATTAATTATATAATAAATAAAACATGAAATGAAATATATAAAACAAATTATATGATCGCATGCTTTTATTTTTCCATTCACAGTCAGCAGCTAGGGTGACAAGAGCAGTTTTCACAAATACTACATTTACTTTCTCGAATGTGATGGGCCCACAAGAAGAGGTTAAATTATTTGGACACCATTTGGCATTTTACGATTGTTAATTTGTTATCAATTAATTAATTACCATATAATTAGATAGGAGTAAAAGACATTGACAAACAAAGATAGGATTTTAAGTTTTGTGAACTTTTCGTATACACTCCTAAATAATGTTGTACAAACTTATATGAGTAGTAAACTTTTTTTGTAATCAATGAAACAATTAATTAAACAATGTCTAATATAAAATTGGCCACTGAATGAAATGATGGCTTATTGGCTTCAATAATTACTATGTACATTGTAATCTGGTTGAGAATATCTTTATTCTCATGCTTTCTTCTTTAAGTTTTCTTCTATATAGAATAGAACTATAGAAGCTCCAGCTTTGCACTTTATACCTTGAAACCTTTTGGGTCCAGTTCGGTAACTAGGCAAGACTGGGCCTTAAATATATAGAGGCCCAAAGATTATTGGATCTATTCTATTTGGTCTTGCCCAACAGGCCCTAGGTCCCGGCCCATACATGTCTTGCCGGCCCTTTTCAACTTTTTGGCCTTACAATTCTTTTTCAAATTAATTTAAAAATTATAAAGTTGTATTGAATTGAAGTCACACCTATGAACCAGGTTTATACAAGTACTTTATCACCGTTATGCACAAAAATTATCACTGTTATGTACAAAAGCTATTACTGTTAAAAAAAAAAAATTCAAACAATGGTAGTTTTCCTTTTTTATACATAATAGTGATCATTTTTCTGCACAAAAATAATATTCAAAAAAGGGAGTTCTCCATGAACTCAAGTATATGAGCAACGATTTTTCTATTCTACAATGATAGAAGTATCTATTATTATTTTAGCATATTGTACCAAATGTGTTGCACTGCACAACACATTCAACATATGATAAAACAGGTTAAAAGCAGTTGGATGTAGCATTAAAAAATCATATGAACAACAATTAATTCTAGCTACCAACTCTACATTAAGAATATGATGGTGGAGGGGTAGATGCACTTCCGTACTTTGTATTTAAAGTGACTTCATTGCTCCATTTATATAATTTCATCCGTAATGTTGGGTCCTAACTGTATGCATATTTATGTATAATGAAAGAAAACTTTCATTTGATTCCTTTTTTTATCACTAAAAGAATAAGCTGAAATTTTTATATTTAAATTTTAAAAAATAACTGATGTTTTTGAAAATTTTTAAGTATAATCATTTAGAATACGTGTAGAAGTAATTTTGAAGCAATTGAACGTCTTCAAATTAAATAACTAATTTTACTTAGACTAATCATTTAGAATCCATATAAAAAACGAGAAAGAGTGGGGACATGTAATGGAGTCAGTTCATTTTGCTTAGTTCTGAAAATTGATAAATAATATTTTTAGTTAATTAAATACTAGTACAACAGAAGATTGTAATTGCAGATTGAAATTTATATGCACGTTATTCATTTATTTGATGAGGGCCCATTAGTATTCCTAACTAGCATAAAACTTTGATGTGTCGGTAAACTTTAATGCCTTACTTTTCAACTAACTCGTCTTCAATAGCATCGCAACGAGTATCTTTTCGATTCAATTTATTTTTCATATTTTCTTCAACCCCAAACATGAATATGCAATGTCTTTTCGTTCAAGTTTAATTTCAGTCCATCACTTTTAGTCCTTTTTACCTTAATACTTAATGACTTAATTTTAAAATGATGACATTTTTTATTTTGAGTTATTATTTTTGTTTAGCTTTATATTTAGTCCTAACAGTAACCATTTTTGCCATAATACTTCATGACTCAAATTTTTTAATATATCCCCATTTAATATATTAGATAAAAAATTAATTTTCTCAACCACACCTCCACAAACACACTAACTTTCTCTCCATCATTACATAACAAATTGAGGTGTACATATACCTACACGTTCATGGGATCATTCACAAGTTATAATACTAAAAAACTATCGATCCATGAAAAATATTAATACTAAGAAAATGGCGAAAGAAGAAGAAGAGCCCGTCAGCCCTACTGCCCGATTGATGCAATCTAAAGAATTCAATCTCTGTATAATATCACTCTTAGGTTTCAACACAGCCATTGATCCCATCTTATACAAGAAATGCGTCCAACAAACTTTCCTCAAGCATCCTCGTTTCTCATGCATCCTCGTAAGTCGTAAATCAAACAAGCGTATTTTTTGTCATGTAACTTTCACCTTTTCCCCAAATTATTGTCGCAAGATAGTCAAACTATTCAATTTTGTAAACGGCTCAATTTACGTCCAATTTTTGGCATTTGGATGTAGATTGAGCATTAAGATACAAAAGTACAGGACTAAATGAATTTTTTAAACTATCTTGAACAATTGGCGAAAAATGTGAAAGTTACTGGAGCAAAAATGTTTCTAACTCTAAGATTATCAGTTTTTATTTATTTTATTTTTTTAATAAGGTCGAGAAGAAAGGGAAATATTGGTGGAAACGAACACAAGTAGATATCGAGAACCATATCATTGTTCCCCGTTTGGATCCTGAAATTGAACACTCGGATGCATACGTGGAGGACTACATATCGAATTTGTCGAAAATACCCCTGGATATGAGAAAGCCCCCCTGGGAATTCCACATTCTTAATGTGACAACATCGGACGCAAAAGGTTTCGCAATATTCAAGCTTCATCATTCAATAGGAGACGGAGTGTCTCTCATTGCTCTTGTCCATGCATGTTCTAGAAGAATCTCTGATCCGGAGTCTTTACCTATTATGCCCTTGCCCAACAAAAAGAAACGTGACAAATCGGGGTTATTTGTCTTGGTTTGGACATTATTTGCGGTTATTATGTACACTTTGGTTGATGGTGTGATGTTTCTTGCTACGATTATGTTCTTGAAAGATGGAGAGACTCCTATTAAAGCAAATGCAGGAGGCGTGCAGCTTACTTGTAAGAGATTCGTTCACCGGATTCTTAATCTTGACGATGTTAAGCTCGTCAAGACTGCCATGAATGCGGTATGCTTTTAAAACTTCACGACTTAATTATATATGAATGACTAGGTTTCAAAATCAAATCAAGTTATTTGATACTCCAATAATACTTTTTATGTTTGGCAAATTAAGTCTGAAGTTCAGCTCCTACTTAGTAAGTAAAAAAAGAGTTAAATGTTAAATTATTTAATTTGAATTCGACTTATTAAAATGTGTTCAATCTTGACGCAATTAAATATCAAACATGCATGAATTACAAAAGTCAGTAACAGACTAACATCTCAAACGTCTAGCTAATTTGAAAAAATTCTACTTATTAATTAATTGTTACCCTACGGAACATACTCTATGTCATGTTATGATATTATACTGTATCTTTCATAAGTAGGATGACACAAATAACAGCTAGGTGTTGGGATATATACATCATAATTAATGTATACGCTTTTTCTATTCAAGTTTTTAAATGTGAAGATTCTTACATTGTTTCTAACTTTCTACATATGTTGAAATTGTTGAAGAGCATTAATGATGTTGTACTGGGAGTTACAGAAGCTGGCCTCAGTCGTTATCTCAACAAAATATATGCAGGTGATCAATCCTTAATTTTCAATTTATTTATTTCTTGAAATAATTATAATTAACTTACTCTAGACGATCTCAATATTCAACGCAGAAAAGGATGGAGAAAATGGTGGCAAAATCATCAAGGGGAGCACTAATTCTTTACCAAGAAACCTACGACTTAGATCAACTGTTGTCTTTAACCTAAGACCAACTCCAACTATTGAGGTAATTAATGACATCTTTTTTAATTCTCATTTAATTATATTGAAGTACTGAAAAATGAAATTATCGATTAAATTATGACAGGACTTATTTGAGATGATGGAAAAAGAGGAGTTGAATAAAATGTGGGGCAATTCGATAGCAATTGTTCTTCTTCCTTTGAATATTTGTGTACATGAGGATGTTTTAACTCACATTCGTCGTGCAAAATCAATTATGGATAAAAAGAAACTCTCACTTGGACACAAATGTGCCTTCCTTGTAATGAAGACAATGATGTTCTTGTTTGGAACCAAGGTAACAACTTTTAATATATATATATATATATATATATATATATATATATATTGAAACATGAAATTTTATATAAATATATATATATATATATATATATATATATATATATATATATATAATTAATCAACAATTTGCTATTACATGTTCTTATTAATTCTCCATTTACAGTCAGCAGCTAGGTTGACTAGGGCAGTTGTTAAAAATACTACATTAACATTCTCGAATGTGATGGGCCCACAAGAAGAGGTCAAATTATTTGGACACCATTTAGCTTACATTGCTCCTTCTGTTTATGGCTTTGCTCAAGTAAGTCGAACCAAAACCATTTTATATATATTTATTTTAGTTAATAATGATATATATTAGTACTTCTTCTTCTTCTTTTTTAAAAAAATATTTATTTGTTAATTTGGTAATTTAACGCATGCAGTCACTGGTGGTTCATTACCAAAGCTATGCTGGGAAGCTTATAATTTCAATAGGTGCTGATGAAAAGTTGATCCCAAATCCTCATCAACTTTGCGATGATTTTGTCAAGTCCCTTGGAGATATTAAAGAAGCTGTAATTAAAAGAGGGCTTCTCAATGGTGATCATAATGTGTGATAGAAATATTTAATTTGGGCCACATATATATTGCTATATTGGAATTTACATAGTAATATGGTAGATATTTGTGTGGGAGGTTGTGTGCACAATTAATGCATTATATATCTTGAATACTATTTAATTAGGTTAGGTACGTGAGGAGGATTGTTGGTGTCAAGTTTAATGTCCGGTTAATTGCTCCATTCAGGAACATTTTTCATTTTAGGTAATTTGTTCTCTCGCATTTTAGTTAATTAATTACTCCATGTGTTTCATTTTAATTGTCCTTTTTTTAATTTTTCACATAAATTAAGAAAAAAAATTACTAATAATTTTTATCTTTTTGTTTTTTTTGGTATAAAATGGCTATTAACATATCGTCTTACATGTTATTAGTCATTTATCCACTTATCACAAAATCAAGAAAACGGGAAAATTGGTAAAAGAACATTTAACATCGCTTGAAAAAGTAGAATCGACAGATATTTTAAAACAAATATTTTTCTCTAAACCGATAGTTAAAGTGGCACAGGTGGAGTAATTAGTTAGTTGTAGATAGCCTAGAAGAATATAATTCGTTAGAACAAAGAAATTTGACAGAGATACTGTATAGAATAATATTCCACATTTTACAACACATATATAAAATAGAAAATCGCAAATGTACGACATGTGAGTCAGTCACACAAAGAGAGGTTTGTTTAAAAGTAATTCTAAGTACTTCTCCATGTGTCACTAGCAATTACCAACTTTCAAGTAATAGGCCTGCTCTTAATTTCGAGTAATTGAACCGAAAGTAATGGAAATGGGCTTTTATGATTTCCCTTTTTTTTTTTCTGGGCTGAAATTGGCTACTTCATGGCCTTCATAATTGCTGAAATATAATTTCTTTTGAACCCGTTTTCCTCCTCTTCTAGATTACTTTATTGTTTGACTTCATAGAAATTAAATACGTATTTTGCATCCAGTAATTCTCAATTTTCTTAGAAGAAATAACAAAACACAATTATTCTCTCTTTCAAATATAATTATCCAAAAAGAGCATTAAAGACATGAAATTATATGAAAACTCAAACCTCAATGAACGACACTTAAACACAGTGATATACTAAATAATTACACTTTATACTAAAACAATTTAGATGTTTTTCAAATATTACTATTTAAAAAAGAGTGGGCCTCTTGTGCACTCATGCAAAAAAATGACTAATTAAAAAAAATACTTGACTCATTGAACCTATTAGACATGTTCTATGGATAGATGTGTAGGATTGGGCTATGGATAGATGGGTAGGGTTGAGGCGAGTCTAAGACGGATCTTGAATTAAATTCAAGACCAACTTGACATGAGACTTTTGTTATTAAAAATATTTGATTTGATATATTGTTCTTCTCAATATCACCCAATAATGCAATTAAGTATTCTAAATAGTGTACATATCAAGACAGAGTATTTTAAATATTTATTCACAAATAACATATAAATAGATAATAAAAAATATCATTAAATTTTTCATCAAATAAATCTGATATAAAAATGTTGGACATAAATTAAAAGTTAGAGGTGATAATAAAATGTGAGATATAAGGTCTTCAACTTCAAGCGGTTTTAGACAACAGCATGCACACGTAAGTCTATTTTTAGAAGAAAGCAACCATTTTTGGAGTACCCATTTTTAGGATCTTCCAACGTGGCAAGCTTCATAAATTGTTTCCATCCCAAATGCTTTGAACGTGGTGAAAACCAATAGGTAGCTGCAAATAAAATGATGTTTGATGTTATTTTCTAGTTTGGGAAATTTGGTATGACCAAAAAAACATAAAAATCAGTAGGTTATATTTACGATAAAAATAAAGCTACTTGCGTTTAAGAACAATTTATTTTTTATAAATTTACAATTTGAAGAATCGAACTAATTACTTTTGGTAAAACCAAAAATGATGTGGCAGTCGATCGGAACCATTATCAACAACACGTGAACGTCCGTAGAACGGGAAAAATATTTTTGTAGGACAATAATTTTAGAGGTTATGCTGTAAAGGTAATAATTCTATAGATTTGAAAATGGAGAACAATATGTTTTAAAATATATAAATATAGGACAATATATTTTAAAATCTGTAAATGTAGGACAATTGAGCCCGAATAAGCCCAAATCGAGTTGAAATATCATGTGAGGTTCATGCTCAATTGTCCTACATTTACATATTTTAAAAACATATTGTCCTATATTTACAAGTTTTAAAATATATTGTGCTACATTTCCAAACCCATAAAATTATTGTTCTTATACTACTACACATTTGAGCTTGGAGAGCTCCTTGGACAACCCTTTTTCCGAATAGCTCTCCAAGTGGTCCTTGAGAAATGGTTTTATTAAAAAAGACAAATGTTAAAAACCAAATCCAAGATTCAGGACTTTGGCAATGGGTCATAACTTGCAAGAAGATTCTTTGAGAGCGGTTTTTGAACCATTGTTTCAAGGTAAAGTAAAGCTTGTATTTTTTATTTTATTTTTTTGTTTTTTGTAAATTCTTTTTATGTACAATTTAAATATTTTATTCTTTAAATTCTCGTGTTATTTATTTTTAATATTCGTCTTATATAATGAGATTAACACAAACCCTTATGTAAAACTTGTTCATAATATTAAATTTATAATATTACACTTACGAACTTGTATCACTATTAATTCTTATAAATTAATACCTATAATATTTAATATTCTTATAAATTAATTCAATTTTGTCTAAGTATTACTTATTTAGATAGAAAAGTAATATTACTTGTTTAAATAGAAAAGTATTACTTGTTTAAATAGAAAAGTATTACTTGTTTAGATAGAAATATATAACTTGTTTAAAGAAAAATATTACTTGTTTAGATGAAAAGGTATTACTCATTTAAAGAAAAATATTACTTATTTAGATAGAAAAGTATTGCTTGTTTAAATAGAAAAGTATTATTTGTTTAGATAGAAAAGTATTACTTGTTTAAATAGAAAAGTATTACTTGTGTAGATAGAAAGGAATAACTTGTTTAAAGAAAAAGTATTACTTTGTTTAGATGAAAAAGTATTACTTGTTTAAAGAAAAATATTATTTATTTTGATAGAAAAGTATTAATTGTTTAGAAGGAAAAGTATTACAAGTTTAAAAGAAAGGTAGTTAAAAAAAAGTACAAGTAAAAAATATAATTTTAATTTAATTTAATTTAATTTAAATTTTAATTTATATAAAAAAATTACTATATAAAAATGTGATTGAATTAATAAATAAGATAATTGAAATAAAGAATTTTAAAAAAAAATTGTAAGAAAAATTAATTTTTAGAACATATAGAATTACTTTCATTAAGTAAACGCAAGAAAGAAAGTGCCCGAGCGGAATTGATCCTTGCTCATGCGCCCAAGGTCCCGTGTTCGGTCCCCCATGGGAGCGAATAATTGCCTCAATTTATTGGGGCTCTCCAAGTGAAAACTTGCAATGCGGTAAAAAACCGCTATCCAAGTGCGATTTCGATTTTTTTTTTTTTTTTAAATGTTGGAGAGCGGTTAAAAACCGCTGTCCAAGTGCGATTTCGATTTTTTTTTAAATGTTGGAGAGCGGTTAAAAACCGCTGTCCAAGCTCTCCAAGTGAAAACTTGCAATGCGGTTAAAAACCGCTGTCCAAGTGCAATTTCTTTTTTTTTTTTTTAAATGTTGGAGGACGGTTAAAAACCACTGTCCAAGCTCTCCAAGTGAAAACTTGCAATGCGGTTAAAAACCGCTGTTCAAGTGCAATTTCTTGGACAACGATTTTTTATCAGCTGTCCAAGCTCTCCAAGTGAAAACTTGCAATGCGGTTAAAAACCGTTGTCCAAGTGCGATTTCTTGGACAACGGTTTTTATCAGTATCAAGCTTGGGACAATTTGTTATTTGAAAGAGAGGTTATCTTGACTCTCAAAGATCATTTTTCACAGTTGTCCAAGCCCAAATGTGTATTAGTGTTATAATACAACTTCTCCAAGTTACTATCCTTAAAAAATATTATTTTCCAAGCTCTCCAAGTGAAAACTTGCAATGCGGTTAAAAACCGCTGTCCAAGTGCGATTTCTTGGACAACGGTTTTTTATCAGCTGTCCAAGCTCTCCAAGTGAAAACTTGCAATGCGGTTAAAAAACATTTGTCCAATCTTGATTTCTTGGACAACGGTTTTTATCGCTGTCCAAGTTTGGAAAATTATTCTTGAAGAGCTATTCTCCAAGTTCATTTTTCACAGCTGTCCAAGCCCAAATGTGTATTAGTGTTATAATACAACTTCTCTAAGTTACTATCCTTAAAAAGTATTATTTTCGAATTGAAGGGTACTCACTACCCGAAATAATAAAGATATTTTGTAATTAACAAAATAATCAAAACAAACATGTGGCAATGAAATAGGCGAACCATATACTTTATTTTTAGGGAAAAAAAAATATTCGTGTCTCAGATGAAAATTCAAATACAATAAATGACTTACTTGTATATTTGTGATGTTTATCATTGATCAGATTTTTGATGCATTTGCTGAAACTCGCCTTCACACTTTTGTAATCATCGTAGTAAAGGTAGGCGCCGAGCCAGTGGCTTTTGAACACTCCGTCAGGGTTATACCGAAACATGCCTATATTTAAAAAGAAATTTTAGGTCAATTCAAATAAAATAAAAAATGCCTTCTTCTTTTCCTATAAATTTGAGTTTACTTTTTACTTATTAGGTAGGACAAAAATTTGTTTGAATTCGAGTTCACCAATTGTTATCTATACTCTATAGATACTATCATTATTGTGTATATAAAGTGTTACTGTTTAAAAATTAATGTTTTTTTTAAAAAATAATGGTAGTGTATATACATAACAGTGACACTCGAAAAAAAAAATCATGTGAACCCAAGAACTGATGGTCCGATATTCTTATATATAGTATATTTTTTCACATTTATGCCTACCATCAATTAAGGTTTACATATATATATATATATCGATAAAATTGCTCTAAATAAAAGGTATAGGTATACTAACCATTTAAGGCCCTCCACAAAAAAGTCTGAAGAAGCGAAACCAATTACCCCAATCTTTGTTGAAATTTTCCATTCACGCTCGTATGGGAAAATCATATTCTTCAAAGAAAGACATTCTTTCACTGCTGACTTTTCGACAATAAATACTTCCGCACCAAATACACAATTATAGTCTATCAAGAATCCATTTGATGGATCCATTAGAACTTTCTTGGAGATAAATTTGGAAATGCCCCATTCCGACTTCATAGCTTGAAAACATCTGGTTCTTCCTACACGACAAATTATCATAATTCACATGATTTTTAAAAGAATTTAGGATTAGAAAAAATGATTTTTTTTTTAATCGTGAAAGCTACTCCAAATTCCGTTTCAGTCGTGTCGAATTTCACAGATTGAAAATAATCATGTAATTTTTAATTGTTCAACGTTTCAATCTAATAAAAGGTGAAACATTTAGTTACACTGATGTGAGAATCTAATTTGCAACTAATTATAGTTTTGTGTAACTAAAAGTTACACAATTATTTTTTATTTGTGAAAGTTGACAGTATCCTTTACAAGAACAAGGATATTGTAAATTTGGAATTAATTTCATGCCAAAATAAAAAAACCATCCCCAACATACCAACTTTAAATTTGTACCAAAAATAAATGTTGAAAGAATGATGAGAAAAACCTAATGAGTAATGAAAATTGCCGGAAGTCTGATTAAGCAGAAAGAGACGGAAGACATGCTTCTCTCCGCTACTTTTCTCCACATGGTTTGTGATTGAACGTGATGATAATTTTGGTTTTCACGCTGGGAGTCTTCCAATTATATAACCTTTTTGGGACCTTTATTTGCGGAAAGGATTTTAAAGAGTTAGTGTTAATCATATCTATGCAAAATTTGATACATATTTTTTTAGATAAATATTTATTATACAAAATTTTTGAAAATAAAATTTAATTGTTTCTATATTTTACAAAATCTCTAGAAAATTTATGTTTTTGAACAATTTTAAAAAGTAATAACTAATCAAATCTAATTGTTTCTACGCACGATTTGATATATCTAGAGTCATATTTAAAGCGGTGCATAATTTGAAAATAATGCTTATATTAATTCTTTAATTGACCTACGTTTAAAATCACACATATAAATATAAATCTCTACTATATATATATATGTGTAATAAAAAAATAATTATCAAGTAATTAGTTTAAAAATCCCGAATAAAGGGCCCAAATATATAATTATCAAGTATGAACCATTAGGTGCAAGCGGTGACTTTGTAACATCCGGAAGATTTTCGAATCAAGATATATTTGACTGAATTTCGATTTTCTCTTGATCTTGATTTTTTAATTTTTTTTTTGTGATAAACCAAATCTCTTCGCCCTTATCATAAACAATTCTCTAGCCAAATAAATTTTATACAAGCAATCTACCTACACATTTGTAATTTTCATAGACAAATTTACCTAAACAAATAATTTTCTAGTCAGTTTATATTTCCGTAGACAATTATATTTATAGTTTAAAAATAGATTATATAATTAAAAAAATTTGTAGGTAAATCGTAGATAAACTTTACTATTTAAGAAACTAAATTATTTTCGATTTGAAAATTAAAAAGATGTTGGAAAAATATTGAAAAAGTTTTTAGATAATGCACTATTTTTTGTACGTAGTGTTAAATCAATCCAAAATCACAAGTGAGAAACATGAAATAGTACGTCCATCCTTCTTACACCCGACAACAAAAATCAACTAAAAACAAATGGAGAACATATAAAGATTGTTTTCAAAAATCGGGTGAACTGAACCACGCAGTAACCCGGTTAAAAAAGCACTATATAACCGGATTTCAGGTTGAATCGGGTTGAACCGGTCAAAACCGGTCAAAACCCGGTTCAACCGGAAATAATCGGTTTTTTTCTTTCTTTTTTTTAAATTAAATTATTAATTTATATTAAATATTTAAAATTTTAAATTTATATTCCTCTCACATTTTTCTCCAATACTTTCGATGTGGGATAAATGTATGAGGTGGGACAAAATTTATAAAATATGATATGAAAAGTTATAAAATATATATTTAAATTTTTGTAGGTGTATACTTATTTTGTTTTTTTAACTAAACATAGAAAACGGTTGAACCGCCGGTTGAACCGGTCCGACCGGTTGAACCGCCGGTTGAACCGGTCCGACCGGTTGAACCGCCGGTTGAACCGGTCCGACCGGTTGAACCGCTGACCGGTGGTCTGTCCGGTTCGATCACCGGTTCGGTTATGAAAACATTGACATATAGGCATGCATTTCACTTATACTGGTACAATTTGTACTTAAACTCCAAATCAGGCTTCCACCATTGATGAATCCCATGAGCTTCTTTAAAGCTCGGTGACAGGCTCGAATTGATCGTCAAATACGCAGACGGAATCAGATGCACCGCCTCCGAATATTCCTTCCCCCGAGCACCCGAAACAATGCTCCCAATCGAATGCTTAGTCGCAATCTTCCCGATTTTTCCAATTCCAATCGAGTTCATCTTCTCTCGATGTTCAAAATACCCGATATACTCCGAAGAAACCATATCGGATTGATTAACAAACAAGTACGGAACCCAAGTAGACAGCACGACAAATGTGTCGTTTTCCCGCCGATCTTTAGCACGGTCGCCATTGGTAAGATTAGAAAAGCAAAGAAGTGATGACACTGCTGGCAAGCCTCAACCCTAACTTCACCTTCTCGTTTTTTATCCTTTCGATTGGAGGAGAGGCGAAGGGAGGGTTGAAGAGATAGGTCTCAAGATGAGTCATCATGTTTTTCACCATGTGTCTACCTATTAGCAAAGCTAAAGATGACCCCATTGAATGTCCCACTAGCCAGACGTTTCCAGGGCCGGCCCTGGAAACGACCCCGCTAGCGGATTCCAATCCGATTTGGAAACTTCGACTTTCCTAGAGATTGTTGACCATGCAATTAAGACTCGTCTTGTATTCGTCCGCCCTGCTTTCGAATTTTGAGATTTTTCCACGGAACGCGATAACGTATTGTGGGGGCCTCTGGCCCACATAATTGAGCTGATAAGGGGGTAGAATTCATAGATAGCTCCAAAATAGGATTGATCATTTGTGTCAATCAAAACTTGTTCCAATTTGAAATTTAGACACATCCACCATGGTGGAGCTAGGGCTTGATGGGCCTGCCGGTTTTGTTGCCGGTCAGATTCGAGCATGTACACTCCTTGAACTAGGCTAGCTGCAATGGACCTCCTATGGTTTGAATTGTTCCTAACAAAATAATTTTAATTAATTAGAATAATTAGCTATTTTATAAGGAAATCAAAATTGTCAAGTTGTAGAAACAATTATGAGATCGAGTATTAGTTATTTACCAATCAATGGGAGTTAGAAATTTTGGCCCTGAGAGACCATAATTTTCCTTGTCTATGGCCATTGCTCCTGCTTTTTCTTTGAAATTAAGACCTTCACAGATAGAGCAACTTAAAATCATGACATGATGAAATTAAAAATAAAATAATTTATTTTTTAAAGAAACTACACATCTTTTGAAGCATTAAAAGAATCCAAAGTGTAAACTCACTCTCATCCATTAATTATTTTGCTTTTAAATATTCCTAGCTCTATATATACATGGGATTATTACATTAGGAAATTAGAAGCTGAACAACGTTGTGTATATTACATGAAAGAATTAATTAAAATTACCTCACGGATCAAAATTTTTCTTTGTCCGAGCTTTGCTGCTACTCATCGACTTCTCATTACATGCCTAAAATTTATATAGACATTTATATACATATAACATGTGTATGTACACACATATATATTATATATGCATGGTAAAGAATCTCTTTCTCAGCAAGTTCGGATCTGAACAAAGACTTTAGATAAGAACTACAAACAAGTTGCAATAATAAATCCATTGACGCCGATATTAACAACTGAAGTCAATGGATTCAAAATATTTAAAGACTAAAAAACATCGTTTTTGTCTCAAATAATTGAAATTTGCATTGCATTCCAACGACTAACGCGTTTCTAACCTGTCTTCAAATATATTATATATGGGAAATTCAAGAAAATAAAGTCAATGATCATATTCAGTGGGAAATGCAAGAAGTGCGATTTAAGTATTAAACTAGCAAATAATTGTTTTTTTATCACTTAATTAGTGAAATAATTTCATCTCTTTTTTAAAAAATCAACAGAATTTCATCTCATTTAAAAGTATGAATTTGTAAAGAAATATAGAATTAATTTCCTAATAACTAGGCTAATAATCCCCCTCAATTTATTTAAGGCCCATTAGGCTTGTGGGTCATTAGAGTTTATGAAATGAAAACATATATAGGCCTTTGATTTCTAGCCCGTTAAGGGTTCATATTAATGGGCCTACTATTATTATGCGTGTGTAGACATTGGGAGTAATTATTAAAGTTGTGATTAGTCACCATGGAATGGGTTTTGGTGGTATATTCGTTTCCAATAATTTGTAGTTGGAATTTTATTTGTTTCTAAATTGAAGCAACATTATAAAAAATAAAAATAATCATAATTAGCAAATAAATCCTAGCAGATTCTTAACATGTTCAAATCACAAACCATAATTTCTTGACATGGATGATTGATCCGACTTTAAAATCAATCGTGCACTAAAAAACCTCCGCTAATTATAACTCGAGTGATTTTAATGAATTTAAAGATATATTATTACGTAACATAAAACACCAACAGGTTAATGAGTAGGGTAAGTTACATAACATGAGCAACCTAATGACAAGATAGAATTAAATAATTAATTCAAACACAAACTCGATGTCTTAAAAATAATATTGGTTACTATCTTGAATCACGCTGCAATGCAATGGGTCCATTATTAAATGGAAATTGGAAGTAGTTTTCCTAAGTTGACGGAAGTGTGACAATCAACAACATAAACGCCAAAATAATCATTTTCAGAGGTCCATTTCTAGGGGTGTGCTAAAGGCGATTTGGTGGACCGAACCGACCGTAATATAAAAAATTGAAATATAAACTGAAATTTATGAACCAAAACCGAAATCAAACCATATTTGCAAAAACCGAACGGTCCGAGACCGAAATATTTCGGTTCGGTTTGGTCGGTTTGGTCCAAAAACCGAAATTTTTTAATTTTTTTTTTAAATTTTCAAAAGCAATGACAAAAAACGGACAATTTTTTTATGAACTACGGTAAAAAAAACATATAAAAAATAATCTAAGCATCAATAAATTAGTTTATAAAACCTAAAAACAACTCAAAAAGGTTAATCATTAGTAGGTTCCAAAAGCTAGCCTCCACAACCCACATTTTAAGTATTACTACAATAGTTATTTTATAGCTTAAAAATCAAAATAATATTTTCGAAAAAAAATTATTTAAAAAAAAATCAAAAAATATATATTTTTTCGAAAAAATATATATTTTTGAAAGAAAAAAAATTCGAAAAAAAAAATTTATTTCGGTTCGGTTCAGTCTAATCGGTTTTTTACTAGTAAATACCGTATACCGAACCGAAATATAAAAAATTATATTTTTCAAACTGTAAATCGAACCGTAAGCCGAAATTCGGACCGAATTTCATATTTCGGTTCCGTTTGATCCGATTTTACGGTCTGCACCGTATTTTGCACACCCCTATCCATTTCCACAAAAAGTAATTTGGAGCCATGTATATTGTCTTCTTGTAATAAAGAGATGGCCCAACAAGATAGTGATTCCTTTGTTAGCAAACCCAAACATTTCATTACCAGCTGCAATTGTTATGCTTTTGTTTCTGGGACAAAATTTTATGAAATAATTTCATATATGAAATGTATCCTATTTATCATGTTGTATGATCCACATAACGTACACGTCGAGTTTGATCTTTACAATGTATCCAAAAATTTAAATCTTAAATACGATAGATAATTAATTATATATTACTTAGTTAATATTTAAAGTGTTACAACTCGATGCATCTAAACTTTAAAAAAAAAAATTATGAGACCGTGAGACAGAATAAGTAAAAATTTAGTGGATAAGTAATAAAGTGATCAGTAAATACTCTTTAATTATATTTGTCTCACAACAACTTTCGATAAGGAATTTTCTAAAAGAATAGTATATAATATTTAAATACAAACATAATTCCTAGATCTGCTGCGTGCAACTTAGGACGTGTTTTTGAAAATTTCTAACCGATTATAAATTTATAATCACTTTATAGTTACATGTAAAAGCAATTTTAAGTGTTTTCTTATTACAATTTCTCACTATAATAATTTACTCTATTTAATTATTTTACCAAACACTCAACATTTACTTCAGACAAATTTTGTAAATACTCATAACTTTGAATGTTAAGTATTTCTTTCTCACAATCATTATACTAAATTATTTTTTCGTAAGATATTTTTTTTCACACACTCTTAATTTAATTCTAAACAAAAATGAATGATGAGAAGCATGAAGAAAGGAAATGGGAAGAAAAATTGAATAAATAAAACAATATATGATCCGTGCACTATTAATAGCACTCAATTTATTTATTTTAATCAAAATTCTTTATCGAGTTGGTATGCTGTGAAACTTGTTCATCGTGAAACTGTTTTTTTTACAGACATACTCTTTAGTAATATAAGTCACACCCTTTAGTTATCACTACAATACTATCTGCTATCATATAAGTCACACCCTTCACTTTTATGAGTAATACTCTTTATAGTAAAAAAACACACTCTTTAGTAATATAAGTCACACTCCTAAACCAGTTTCACATTAAAACTTGTTCACCCTATACTTTGTAATCTATCGGGGGAGCTTGGTTTAAAAAAAATTCAATAGAAATGAAGATGGTGTAATTATTGAGTTGCATCGAACCCAACTAGGCGGTTTGGATAGCTCGGAATTGTTTTGAGGGGACGAGTATTGGGATAAGCCAAACCCGTCCAAAACATATCATAATTCCAAAGGCTGCATTTGTTTTGGGAATCACACGGATGGATTTAGGACTTTGAGCTCCCCGTCTCATACGAGTTTGGAATTTAAAATTTGGTTTTCAAATCCCACATTCCATCTACGCCTACAAATACCTATAAAATTTATTATTACTATTCTCAATACATCACACTTTATACAATTTATTACTCTTCTCAATATAATATAATAATACAATTATTATTAAATATTGATCTGACATAAAGTTAAATCTCACCCTACTTAAATCTCAAAACAAACACATACATTTTCTTGATTTGCTACGCACATTTAAATCCCAAAACAAAAGCAACCTAAATATGTGTACAAACAAATGCAATTGTTGGCTGGTTGCAATAATTATACAAAATGATAAAATAGTAAGCGACATCATATCCTGGGTATAAAAGACAAGAATAATAGTGAAATGCTGAACAAAAGTGTGTTAGCGACCCAAACCCATCCACCTGGTTTTGTCTTTGTCTTTCTCAAATGAAATCCCATCACACTCACACCACACTTGCGGTTGCGGCCACACTATCATGTGCGAACCTCACCAACTGCATGCATCCATGAATAAATGTAGGAAACAGAAACAAAATGTAATTGAAAAATTAATTAACAATAAAAAACGTCTCAGGTTTGTGTAACTGAATGGATTATAACTAAATTCTTTTTTAGATAATTAATTGTAATTACTAATTCTAATGAATTTACTCAATTTCAAATAATTCAACCCACTTTCAAACTTTTATAATGTGCTATTATTGGGGATTTGGGATGATGGGTAAAATGTTTTGCTTTAATTATATGTTAGTTTTTGTACATCAACAATTCAATTATTTAGTATGTCATGCTAATCATTTGCGGTTCGATTCTACTATTTCACTTTTCGTATTTTATTGGTGTTTCACTCTTCTGAATCTTTAATATATGGACCCAGAGTATAGTAGTTCGTTGAATATTTTTTTATTATTTCACATGTCATTCATCTATATTATGGAATACAAAGTGGAACACCAATTATGGAATAGTTGATCTCAACAATCACTTCCAAGTTGAAGAATATAAAAAGTTATTAAATCTATGAAAGAATTTAAAACAGGATATGCTAATTCATATATGGCGAATTAACAAATTAAAACAGTGGATGCTAGTTAGTAAACTACCAAGTATCATATTTAAAATAGAAAAATCGTAAGAAAGGGTGAAAAACATCAGAATTTCCACGTCAACCATATAATAATTATAGAAATTATAAATCCCTTTATTGGTCGATTAAATATAATACTTTATTCCTTATGATGGAATAACAAAGATGTATTCCAACTTATTCTAATAAAGCAAGTATATATTCTCCACTTAGGCATTACACAGTCACATAATTGAACAGTTGAATTGTAAGAGCTTAAAAATCAAGTCTCGTACATTAAATAAAATAGAAATACATAATCCAACTCATAACAAGAAGTTAGAACTGGGCGGATTTTCTTTTTCTTTTTTTCGAACTGTCTTGATGATCAAATTTGTGCTCGAATAATTCTGAGGCATAAGCATAATACCACATTGACATTGCCTGTAATTCAACAACCCAAATTCGGATACCGACACAAGCAATTTTGCGGCGTTAGTTTATTTTCTCCAAAAATGTGGATTAAACTCTTTATTCCTTTTATTTTTAAATATTTTTATAAAGAGTAGGTCTTATGTGCATCAGGCGCACCGTGCACTCCATAGTGTATTTTAGAAACTTGCAATTTGCCGCATAGAAATTTGCAACTTGTTACACTAAAATGTGTAACATGTGTTAGTAAAATATAATTGCACATTTCAGCATAACAAATCGCAAGTGCAAGTTGTGTTCATAAAACATAATTCCACGTTTCAATAGAACAAATTGTAAGTTTCAGTGATTTTACTATGCTTACATTGATATAAAATTGAAATTAATTTGAGATAGAAATTACAGAGTTTGAATCATAAATGACCTCATAACTTTGGTCTCAAATAGATTTAGTCTCATAAGTTTTTTTGTTGTTGATTTAGTCACAATAACTTTACCCTCAAATAGATTTAGTTTCATAAGTTTTTTTTGTCATTGATTTAGTCCCAGTAACTTTGACAATGTCCAATTTTAGTCTCAAATTGGTCGGAAAAATGTCATTTTTTCTTTTCAATTTGGGGTTTTTTCGGTGGATTGTTGTGACTGGACTTCCACGTGTACTGTCACGTAAGTTTGTTCAACTGATTCTTGTCGTCAATTCTATTTTAATTTTAAGTTTTTTTTGTTTTTTAAACATATGACTAAATTCCAGTTATTAAAAAAAAATACACGTGACAGTCCTGTCAAAACACTGCCAGAAAGTCCCAAATTGAAACGACAAATGAAGTTATTCCGATCGATTTGGGACTAAAATTGGACATTGTCAAAGTTATTGGGACTAAATCGACCACACAAAAAATTGTGGGACTAAATTTATTTGAGGTTAAAGTTATGGACTATTAGAAATTACATATCTCAACTACTTAGGTGCCACACTTGAAAACCTTAAATTACGTACACAATTTTTTCATCCTATAACAATATATATTAATAAATAAATGTTTAATTGCAGAAAAAATTATGACCTTTTCAAAAATTACAATTTAATCTCAACTTTTGAATTTTAGTAAATAAAACTCAATTTTAACAATTTGTTGCAAATAGAACTCACGGTCAAAATATCTCTTGTATGTAAATGACGTGGCATTCTAAGTGGAAAACACTTACCATCTCATCATCTACCTAGCCAAAATTACAACGTTGACACATGATTGATCAATCATTCTGTTGTTGTTAACACCCTAAACTCAAATAAAATTTCCTAATTTTCTTGAGCCCTAAAATGAAATTCCTCTCAAACTGAATGAAATCGCAGTCCTCTGAAATCTCATCTTGTTCAACTCATCTGAAATCTCATCTTATTCAACCCATCTGAGATCTTTCACTGAAGAGATTTGTTCATGTCGAGCGGATACCGTTATTCACCCAATTTACCATCATCTTCGTATAACTGTGTTGCTCATAAGCTTTGTGGTCATGTATTTGAGGCTACCTGATTTTACATCCATGTCTAATGAGAATCCAAATAAAGGGTTTTGTTGGTGTCTTTTCTATAAGGTGATAAGTCCTCAATTTTTTCCTTAAATTTGTACATCATTTTTAACGGAGAAGAATTCCTGCATCTATGATTAATTGAAATGAGATTTTTGTTTTGTTCTGGGAATTTGATATCATTTTTTGCATCTACAATTTATTCAGTATAGGGTCTCACGTTTATTTTGGAGTTATTTATAAAGGTGAACCAACGTTTTCTTCAGACAAATTAATAGAGTTTTAGTCAGGTAGATGATGAGATGGTAATTATTTTCCAACAAGGATGCCACGTCATTTACGGATTGGAGATGTTCTGTTCGTGAGTTCGATTTGCAAAAGATTGTTAAAATTGAGTTTTATTTATCAAAATTCAAAGGTTAAAATTAAATTGCAATTTTCGAAAAGGTCGTGATTTTTGAATAAGCCTAAATAGGTGGCATAAAAGTTTTGGAGGTATTATACAACACAAAAAAAGCCAAAATTTAGAGAGAGCGTGTGAAAAGAGACCGACAATCCAACTGTTGTTCATCTTCTCTTGTTTCACTTTCATCTTTTTCTTTTAATCTCTAATTCTATCTTCTTTCATGGGGCATCTCTTTTTCTCTCTCTCTCTCCCCAAATTCTCCCTGTCCGCTTCTTGTACTACTATTGTTTTTAAATTAGTACCGGCCAAAAGGTCTTCTTTAAAATAAGGAATTAATACAAATATAATATTGCGGTTGTGTCTGTGTATACAATGCATAGTGCTTGTTTAGAGAGGAAGAATTAACCTAGAAAAGAATCATGGCTTCATTCATTTCCCACCATCACTTGTTACACTTAAACAGAAACAGTTGTACTCTTTCGTTATCATTATTCAATATTCAGTAAAAGAAAGTCTTGTTTGAAACTGTCACATGTTGAGATGAAGTTTCATTTTAAAATTTAAAGTTTACTTTGTCTCAAAACATGATTTTATATACAAAGTCATTTTACCCCTAAAAAATTGATGATTTTTCTTTTTTTCTAAAAAAGTTTTTCTAATTTGGTGTTTTGATAAATATGTGCTCATAACTAATAAGTAAGTAATATAATGGTCTGACGATGTGATTTCATTAATACGGGATAATATAAATTTATCCATTTAAGCATAATTTTTCATGGTTTTCATATGTCCAAAATAATCTTTCGCAAGATTGAAATTTTGTTTTGTCGTTACTATTTTTATTCCAAGTGGGAATGCCCTTAAATTAGCACTATCCATGTGTTGGCTATTTTATTGTTATTTCCTAATGTGGGAATTTTTTAGGTTGTAAGTACTGGGTACTGTCCCATGAGCCACCCGAAATAGCAACATCCCTTGGACATCACTCAAAAGTTAGTATATACTCCACTCATTGCTACAAAATTAAAGCTCAGATGAAATATATTATCCCTCGAATATTATTATATAATATCCCATTTTAAATTTCACTTAATTAAGTAGTAGACTTTTTTTCTACAGCGATGTTAGAATTAGAATATGACGCGCTATTAAAAAGTAAGATCCTACATACATAGATAAACTCTTCACTCAATTTATATGTGATATGCTCTATCTCAAACTGCACCATACGGCCAATTATATCCTTACATCAAGATATAAAATTATTTTTGTATATCATTACTATGAAAATTCTCTCCCACTCACCATGGTAATTACTTGAATTTGTAGAGATTAAAGTTTTCAAGATTATGATAATTAAAAATTAATTATGTACATGATCGATTTGCTACATAATCAACAACAAAACGTGCATAAATATATTGACATTTGATGGTGGTAGATAAGCAGCCTGTATATCCATAGAAAAATATTTACATTTCTCTTAATAAAAATCAATATATATATAAGTGTGTATATGTTGAAAATTAGCTGACCCTAAGATTGACCTAGCTAGTTATTATATCATCTTGAATACAAAAAGGTTGATTAGTTTTTGTGTACTTAAATTCCCTTAACTGGAATCACTTCGTTAGTGGGATTCTGCACTGAGGGTGAAAGTCACATCATATTGGTTTTTTTAAGTACTGACATTTGGATCAAGAAAAGAAGTGATTAGTTGGTTGCTTTTCTACTTTTCTTCTCTCTTTTTCATTTTTCTTTTTTCTTTTCAGACTACTATTCTTTTTGTGTTCTCATTGGTGTGATAGATTATCTATAGTTAGATCATTACTACTGTCCTATCATTAGGCGCGGTCGTTATTAGACATTATTGTTTTTATATAAAATTAATAAAATGTATATCAAGAATTTTATAAGTAAATTAAAATTTCAAGCACAACAAATGATGTTTTAGCAGTCAATGCGTGGGAAAGATGAAAGGGCTAGGACCATAATTTGTGGAACGGAGTGAGTAGTTGTTTGATAGATTAATTTTCATCGAATATTTTGAATAACGACAAAATTAAAAGTGATTAATGTATAATTGAACAAACATGTAATCAATCAATATGCACGCTCGATCAGTGCATGAAAAGGAAATGATATATTTATATCTAAAATGAAACATAATCAGATAAAATTGTTCATTTAAATTTTTTCTCCATTTTTTAAACGTGTCCATTAAAACACGCTTTTAGGCCAACTCAAATAATTGGATTCTCCATTTTTTTAATGGAAAGTCTAAACTTTTAATCTATGAAAATATCTACTGTTGTTCATGTTCGATTTTGCACACTGAATAAATAATATCACATGTAATAGCTAGTCTGCAAATTATAAAAGAATAATATAAATTGACACTATAGATAAAATGATACTAATGATTTTGTGACATAAAAGAAGTCTATTTTTAAGAAAGTTTTACAATTAGCACGATGAATCATGTTTTCTTTTCCAAACTACAAATACATATTACAATGTTAGTTAAATTAAACTTTTATAAGCAATCATATACATATATAATTGTTATGTATTTTGTGACATTGAAAAAGAAAATCAAAACTCCATTAAAAATAGTATATAAGTTTATTTAAATTTTCATGATTACACAAACCACACATGTTTATAATTAGTGCAAAACGACAAAAAAAAGTTAAGTTTCAACTTTCAATAAATTGCATATATATATTTTCAAAGGCCATTTGCAGCGCAATGGATAACAAATTATTTGGGCCCAACTATGGAATAAAACCCTCTGAATTAAAGCTACTACTTTCACATTCTGTATATTTTTTACTTTAATATACGTTAACAGAGTTAGTTCCTTCTTAGACCCACGTATTCCATGACGTTACATTATTTCAAATAAATAAATTGTACACATTATCATGTGTGCAGTGCATATACATAATCTTAATATTGATTTAGATAGCCCTAACTTTAAAGAAATAAATTATAGTTATTATCATGGACAATTTAATGCTGAACTCATTTTCTAAATGGGCCGTGTTCTCCGGGTGAGCTTTGAAACATTGTATTAACCAATGTTTTCATAACCGAACCGGTGATCGAACCGGACAGACCACCGGTCAGCGGTTTAACTGGTCGGACCGGTTCAACCGGCGGTTCAACCGTTTTCTATGTTTAGTTAAAAAAATAAAATAAGTATACACTTACAAAAATTTAAATATATATTTTATAACTTTTCATATCATATTTTATAAATTTTGTCCCACCTCATACATTTATCCCACATCGAAAGTGTTGGAGAAAAATGTGAGAGGAATATAGATTTAAAATTTTAAATATTTAATATAAATTAATAATTTAATTTTTTTTTTTAAAAGAAAAAAACCGGTTATTTCCGGTTGAACTGGGTTTTGACCGGTTCAACCCGGTTCAACCTGAAATCCGGTTATATAGGTGTTTTTTAACCGGGTTACCGGTCGGTTCCCGGTTCAACCCGATTTTGAAAACATTGGTATTAACATTGCATAATAATACTTAAATAAATGAAATTACAATTTAAAGTTGCAAAGTGAAGATTTGAAAAACTAAATTAAGCTAGTGAGATCTAGTGCACAACTAAAAACTATCAGATTTGTTTTGTAACAGCTACTAATTTATTCTCAGATTAGGAGTTCACTGTTTTGCACTTATTCTCTCTTTCAATGAAACCCATTTTCCCATCAAAAAATTATAACTATATATCATATCTAGATGGGAAAACATATAAGTTGTAAACGGTACACTGATTTCAACTTAATTTTTTTCTCTTCTTTTTTAATATGGCCGAATTTTTCACCTCCCATTTATTAAAAAGTTGAAAAGACTCGGAATTACCTATTTTCTTGATTTTACTAATGCAAAAAGAATAAGATTCAAAATGTCCAAACTTGTCCCATTTGATTTGTGAAATAAAGAAGCCAAATCAAAGAAATAGTAGTAATTTCTGAAAGGGCCCACCACCTGCAATTTAGGCCATTATTGTAGCAAAAGGCGAAGCCCTCGCCCCCAGGGCCCCTACCCCCCGGCCCGACAGAAATGGTGGAGGTGGTAAATCATGGTGACTCAGCGACCTATTAGGTGGAAGGACCAGTGTTTGGTGCCCACAAGGAGCTATCCCCCACATTGGAGGGATAAAACTCCCATACTGTGGCTGTCAGGACTCGATCCTACGTCCTTGTAGCAATCTGTCACCCAAAAACTAACTGAGCTACGCCCATGCGGGCAGCCATTATTGAACTTTTGTCGTGGTCCGTGGGGTCATGATTGGACAATATCAAGGTCTTTTTAGAACTTAGTACTGCAGTAACTATTTTAAGTAATATTATCCTCAAATTATTTGGTGATAAGTTCACTTAATTTTAGTCAACAGTTTTCTAAAATTAGGGTTAGGATAAAATGTTGGACACTATTAATGTCTAATTTAGTTTTAGTAGAGCACAAATCAAGTGTGATTTTGGCCGCACAATATCATTTGTTACATATATTGTGTTCTACTTTATATTTTATAGGGTAAATTAATGACACGTGTAGTGGGTAAAAAAATTTAATGAATTATTATTATCCAAGATCCATATGTTAAAGATTCAGGAGGTAGAATAATTTTGGATCACAAAAAAATGAGACAGAAGAATTGAATTGAAGTTTGGCCGCCATATGTTTTGACACATGCCCAAGCTATGGTACAATAATTTGAGGTCATGTGCGATGTACTAGCTAGATTAATTATCTTTTTATATAATAATTTGCATATAATTAAAAAAATTAAATTATACTGGAAAGATTTACTGTAATGAGCTCAATTGGGAAAGTGTAAATTCTGAAACGGGCTCGATTGAAAAACGAGTAGGTCGAGTGTGAAAATTTTCATGTATGAAAATCTATAAAATTGTTCTAAATCAATCATCTACACCCTAAACACTAAATAATGAATCCTAAATTATGATCTATTCGGGTCAGGTGAACCATGAACCACTTGGGCCGAGTGAACCATGAACCACTCAATTTTGTTTTACCTTCACCAATTACAAAATTTGATTGTAAATTAAAGTTTTTTCATGTATGAAAATTTTCATACTAGACTTTGTCTTGAAAAAAATATAGATTTGAGAATTTGAACTTTCTTCCTTCAACTCAAACGTTTTTTGAAGGTAATATTTTTAATTCTTAAATGTGTTTTCTTAGATTATTAATATGCATTAATTTACCTTATACAGAATACACCCAAGAAGAGTTACTTTCCAGTACACTAATTGCACAAAATACAATTAGTGCAATTTGATTCAATTTTAATTTGAATGAACTAAAACTCTAAACCCTAACTCTTAAATAATGAATTCTAAATCATATATGAACCATTCGGGCCGGGTGAACCATGAACCACTTGGGCCGAGTGAACCATGAACCACTCGGGTCAGGTTTGGGTCCGGGTCGAAAAAGAAAACTAAAACTGAAATTAAAGTTAAAGAAAGCTGAAATTGAAAAAAAAATAAAACTGAAAAAAATTAAAAAAAAAAACTGCTAAAATTAAATTGCACCAAATTAATTTGTTGTAAATGATGCACATGAGAATTTGTCACCCAAAAATATACTTAAAACTTCTTTAAAATAATTGTTTGTATGGGTCATCTATCTACCAACCCTTTATTTAACAAAATCCAACCATAAGTCTTAACCTAATTTCGGAGGAAATTGTCAAGTGTGGATAACTCAAGTGGTTAGAGCTCCACCACCTGAGACCTTGAGGTTCCGGGTTCGAGACATGGAGAGAGAATATTTATTCTCCTCTTATGGTGGGGGTGATAGTCCCCCTGTTGTTGGGTTGCGGTTCTAGTTGCGGTGCGGTTGCGTTTCCGAGTTGCGATTTCGGGTGGTCCCCCTCTTGTAGTGATTGTGGTTCCGATCTACAGCGAGATACAGACTTTTATTAATACTCCATTTTTTATAATTATATGAAAACCAAACGAAGAAATGCAATTTTTACAGAATTTATATTGAAAGAAGTGGATTCTTAACAATGATGTGGTCTCCTAGTCATAAAAAGAGATATTTCACGGTTTGTAGTTATATATAATATAGTACTACCTCCGTCCCAAATCAATTTTTACAGTTGACTTTTGCACGCGTTTTTGCGAGTAAATTTTGTATTAGCTAGGGTGCAGAAGTCGGAAATCGATAGTCGGACGGATTTGGACCGCCTAACGCTTAGGCCGCCTAGAGGGGGACTAGTTGATTTAGTTTTTTGGTTTTTTTTTTTCCTATCTAAATGTGTTTTATTTACTACTTATCGATATCTCATAACAAAATTACACTTCAAAATTACTAACAAATTAATTATACAATCATCTAAATTAAGATTACAAGTCAAACACATTTTCTTATATCCATTATCTGTTATAGAGTACAAGAAAATTAATTCAACATAAAAAACTAAACAAAATTGTGCTTTGGAATTTTAGTCTAGTGAAATTATCAATTTTTGTCTTATCATCAATTTATTCTAAGAAAAAAAACTCTCATTATCAAATAATATCTTAGTGTTGAGCACCTGGCCGAGCAGAAAAGAGCAAGTGACGGCGATGAAGGCGAGCAATTCTCTCAATTTCAATTTGGACGAATTTTGTTTATGTTAGTCATATTTTAATTTTTTTTTCAATTATTAATTAAAAAATTATTATTTCTTAATTAATAATTGAAACGACGTCTTCTTTTGAGAAAAAATTGAGCAGCCCGCCTAGCTTACGATTTGGCCGCCTAGCCCCTGGCTCCGCTATCTAGGCGACGCCTAGACAAAATCGGATCGGCCGATGACCGCCTAGGCGGGAGCCTAAACCTTCTTTTGTATCACTGTGTATTAGTAATTGAAATAATAAAGTGACTTTTAAGGAATGATATGATAGATAATTAGATTAGTCACTTATCTATCATACCCCTCCTTAAAAGTCACTTTATCATCTCAATTACTAATACAAAACTCGCTCGTAAAAATGCGTGTAAAAGTCAACTGTGAAAACTGATTTGGGACGGAGGTAGTACAGTGGAGGACGGAGAGTGGTACATGTGGGTACAATTGTACCCCCAAAATGAAATGTACCCCTCTTTATACCTTGTATTAAAAAAATAAAATTGTATTTTATTATGTATAATTAAGAAAAAATATTCAAATGCATCCTTAAATTTTAAATTCTACTCAAATGTATCCCCAAGTTTTGAATCCTAGATCCGCCACTGAGGTAGTAACATTCTTTTTTAAGGTATAATAATATATTATTTTGCTGTCCTATTGCATTATGTCATTTTACACCTTTCTTTTCATTCAGTGACACTTCCATTCTTCCATTAAAGTAACAGAAATAAAGTAATCATTATTCTTCTATTCCAATCTCGTTTTCTTTGAATCTTGATACAAATTATTGAGTTTAACAGTACACTCTTCTTCTTTTTTGGAAGGCCAAAGAAAGATTTATTGAATAAGAAAATATGGATTACAAGGCATACTTCTTATAAGTTGCAACGAAATAACAGGCTCCAATATGCAGACACAAAACAATGAAATTAAGAGATACTGCTCCATCTACGTCAGGGTATAAGCTAATTCATTCTGGGGTTGATGCGCCACTTCAAGTATTGAAAGTTTGAAGCCTTCACGTTTTTTGCCACCAATCACAATCAAGTTCTCGCTTTAATTTTCTCCAATAGTTTCCTCATTTTCGGATTTATGTCCTCAAAAATCATCTCATTTCTTGTTTTTCAAATAGACCAAATCATACCAATCCAAATAGTTGAAGCAATGTTACCTAGTGTAGGAGATTCAAACATTTCGCTATGTTGTAGGAAATTAACAATACACTCTTCTGTCATGAATTTAACTATAATTACTAATTATACAAAAATTGATATAAATGAAAAATAAATAATCCAAATTTGTTGACTCAATTCATCATGAATGACTAGGTTTAGACACTATTAAATCATGATTTTTTTAAATATTTTCGTTAGACTTTTTAATATTTCCGATAATAATAAATACAATGATTCAGAAGGATATTTATACTCGAAATTGCATCGAAATAGTCTATCAGACTCCATAACCCAACATCTTCAATATCAATGTGTCTAATTAAAATCAATCACAATCTCAAGCTTCTGATAAAAAAAAAATCACAATCTCAAGCTAACTTTCTTGGTTTTAATAACTAGTGGGCTAACTTTAAGGATTATTTTATTGTCTCATGATAATTAAAGAGTTCACCTCAACACGGTCTTTAGCAATTTTTATTAAAAAAAAATAGAAACACTACTACACATTTAAGCTTGCACAGCTGCACTTGGACAACCTTTTTTTTCTAACAGCTCTCCAAAATATAGCTTGGAGAGCGGTTTTAATTAAAAAAAAAGACAATGGTTATGAACCATTTGTGTAAAGTGGAATTGAGGCGATTTTGAAACATTTGTCAAGGAAAATCTTATACATCGATTTTGAACCGCTATGTAAGTGGTCAAATCTCTAATATATATACTCCCCCTGCCCAATTTCTCCCATTTCGCTTCGTCTTCCTCCTCTATCTGTCACACAAGACTCATCATCTCCTCCTCCTCCGACCTATAAATGCGCCGCCTTCCTCCGCCTCCACAAGGTAATTTTGCTAACTTTTTTTATTCTTTAATTTTCTTTGTGTTATATATATATATATATATATATATATATATTGTGTGGCTTGGTTTAGCTAATTTGTTAGGATTAATTGTTGTTAGTGTTAGAGATGAACAATTGATGCTTGATTTATATATTGTTAATTGTTTATATATACCATATTTTTATAAGGATCGTGCAAAGATCTATATCAATAGTATCATGTGGATCTTTTACAAACACAAATAGGAAATTACTGAGAAATTCCATAGTCCATGAGTTAACCTGAAAAAAGCTTTTACGCCCAGAAAACGCCTGCGCCTATTTATTGGCATTACGACAACAAGGGCTAGCCCACATAGTTAACTCATGAATATCACTGGAAAGCTCAAACCTACTGGTTAAACCAACTCTACCTTTGATATATCAAATTACAGATCATTATAGGAATATAATTCCAAATGCACATGATAGTAGAGTATATTTAAGTCAGGCCATGATTCAATACAAGTATTCTAGCCGTCCATAGAGGCGGCGATCATCAGAAATATAAATATAAAAATAAAATAACAACAATTATACCTTAATGAGCCTTTACCATAAACAAACTTATAAACATATTTATTACAAGGCTACAAGGGTTGCACACAAGAGAGGGGTAGAGAGAGAAAAAAGAGAGGGCGAGTCTCAACTCAAGCGTATCTCTCAAATGAAAAATCAAGCCTATTTATAGATGAAAGAGCAGGACATGAAACCCCGGATTCCAAAATAAAAAATAAATAAACAGTGCGGAAAAAACAAAACCGCAAAAGCTAAAAAGTAAAAAGTATGAATAGTAATTACTATTCAGGAACAGTTCTTTGTCTGCTATCGTAAGCAATGACGAAAATTTAATTTTGTCTGATACTATAGACACATCTTGCTGAAATGTGCTAAGTCCAAATCTTCACTAAATCGTCAATAATGAAGCTTGTTTTTTTAGGAGTTTAAGAGACTCCCTGAAATTGGTCAATTCTTGACGATGAGTTGGATAAACATTTCTTCCTTGATTTCCTCTTAGTGAAGCTTCAAGCCATGGAATCCATACTTCCAAAACTCTAATCATTTTCTTAAGAATTTTGAGATAATTATTATCATTAATAACATTATTCTCATGGTCAATAATAATTTGAGAAGGAATTCTCCAAATGTTGTAATGTAAGACTCCTGTATTAGTCAGGAGATAGTATAATCTGGAACGAATTATTCCATGCTGAATGTCCCATCCTTCCGTTGTAAAGGATGTAAATAAACCATTAGGGTAAGAACCTTCCATTAAAACTTGCCTTATTTTAATTTCCCTTTGAGAGAATTCTTCAAAAGATCGAAACTTTCTTGAATAGAAAATTCCTGATCATCTTCATTTGGATCCTGCGCATATTGAAGATCAGATCCAGAAATCATTGAAGCATCTGATTTTGAATCAGAAAAATCAATATTTTTGAATAAATCATTCTTAATATGATCCATAATTTTTTCTTTTGAGAAAATACCAAAATACTTCTTAGAGTATTCAGAGAATGATGGAAGAGAACTAGAAGTCTTATCAACAAAAATTTTTCTGTATTCTTCCATTTTGGATTTAATCCGTGAAATATTTTCTTGTAATGGTGACTCATTGGAGCCAGGGGTAATAACATTTAAGTTATTCCAAAATCGTGTTGTATGGATTCTCCATAAACAAGGTGTACCATGTTCAGTATAACCAAACTCTGGTCTCCATTTTAGAACCCATGGGATTCCGAATCCATAAAAGAACATACAAGTAGTTTTACCACTGTGATTATGAGACTTTAAGTCTGAAGAAACAATAGTATATTCTTTTAAGAGATTTTTAACCTCTTCTGGCAAGATATCTGCCAAAGCCCCAAAATTTCCCCACCATGAGAAAAGCCAGTTAGGAATTTGATTCCAGCCAATGTTCTCACATATTTTAATCAACCAAGTATGAGAATGCTTAGCATTCTGATACAATAACATTTTATAAAAACTTTGAAGGTAATCCCCAAAGAATTGTATTTGGGAAGTGGTATAATGTGACTTCATTAGTCACACTTTTCTCGTAAAAGGTGAAGTTCCCCATTCTTGGAAGGAAATAATCTTTTTTTATAATAAATTTAGAGTAATTGATAGCTTTTACTCTTGGGAGGAAAATCTTTGGATTTCAACACTTAGAGACTAATGAGAATATTCTCATAAAATCCTTTGGATTTGTAAGTCTCAACATTCCAATTTGAATTTGGAAAATACTTTTCCATAAGAATCCATGTGGACTCTTTGAATTTCTCATCATCATCATCTTCAATAATAAGAATCAATTCTTTCTTAGAAGAATCAAAGAATTTGTATTCTTTTTGTGCAATTGAAGAATATGATTCTTCATCTTCTGCTTTTGAGGAATTGTCCTCAATTAGTAAATTTTTTCCCCTTTGTCTCAGGAATTCTTGAAACTCCTTTTGTACATTGTCTCCTTTTGAAGAATAGCCACTTCGTAAATATTTCGGTAAAAAGGGATTTCTTCCCATGTTGTATAATCGGAGGATGACCTCTTCCTCCTCTTCCTCTATAAGAGGAATATGGATTCCTTCCAGCATGACTCATTTCTATCATGAAGAAATAAATTCACGAGTTAAAAAATCTGGAAGATGATTATCCTTCCCTTGCTTATAAACAATATCAAAATCAAATAAGCAAGATGCGATTGCCATCGGGCAAACATTTGTTTAGAAACATTATGTTCAAAATCTTTGAAGAGCATAAAAGTAAAGCGACCTCGCAATCGCTTTTTTTTTAATAGTAAATTTTCGATTATATAAATCATCCCGAAATTTAAGGACACATTTAACTATAGCAAGAATTTCTTTACCGTGGCGAGAATAATTTTTTTTTCGCTATTATTCCATTTAGGAATAAAATCTAATGATATAATCCTTTTTATTATCGGGATTAATTTGTTTTAAAATACCTCCATACCCCAAATCGAGGCATCGGGGTTTCAACAATTTTTTCCCCAAGAGGATTAGCCAAAGATAAGACAAGGAATATTTTTAACCTTTTCTTTTATCCTGATAACAGTCTTAGTATGATCATCATTCCAAGGAGAATGATTCTTTTTAAGTCTATCATATAAGATAGCGGAATCTTCAACAAGACTCTTAATATAAGAAGACACATAATTAAGGCTTCCTAAGAATCTCTGTAACTGAGTTTTATCAGTTATAACATCAGAGAATTTATTACCAAATTCAATACTTCTTTGAATAGGAATAATATTACCTTTATCAATAATATGACCAAGAAATTTTACTTTAGTCTAGAATAAAACCATTTTAGATTTTGAAATGACAAGACCATTTTTAATGACCAAATTTTTAAACATATCAAGATGTTTAAAATGTATTTCAATATCTTTAGAAAATACAAGGATGTCATCAATATAAACAATAATAAAATCACTATAAGGATTAAAAATGTCATTCATAATTTGTTGAAATTCAGACGGAGCATTTTTAAGCCCAAAAGGCATAACAGTCCATTCATAATGACCAAATGGTACATTAAAGGCAGTTTTATACCTATCAGGTTGATTAATCTGAATTTGCCAAAAACCTGATTTTAAATCAAATTTAGAGAAAATAAGAGCATTGACTAATCTGTCAAGAAGATCTTTTTTATTAGGAATATGATGCCTAATCCATTTTAAAACCTTATTAAGAGGTTTGTAATTAATAACTAAACGAGGAACTCCGCGTTCCTGCTCAGAATGTTTATTAACATAGAAAGCAGTACAAGACCAAGGAGATTTAGAAGGAGTTATAAACTTCTTTTGTAATAAGGAAGATATTTCCTTTTTACATAACTCTAAGTATTCAGAGTTCATTTGACAAGGTCTAGACTTAGTCGGAATTTTATTCTCTTTAAAATCTTCTTCATAAGGAAGAGAAACTATATGTTTCTTTCTATCCCAAAAAGCATTAGGAAAATCATTACAAATTTCAATAGAGAATTTATTTATTAAAAATTTGATTTTATCCTGTAGTTTAGGATTATTTAATCTATCACTTATAGTAATAGAATTAAGCTTATCTTTAAGAAAATTAATTTGACAATTTTTATTATTAATTTGATCTTGAATCAAATTAAGAACCTTATGAATAGGTTTAGTGATAAACTTAAAAGTAATAGGTTTACCATTATAAGTACCTGTAATATCTTTTTCACCAACAAAAGTAAGATGATTTATTTAAATAGAAAAGGAAGACCAATAATCATTTGACTAGTGATGTCTTCAGCAATAAGAAAGTCGTTAGGAATACAACAACCATCAACACAAACATGAGCATTTTTAAGCTTATAATTAATCTTTAAAGATCCTCCACCTGCATGAGAAAGTGAATGAGTAGTTTTTTCAAAAAAATTAGTAGGAATTATTCCTAACTGTATAACACTTAAATCAATACCACTATCAATCATAGCAATAAAATCTTTCTTATAAGAATTATTTATAAGAAGAGAAATCTTAGTATACAATTTCTGTGATATAACCATATTAATGGTAGATAAATAATTCTTCTCAATATTAAAATTATCATCAATATCCAAGTATTGTGAAAGAGTATTATAGTTGGTTTCACAATCTTCAATTTTTTCTTTACCTTTTTCCATAAAAGAAAGACGAACAGAAAGATCAGTATTCTGTTTTTGAAGGATCTTTACATCAGTTTTGAGATTATCAATCTCATGAACTAAATCATTTATATTCTGAGGATTATTCTTCATATTTTTTAGGCGAAGAAGTCTTTCTAATTCACTCATATTATAATAATTACTATCAATCTTTTTAGAAAGACTAGTTTTAACATTGTCTTCATTCTTAAAAGAATCATGAAATTGTTCAATGATTTTATCTCTTAAACTAGAATCTTTTATATGTTTAAGAAATTCTAAAATATTATTATTAGTTAAGACACTAATATTCATATCTTGAAATTGGCTTCATTATCAACATTATTAGTATTATCAGTATTACTGATGCAATTAAGACAAGGTTTTCCAAGTACATATTCATTGCATTTTCTTTTATCGATTTAATGTAATTATCATCATCCGAAGAGGATTCAGCGAAAAAACAAAGTCATTATAAGACTTTTTTCGATTCTCGTATCAATATTAGGACTCATAACAATTTTAAAAAAGAGTTTTTTTTAACTCTTCATTAATATCAAGATTTTTAATCTTGTCTTTTCAGATAAAGATCGATTAGCATAATGACCGGGCATATTACATTTTTACAAATAATTGTATCATATCTTCTCTTTTTAAAAGATTTTCTTTTACTTTTATTATTATCATAATCTTTTCTTTTTTGTTTTGAAGAATTAAGTTTTTTCTTTTATAATTATATTTATGTTTGAAATCTCTTTTATTAGTCTTAGATTTAACTATTTTTAGAATTAAGATTATCTAATCCAAATTGGTCCTGTAATTGACCTAATTGTTTTTCTTTAAAAGTAAGATTATCTTTTTAAATTTGAGTTCATTACAAAGATTTATTTTTTCCTGAACACAAACACTAATGATTTGACCAAAAGTATAAGACCTATAATGGATCGAATCAGAATCCTTTCTAAGAGTTTTCTTAACTCTTTCAGCAAATAAATTAGGAAGACCACCAACAAATTTATTCTTCCAAATATCCTGATTACAATCAGGGATCTCATAAATACGAGACAAGAAAGTATCTTTATACCATCTAAAATCAGTAAGAGTTTTACACCTCATATTTAAAAGAAAAGTTATGGTATTTTCATATTTATTGGTATATTGACCAGTAAAATGATCCAAAATAGTAAGAATCAAAGAACAAACCGCATTGGTTTTAGTCTCTCCGTTTTCAATTTTAATAGAATTAAAAATTTCCATTCTATTTTGGGGAGTCAAATAATTATCCCACCAACCTTTAAGTTGACCAATAAAACTAGAAGTAATAGCTTGTGCAGTACTAATATCATTATTACCACAAGTTTGACAAGCAGAAGTATACATAAGCATGCGATGACATTGAGTGAAAATATGATTATCACTTCCACCATCAATATTCCATTCATAAATACCTTTTCCAGAATAAGAATTATTGAAAAAGTTTTTCTGTTCTTCATTAAGAACATACACAGGAGTGTGTCTCTTATAATAATAAGTAGACATGGTAGGTCTATCAGCCCATTTCATTTTATTAATACTATCAGTATTACTTGGACTATCATTATTGGGTTGAATAGCATGATTATCAGCTAAATCATCATCTAAAGCTGAAATATTAAGATCTGAAATATTAAGATTACTAAATTTATCATTAATAATCTTCTCTAGGTCAGAAATATAAGCTTCAGTTTTAAAATCTTTTATCTCAATAGGAGATTGAATAGACGAAGTTGTTTTAATAATAACATTATTATTATTATTATCATTTTCAGATTTATTTTGAGAATCTATCTTAGAGATAATTTTATCAACTTTATCATGTAAAGAAATAATTTCTTCTCCAATAATAGACAGATAAAGATTACAAAAATTATTTTGCTCAATCATTTGATTAACATGTTTAACAGTAATTTGTAAGACATCATTTTCAATGATTTTGGAGAATGGGAGAAAATTAAATATCCTTTCTTCTTTTTCAATTTGAAAAGGAACATGAGGAGGGTAAACAAATTTTTGTATACCACCAGAAATTATTTTATAATCTCTTTCGATGACTGAAATATAATCAATATAAAAAGTTTTAATAAACCAAGAAACATAATAAGTAATTTCATTATGCTTTTTACAGAATTTATAAAAACTGTCAACAAAGTAATCTAAATCATCTTTTGAGAATGATTTAAAATACCAAACTCTAAACTTATCCCATTTAGGATTATTAAACTCATCATTAATATGAGCTCTAGTAGAAGAACCTTTAGAAAAGTCTAAAAAGTTTGTAAAATCCATAAAATTAAATTTTAAAGTTACAATCCGAAATTATTTCGGGATCAAATTCATCTTTGTGGATTATATTGTTTTCATTAATAATAATTTTCTCATTGTTATAATTATTATTTTTACAATGAGTATTTTCTATATAAGAGGAAGTAGAAGCTCTAGATTCGAGGAAATTCTACTTCATAATCCAAAGGAGATATAAAAAAGAATGACTAGACATTGATCTAGTATAAAAGTCGGATGTCTTCTTTGATTATTTTGAAAACCAATATTAATAATACCATCATTACTTTGAGTAATATGTTTAAAATCACTATTTATAATAGGATTTTTAGAAACAAATTGTTCTATTATCCAATTTTCAGGAAAAATAATTTCTTCCCACTTAATGGATCTTCTGGTAGTAATATTTGATTTTCCAAAATTATTTTCTATAAGAATAGTCTCATTATTATCTTTCTCAATTCTTTTACACATAGGATATATATATATATATATATATATATATATTGTGTGGCTTGATTTAATTGTTGTTAGTGGCTTGGATTAATTGTTGTTAATGTTAAAGATGAACAATTTGTTAGAGATGAATATATATTGTGTGGCTTGGCTTGACTTTTTATGCTAATTTAGAGATGAACAATTGATGCACTCAAGGTGTTTGATAATATGCTTGTGTGAGGATTTAAGCATAAATTAGGATTAATACATTAGAATATATTTGAGTTATTAATTTGATGAACGGATAGTGGGTTGCTTTAGATGATTGATGGTACATTAGGATACATTGTCTTGAGAAGCAACAAAACCTTAGGTACATGCAATATACAAACCTTAGGTACTCCCACATTCTATATGCAAGTTCTTGTAAGACTCATTTTGTGAATGAGTCAAAAATTAGAAGGATTTCATGGAAACCAAGTTCACACAAGTAACTTTTTATTCATCTTTATGGAAAAATACATAATTTCTTGATAAAAATCATTTAATTAAAAAAAATTATCCATATAATTTTTTAAAGTGTGAGTAGGTTATTAATTGTACATTCTATAGACATATTTCCTATAGGCATCTCTAGTTCTATATGGCATCTCTGGTTCTGCCTTATAGGATCATGTCTTATTTGCCCTATCCCGGAGATGATGGAGATTATCATGATGGAGATTATGATGGAGATTATTGTTGTAACTGGTTTTTATCTACTCAGTTAAGCAATAATTATTATGAAATGTGTATGCTAAAGGCAATCGAATCAGGGAAAGAGATAAAGAAGTTGGTGACCCGGTTCGTCTTTGGAATCAGACTACGTCCGGGGGCATCCAAGCCAGGGAGAGGATGTATGTAAATGCCTAGAAGTCTAAGTTGTTCGACCTTTTACAGAGGTGGCCATGGTGGCCTATTTATACTATGACTCCCACCCTTTGGGTCCCTTTGGGTGGGAATTTACATAAGGAATAATGCCTATGAAAGGGCTACAATATCGGGAACCATTAATCTCACCTTGACAGGCCAGAAATCGTCCATCTTCGTGCGCCAATCGTGGAGCGGATGTGGAGGGCGGATTAGTGGCGTTTCGGGGGCTGTCATTGACCACATGAACTGTATAGTTATGGATGGTGCAGGTCGCTCCCGACTTGAGGATATAAAGCGGAAATCGCGATCGCGATTTCCTAACCGCCGATACCCGAAAGGCCGACCTGGGCGACTTGAAGGTTTGGTCTTGTGGGAATTATTGGGCCGATCCCTTGGTCCCCTTGCCGAGGTTGCTTCATGCAATCTTTGTTGGATTATTTATGATCCTTCGTGCCAAAGTGGGAGGTGGGGTTTATCCATGCTACAACAATTGCCCCTCAAGTTGAGGTCTCTTGTTTCGAAGGGACCTTCGCTCGACACATGGACTAAATCGACTCGCGACCATCCGACACAGAAAGTCTCCTATGAGCGGCTTACTATCTTGGGCGGTGAAAAATCACCTCGATAATAATGAATGGTCGATCGGACTTCCCTCGATCTCGGGGATTCAAATGATATCGTGCGGGATGATGACGTAAAAAGTGCCGCCATATCGTCCAATGAGATGCCAGAGTGGATTTCACGTGAGCCTCTCGTCTTTTTTTTGTTGCTAGGGGCGAAGTTTTGGCTAATTTCATTTTGGCCCCTCATCTTCTTCTTCGATAAATAGGCGGGGAATTAGGTTTTGAAAACCTTATTTCCTGAGACTGTCTTGTGAAAGAATTTCCTCAAGATACTCTTCCGGTTCTTTCTCCCTTCCACCGAAACGCGATTCTCGTGTCCCCGGCGGAATTAATCACTGTAAGCACTTTGGTGCCCTTCTTCGAATTTATGGATTCTAGCGTTTCCAAATCCCTTTTGCCTCTCGGCCCATGGTGGCTTCCTCCTCTTCGAGGATGACATCCCTATTGCCTCGCGTCGCCACCGATTTTTGGCTCCGCCACGGGCATGTGGGTGAAAGTTCATTAGCAAAGGTTATGGGCGACCACGGAAAAGACGATGCCAATGATGAGCCGGTGGATGACCAATTTCGGAAGAATTGGCGAAATTAACCATCTTCCCCGTTGGATGTTAATCTCCTTCATCCCGCCCCACGGAATGGTCGCCAATCGGCGGGTCCTTCCGCCTTGCCCAGATTATGGGGCTTATGAACGAGTCTTCAATTATGATCTCAGACAGAATCGAGCGTGCAAGCGACCGACCGGGCATACCGCAAGTCGGTCGACTCTCGGTCGTGGCATCCGATAAAAGATACCGATATGTGCTCTCCGATCAAGATGTGTGGGGACTTTGTCGTATGTACAAGGTGCCCGGGATGCATTTTTATGGGTCGACTTTCGACGAAAGCCGCCGTCGACCTCCTCCCGGAATGATTGTCGGAATGAGTCTTCCATGTCGGATGGTATTCGATTTCCATTGACTCGCCATTTCCCATCTGTGGCGTCCCGAATGCGAGCCCTTACGCAGATCACCCCAATGGGTGGAGTTACATTATCTTCACCATGGTCGCGTTTTATGCGGCTGAAAAAGACCGCTTAATCCCAAGAGATATCTCACGTGATGTCGTCCGTTGCTCAGGACGGAGGCTGTCACGCATTGCGGCTTCGTAGAGGCTAAGAGCTCATGAGTGGGATTCCGAATAAGGTTGATGGGTGGCACCAAAAATGGTGGTTTGTGTAGGAGGAGCATATGGAGTCGGTGGCCCTTCCAAAGACCTTATCCATTAGAGTTCCCACAGATTATGCGATCCGTGTTGAGAATGGTACTTGCCGCTTTAATATTTTTGTGCTCGAACAGACCGATCTAATTCTTTTTCGTCTTGCGGTGGTTTGCGCCCGACCTTCCGAGCTATATTCGACTTTTCGAGGCGTTCAACGAGGTTCGAGACACACCCCCTAGCGCCGAGAGACGTTAATTTGTTGAACTCCGAGCTCGACCGCTTGCAAGCCAGACTATATACTTACCCTCGCCACTTGAGGATTCCCTGTAAGTCTCGGCCGCATCTTTTCAAGTGTATTTTGCGATTTTGCTCTAAAGGTTCTGTTTTATGTTAGATCTGGAGATACCAATCAATCGCCGCTGCCTTCCGCTTCCGAGATGGCCTCGACTCGATCAGGATTGCCCATGAGGCATCTCGCCGACACCGCCGCCTGGGGACATTTCCGCCCGATTCCTCGCCGATAAAGGCAAGAAGAATAGGCCGCCGGGGATCTGGGCCACCGGCCGGGTGACGACCTCCCAAGAGGGCGCGAGTTGAACACGGCACGCACCGATCCACGCCAAGTCGGGTGTGCGGAAGCGGTGGCTCCACCGACACCTTTTGCCGACTTCTACCCCGAGGGAGGTCGCCATCCCGGAGGATGATTCCTAGATTGGTCGGGATTTAGAGAGGACGCAGAGGTAGGTCATTTGCAACTCTTAATGAATTTACCTCAAAACCGACCAAACTTAATATATTTGTTCCTTCTATTGCGCCGAGCCGACGCCGCGAAGTTCTCACCGGAGGTGCCGAGCTTCCCGAGATCCCCCCGATTCCCACCGAGGGCACGCCGAGACCGCCCTGGCCATTTACTTGGAGCGATGGCGAACGTACACACGATGACGAGGATGATCATCCTCCGCTTGCCGCCAACGCCGATAACATGTATTCGGCAAGGTTCACCCTTTGAAGGTCGCCTCCACGGAAAAAAAAAAAAGGTCGGCGCCTAACCGAGCTCGAGCTTCAAAACCAGAGAAGGCCCAGACGATGACCTCCGAGCAAGCTAAATCACCGGAGCAACTTGGCGATGCAAGGAAGAATCGAGGTTGCCAAGGCTAACTTCCACAAGAGGGCTTTTGGAGCTGGTGGGCCAACTAAAGGAAGTCCGAGAGACCGCCGAGGAGAAGGAGGCACGACTGTGACAAGCGCGAGTTGATCCGCAGGACGTAGAGGTCGGGAGAAGTTGGTCGCCAAAGATTTTAACACTTTGCTAAGGTGTCAAGAGCGTAACGCTAACTTCGCTTATGTCATGGGGTAGCGATATCCGAAGTCAAGGGCGGAAGAACCCCATTGCCGACCTTCTTCTCGACATTCAGGACCGAAGCCGATCGCTACGCTCATGACTTCCCCCCGCCTCCCGACATTGTCTTTGAGATTAAAGATCCGGAAGATCCGGGCATTGATTTGTCCTTCTTCCCTAATCGTAGTCGAATCGTGCACCCCACTCCCGATCCAGATGAGACATGCCGGAGACTCCGAGGTGGTCCTCGAGACTCGCATTTAACGAGGCCGTGTTGTAGCATGGATAAAACCCGACCTCCCACCGGGCACGAAGGATCATAAACAATCTAACAAAGAGGCGCATGAAGCAACCCCGGTAAGGGGACCAAGGATCACCCACGTAATTCCCACAAGACCAAACCTTCAAGTCACAAAGGTCGACCTTTCGGGTAGTACGGCTCATTGGGAAGTCGTGATGCGATTTTACGCTTTATATCCTCAAGTCGGGGAGCAACTCGCACCACTCGTGAACTATCTTAGTTCACGTGGTCAATGACAGCCCCGACACGCCACTAATCCGCCCTCCCACATCCTCTCCACGATTGCGACGGCAAGATAGACGATTGGCGGCGGTCAAGTCGGGATTAATGGTTCCGATATTGTAGCCCTTTCATAGGCATTATTCCTTATGTAAATTCCACCCAAAGGGTGGGGGTGGGGAATCATAGTATAAATAGGCCACCACGGCCACCTCTCAGAACAAAGTCGAACAACTTATACTTCTGCATATATACATACATCCTCTCCCCGCTTGACGCCCGGGACGTAGTCTCGATTCCAAAGACGAACAAGGTCACCAACTTCTTTGTCCCTTTCCCTGCTTTTGATTGCCTTTTTAAGATAATGATTTCACAATAATTATTGTTTAACCGAGTAGATAAAAACCGTTATAAACAATTGGCGCCGCGCTTAGGAAACACATTTCTTGAGAAATTTCAACAATTCTCAAGGAGACCTCACCTTCTCTAAGAAAAACAAAATGGCAACCAACCAGGGGAAAGCTATAATCTGGAATGAAACCGACGTTCGTGATGGCGTCGAGGTTTCACTGAGTTCCCAACTCACTCATCGGGCAGCCCTAACGGGTTCCCCCGACTGGTGGAATCTTGTCCAGACACCGGAGGATGCCAAAGCAGTGATGTCCATCCTTAACAAGAAACGTCTCAATTTCGGCGTTGAGGAGGAACAACCCCCAGCCAAGAAAATAGCCCATGACGCCGGAACCTCCAAAGGTAAACGCGTTATGATGGAAAAGGGACGATCCACGGGCTAACTGGCGTACAACGCGGCTAAATATGCCATCGTTCGGAACCTCCGGGCCCTGGACAGACCAGCGGGTTCGAATAGTGCATTCTGTTGGGATTATACTGAAAAGTATGCTTTTTACTTTGCATAATCGAAACTGAATTCTCAGACTTATTTACTGAAATAAATTGTTTATCACTGATGCTTTAAATATGATTGAATGTTATATATATTTCTTTGCGATAATCGTTCAATAATTAAATGCGTGTTACATTGTAGTTAATTTAGTGATACCAGATCACAGAAGATTAAATTAACAGTCCCTTGTAACTAAAAGTACGCCATTCACGACCTAGATGGAAATGAACAACCATCGCGAAAGGTTGAGGTGTAAGGGCTCGATTGGTTTGTCTTGACCAAGAGATTACACTAGTGCATGATCGATGATTTGAATAGGACCCTCACAGGAGGATAAATTCTTGAGAATCAACAAGGAAGAATTAGACCTCGGTGGTTCGTTGTTTCTTAACCTTCGCCCCTTAAATAGGATCACGTGGGATCGGTAACTATTGCTTTGACTTATCATGGGTAATAATCGAGAGAGATTCAATACTTTTTATCTTGGGCAATATTATTGGTCACATGTGATTGCTAAGATTTAATCTGAAGAATCGCGGTACAAGCACGCTTTGTTTGATTTGCCCCCTTGGGAGGTTCATAAGTTTTATCATACCAAATCTTGCAAGTGGAATTAGTTTCCGGTAGGGATAATAATGTTGAACCGGATTCTAACCGACCAAGGACAAAAGATATTAATTAACGGAAAGCTATTTCAAAGGGCTTGAATTAATTAATGGGCTAGATAATCTTAAACACGGAAATAATGACCGGGACCCATATTGACTGTAATATGGGTTAAGATGGATAGTGCAATATTAATTATGTAGTGGGATTAATTAATATTTATGGGCTTGAATTATATTGTGGCTCAATATTAGATATTCAAGATCCATTAGAAGGTCCAATCTTAATTCTCCTAAAGGGCCCCCGAGTAGCCCAACATATAGTCCAATAACGAAAAAGATGATTAAAATAAAATAAATATTGTTGCTTATATTTTCTTTTTTTTTTTTTTTTGAAAATTATGAATAAAAAAGAGGAGAAAGATTTTCTTTTAAATTTTGTTATGGAATGAAGATATGTATTCTTGGAATACAAGATTATCTCATTAAATTCAAGAAATCTCCCACTTGGTTATTCATAGTGAGATTTTCGAATTTTTGGAAAATAGAGGGCAAGAAAGTTTTTCTTGATTTTCTTGAAAAGATATTTATGGAAGATATGTATTTCTTGAAATACAAGAATATCTCATAAATTCAAGAAGATCCAAATCTTGGATTCTTGCACTAATATTTTCGAAAATTCCATATTGTAGAGGAGATGGGGTTTTTGTGGAATATTTTAATTATGGGAAAAAGAATATAGGAGATATATTCAAGATTTCTTGGTGACCAAGAAAAGTCTTTTTTCCCACATTGAAATATCACTAAATTTTTAATCCCCCCTCTCCTATAAATAGGGGATGATTAGTTCATTCCCAAGTACAATTCCATGTGTCTTTGGAAATATTAGCAAATCCACATAAGTGGTGCAACAAAGTTTATTTTTTCCTTTTGTTAATTGTTCAAAGTATCCTTCCAATCGGATTGTCGAGCAAGGGCTAAGGAATACTTGGAAAGTCCTTTTGGTTAGTCCTTCCGAATCGAAGCCACTACCATCCCGAGATAATGACGTTCACGTAAACCCGTAGTTTTCGCGACGTAGGTTTTACGTGGCTTTTTATATGCATGATTTGTTGTTGCAATTATTATTTGAATTAATATAGGATTAATTCATGCTAGTAATAATTAATGAATTAAATTTGTATTTAAATATTCACCCGAATAGAATTTGTGCAACTCATTCCCCAACACATTCACCCGCCGAAGGCTGCAAAGCGCCCGTAGGCCCTCATGGTGGCGAGGGCGAGGCTCACTCTCAACCACGCCATGATGAAGCAGTGGAAAGAGATCTTGCCATGGCCCCGGACATGCACCGCGGAGGATCGCCGAGACATTCCCAAGATACCACCGTGGTCACGGGGCGAGGGGGCCAATTATCCGCGCGTGGCTTTCAGTCGCGATTTTAGCTTAGACCATCCAACAAATTTGTTAGAAAAGGTGGGTAACTAGGATGGACCGTCTGGGTCTAACACTGACCTTGTCATCCCCGATTCGCCCATGGGAACTATGATCACTCGCACCGCTACCAGAGGAAAATCAAAGATAGCAAAAATCGCAGACAACGTGAAGATAGCATCACGAGTCCATACGGCAAGACAATGCATATATGGCCTCAATCGGGGCATCGGATGCATGGCGAAGTGGGGATTTTTCTCCCGACGCCGAGCTGCATCTGTGCCCATACATGTGGTACACTTAGCTGCCATCTCTCCATTGATACTTTCGGAAAGCAATCGCCTGCATTATTCGGGCCACTATGACGCGCCGACGGGCGCTCCGACCGCGACAAAGGCAGAGGCTCAGCTTAACATGCGTTAGGGGAGACGGAGTCGGATCGATCCAAGAGGATCGACAGACTTATCATCAAGGCGCAACCTATTTGGGGATTTGCGCTGCCAATGGGGCAAGATTCGGCCTCGTAGCAGAGAAACCAGCTATGGCGGCACATTTAACGCCGAACATCATCCGAATTACCACGCCATTTTCAGTGAAAAAGTGGCCAAGAACCTCATCCATACCATGGAATTGCCGGAGACACGGCTCTCGAGACAGCGAAGTCGCGAGCCCAAGAAAGGTTCCAAGAAACCGGGGTCATTACAAGACACCCAGCCTTCAAACCATTTGAGGAGTCCATTCCGGTGGAAGCCGATGGAGGCTCGGGTATGACACTGGTAACGTTTATACCCGTGATCCGGTGGATCGAGACATGTTGGCGAGAACCCCGCCCTGAAAGACAAAAGCCGCAAGAAACCCGAACAAGTATTGCCACTATCACGACCAGAGTGACACTACACCGGGCCGTCGAGATTAGGCTGAAGCGCTTGTGGAAGCTTTATGAATATGGCCGGGTCGAATGAGTTTGTCAAGAACCTCCCGCAAACAATCGGGGCAAGGTCGACAAAGATGACCGCCAACACGGACAGTGAGATCGGTGCAAAGAGAGCCCGCGGATAGGGCCAGTATGAAGCTTCGCTTCAGGCTACCCATACCAGAGGGCATGCGAGGTCGCGTCATCCACACCATCTCGCCCTTGCCACGCCAGGGGCCATCTCCGACCTCCTCATCAAAAGCTGCCGCCTAAAGCCTTTTAAGTCGGGGCAATGAAGAATGCTCAAAGAATGGTTCCGCCCATCTTGCTTGTGACGAAGAACCCGCAAAATTGAGTTCGGACGACGATTGGTCATAAAGGCCAATATCATGGGGACGATTGTATGCCAGATGCTGGTCGACGTGGGGGCCTTCTGCAACATTCTGTTTAAAAAGACCCTAGACCAACTCGGGGATTACGAAGCATACATCACCCCATGCGATCACACGATTGAAGCGGCTCTTAAACGCGGCGGTCAAACCCTCGGGCATGGTCCACATGCGTGGAGCTTGTATCCACCTTAGATGAGAAGGTCGGGAACACTAGGCTCTAGATTTCCTTGTAATCGACCTCCCGAGCACCTATAACGAACTATGGGAGGCCATTTGAGCACCAATTCGAGGTTAGGTCCTCCACCTATTATTTTTGTGTAAAGTTCCCCACCAAATACGTTGGTTAAGACCGTTAAAGGTGACCAAGTGGATGCAAGAGGTTGTTTGCTTTATTCTCCGTCTTATTCAAATTCAGCACGCACGGTTAGTCATCACATAATGACACTGGATACTGAAAAGAAAAGTAAGAAGAGGAAGCGTGACGAGTTTGATCCGAGAATGGGTCCCGAGCCCGAAGATTTTATACTCGAGGTCGAGATAGATGATCCACGACTCGGGGGACCTAGAGCGGTACCCGGGAAGGAACTCGAAAGGGTCAAGGTGGACCCAGCCCAGCCAGACTTGGAGATCATCATTGGATCCAAGATCCCCGACGACCTGAAAATTAAAGTCGTCGATTTCCTCAAGAACAACCTAGACGTTTTTGCTTGGTCACACAAGGATATGGTCGGGATCGACCCTGAGATCGCATGTCATCGGTTACAAATTGACCCAGCCCAAAAACCAGTAGCTCAGAAAAGAAGGAAGTTTGGTCCAGAAAAGTATGCGGCCCTCGCTGAGGAGGTGAAGAAGTTGCTTGACAACGACGATCGATCACGCAGCCGACCAACCACAATGGGGTCGCAAATGCGGTCCTTGTAAAAGAAATCAAAACGGGACTTGGCGACTTTCAGATCGATTTCACAGATCTTATCGAGGCATGCCCCAAGGATTTCTTCCCAATGCCGCATATCGACCACTTAATCGACAATACGACGGGCCATGAGATGATGTCTTTCATGGACGCATTTGTCGGGTACCATTAGATAGCTATGCACGAGCCCGACAGGCAGCACACTTTATTTTTAACAGAGAAGAACATATACTGTTGGAAGAGAATGCCTTTTGGTTTGAAGAACGTCGTGGCAACATATCAAAGGTTGGTCAATCATATGTTTGTTGAGCAAATAGGCAAGTCGGTGGAGGTGTACGTTGACGACATTGTCGTGAAGAGTCTAAAAAAGGAAGATCATTTGGCTCATCCGGGCGCAAGCTTTCGAGATACTCGGGAAGTTCAATATGAAACTCAACCCAAAAAGTGCAACTTCGAGTGGAATCGGGGAAGTTCCTAGGGCACCCGGTCGCCAGCGGGGATTGAAGCAAACCCGGCCAAGGTGCGGGCTATCTTGGATATGGGGCCCCCAAAACCAAAAGGACGTTCAAAAACTGATGGGGTGCCTCGCCGCTCTGAACAGATTCATCTCCCGAATGGGGGTTAAATGCAAGCCCATGTTCGACACCATCAGAAAGAAGGCGAGGTTCAAATGGACATCGAGAGTCGGGGATGCTCTTCGCGGGATCAAAGCATATCCGCCGACGTCAAGATTTTAGCCAAACCGTCCCTCGGCGAGAAACGCTTTTATACTTGGCGACCTCGAAACCGCCTGAAGAATGCTTGTGCGGCGAAGGTCAAAACCCATCCGCCCATTTACTTTGTCACCGACGCTAAATGAAACCAAGCAAATGATACCATCTTCTAGAGAAATGCTTTATGCTCAGTTATGAGTGTGAGGAAACGAGACCTTACTTCTTCGGGATCACCAAGTGGAGGTCCTCACTTCCTTACCCTTCTCAGCGTGCTCCATCGACCCGAGATACATCGGGTCGATGCCTCATGGGCCATCGAGGTTGGACGGTATGGGGGGTAACATATGCGTCGCGCCCGCAATAAAAAGCTCGAGCCTTCGCCGACTTCATCGTTGAATTAACCCCTCCTCCCCGGGGCAGGCGGGTTCGACCGACCCACCATGGGAGTTGTCGCGAGAGCGGTTTTGGCAACCGCCAACAAATTAGAGGCGAGGAATTGTGTTAATCGATCCGGATGGGATTTCTTTTCGTAATGCCATCACTTTAGATTTCTCGCCACCAACAACGCGAGGCCGAATATGAGCCCGATCAATGGTTCAGAAATGTCCACCGCAATGGGCATCAAGCGACTTCAAGTACACACCGACTCCGCTCGTAGCACGCGTCAGATATCAAGGGGAGTATGAGGCCCGAGACGGCGGATGTCGGCCTACCAAGAGGTCGTCAAAGCACTTTGCCTAAAATTTGAACAAATCTACATCAAGCTAGTACCAACGGATGCGAACTCCCGAGCCGATGCATTGGCACGACTAGCGACTTCGGAGGGACCAGCAGAGATGAGGGATGTCACCATCACAAAACTCTCTCACCCCTCCACTGCTAACACAACAATCGTTGCCCTAGACACCCCGAGTTTAAGTTGGATGACCCCCATAATCGACTATTTGATGATTGGGGCATTACCAACCGACAGAATTCAGGTAAAGCAATTGCAACTAAGGGCAGGAAGGTACACATTGGTTGGTAACGAACTATATAAGCGAGGCTTGAAAGATACCTTTGCTCCGATGTGTTACCCCGAGTAAGGCGGTATCCTGCAAGATATTCACGACGGGGTATGCGGAAACCACGCTGGGGGGCAGTCGCTCACTCATAAGACAACGAGATAGGGGTATTATTGGCCAACTTTAAAGGCCGATGCCATGGTTTTCGCACGGAAATGCCACAAATGTCAAATACACGAACCATCAATCAAGGTCGCACCTGAGGAACTCACCAGCATCCTTAGTCCTTAGCCTTTTGCGAAGTGGGGGATAGATATCATCGGGCCATTACCACCCGGGTTGTTCACCAAGCACTTCTAGTCGATGAGATTACTTCAAAAAATGGGCCGAGGCTGAGGCTTTGGTGACCATAGATCAGGATCACGTCATCAAATTCATATGGCGAAACATCATCTGTAGATTCGGCCTACCGCAAGCAATTATATCCGATAATGGGAAGCAGTTCGATGGTCATAAGATCGATAGTTTCTTCAGAAAATGGAAAATCACCAAGCTTTTCTCTACCCCTTATCACCCTCAGTCAAACGGTCAAGTCGAAGTTGTGAACAAGATCATCAAGCACACTCTGAAAACCAAGATTGGGGAGGAAAAGAGAAGTGGGCAAGTGAGTTACCAGATGTATTGTGGTCATACAGAACGACCTGCCCAAATTTGACCGGAAAGACTCTCAGAACCTCGCAGATCGTGACCGATCAAGAACGATGAGGCTCGCCGTAAACCTAGACTTGCGTCAAGAGAAGGCGATTAGAGGCAGGTATCCGAAATGTGAGATACAAACAATAGTCCGAAAAATACTACAACTCTAAAGTGCGACTTTGAAAATTCAAACAAGGCGACCTGGTCCTGAAGAAGACTCTCGGAGTAACCAAAGGAACTTTCGGACCAAACTGGGAAGGACCATACAAGGTCGCTCGAGTATTATCCAACGGGGCATACGAGCTCGAGAACCCAGATGACACTCGGTCCTCAAGATTCGTGGAACGCATCTCATCTAAAGAGATACTATCAAGAGGGTCGGGTCAATGTACTTGTAAACTTTCGCATGAAATCAATAATAATGAGTTAAATTTTCTTTTTCACAATTCCGTGTTTAAACCTGCGAGGTCGATAGATGAAACATCGACCTCCCCGAACGACTTTCGACATATTTTCTGGCGAGATCACCACCCCTAGCAGTGTGATCCTCCCCTAACTTTATAAGACGACTAAGCGAGGTTCAATCTAAAATCGCAATGCCAATAAGACGAATGAACATACGCACAGACTATAGTCGCATAAGGAAATCAAGTCGGCACAATAAAGGAAAGAAAAAGGCAGATTTCATTAAAGGAAATCAAGTCGGCACAATAAAAATATATTAGATAACGGTTGAAAACCGTTGTCCAAAGGAGGAATTTGGACAGCCGCAATCTTGACAAATGTTCAAAAATTGCCTAAGCCGCAATCTTGAACAATGGTTCGAAAACCATTATCTAAGTTTTTTTAGACAAGCGTTTTTTAAAATTTATCTAAGCTTAGACAGTTGTTACTTGGACAACCCTTATAACTGCTGTCTAAGATATTTTTTAACAGCTGTGCAAAGTCAAATCTGTATCAGTGAAAATCGTTTGTTTTAAAAAATTAGTCCTCATAATTCCTATAACTAAATAATACAAAAGTATGTATCACATGTTTCAATTTAGTCCCGTATGTTTTCAATTTGTGCCGATTTAGTCCCAAGGCGCCGGAGACCGGTCAAACTAGCCAAAACGGTGTCGTTTTAGGGGGCGTGTTTTGCACGTGCCCCTAATTTCGATCGAAAAATGTTGACTTGCATCGATTTGGACACGTGGCACGCCACATGTGTATTTTGCCTATTAAAAAAATGAAAAAAGAAAATAAAATTACACATCATTAAATAAAAATAAAATAAATCAATTTTAAATTAAATTAAATACAATATAAAATAAATAAAAAATCTAAATTAAATTAAAATAGGAAGCTTCCTGGAAACAATCTCACCCCCAAAATTAAAATTAGAAAGAAAAAAAAAAAAATTGGGGAAAATTGAAATTGAATTTATTCATGCTAAGATACCCATTGTTCAGAGGTCGCCTCCGTAGTAGAAAGGTGGCTTTGAGCGTCGATCAGAGGTGTCGCCTCCGGCAAATGGGCCAGACACGCAGACTACGCCATAAGTAGAAGACCCACCAAGAGAAGTCGAGAAACTCCATTTTTGTTTTTCCCGCTAAATTAAATTCGAGAAATTAGCAAAAGGAAGAAATTTAATTTTGATGTTGAATTGATAAACGGAAAGGGTATTACGCTTAGATGGGAAAAAAAAAAAGAGAATGTGAAGGGGGTTGAATGAGAAATAAATGAAAAGGGTGGCGATATAAATAGGAGGCTAGGGGTTTGGGGCAGCGCACAAGTAATCAAACTTTTTTAAGGTGTTGGGGATGACGGTAGGAAATCGTTGCGCGGGCCGGGGAGAGTGGGCTTGAAGGATAGAGGGACGCCGAGATCGAGGTGGGGTGTAGTGTCGAGGGTGGAGAGAGGGACGCCGAGGGCGTGGCCGTTTCGTGGATAAGGGGAGACGTCGGCGATGTCGGTGAGGGCGCCGGATTTGAGGAGGTGGATGAGCTTGTTGACAAGGCGGGCAGAGAGAGCTCTGTGTTTAGGACGAGGATGAAATAGCGCCGGATTTTTAATTTAATTTTGATTTTTTTTATTAATCTGATATTTGAATATATATTTAATTTAATTTTGATTTATTTTATTGTTATTTAATGAAGTGTAATTTTTATTTTCATTTTTTATTTTTTTTAATCGGTATAATACACATGTGGCGCGCCACGTGTTCAAATCGAAGCAAGTCTGCATTTCCGGCCAGAAATTAGGGGCGCGTGTGATACACTCCCCTAAAAGGACGTCGTTTTAGTGTAGTTTGACTGGTCTCCGGCTTCTTGGGACTAAATCCCAAGACAAATAAAAAAAAATATACGGGACTAAATTGAAACACGTGATACATACTTTAATTATTTCAATAAATAAAAAAGTTATGAGACCAAATCGATTTAAATCCCTCTTGATTGATATGTAATATGTATGCACCGATAGTGCAAAACGTGGGAAAGGGGGTCATGCAAGGAAAAAGATGCCCGATGACGACTTAAGTAATTTTTAAATTTACGTTTTATCAATTTAAAAAGTTTATGTGTACTTAAATTTGTTGCTCAAATAGTTATATTATAAAATATGAATGAAAACTCTAAGTAATTCATTAGGAATTTCTTGAATCTCTTAAATGTTGACCAAAATACTACAATGAAAGAAAAAAAATCTCAAATACAAAAATATATATTACATGGAGAGAAATACAATATAATTATGCTAAGTGAGCTGAGAAAATGAAAACTATGAACTGACTACAACTAACAAGGCCTATACAATTTTTGAGATATTTGCTCAATTATTTCGGGAAAAAGTTTGTAAAATGACAAAAAATATATATTTTTTAATTTTTTTCAAAAGTAATCCATTACAATAGTTATTGAGATAATCGATTATAATAATTCTTTCTAATACTGGGCACGTGGCCGCACCGCAACCGAAACCACCACAAACCATAAGGAGAACATGAAATAAATTTTTCCTCTTCGTGTTTCGAACTCAAAACCTCATGTCTCAGGTGGTGGAACTCTAACCACTTGAAGTATCCACGCTTGATAAAAAATAATTTATTTTGATGTAACACAAAAATATTTAAATTATTTTTCACTGTAAACATCATAAAATGTAACATCATCAAGGTACGTAATTAACACATATAGAAAGTATTAAAGTGTGAGATGTATCTCTCAATTCAATATTCTAAAAATATATATAAACCTAATTTTGTTTAACTTAATCAGTTCTAAACAAAATAAATCTCATATAGTTATAGTTATACCGTATAAAGACAAGAACAAAATTATAAAAATTACTAAACACTCCCATAAAAACAAGAATGATATTATAATATTGTGACAGTAATTTACACTCCCATTAAATGATGTGATGTACATATTTTTTTTATAATAAAACCCTTCAAGTTGGGCTAAATTCGATAACGACCCCCTCGCATTAATTTTTTGTTTGCGGCCGGGTGCCAAATGTCTTATTACAAGACCGCCAAGATTTATAGTGTATTTTAGAAGCGTGTAACTATAAAAAATAAAAACGTGTAACTATTTCAAACAGAAGCATGCAACTATATTCCCATATTACTTACTTTTCATTTTTAATAAGTTCTTGACGCTTAAAATGTCTTATGAGTCTTGCGGTCGACCCCAAGGTGCAAGATCTTAGACTCTTTTTTTTTTTTTTCAACAGTACTGTTGCAAAAATTCTGGCCTATATGAAAGACGCCAAACAACGCCTTAAATCAGATTCCTTTTCTTCTTTCTCTCTCTATTTCCAGTGGCGGATCCAGGATTCGAAATGTGGGGATACATTTGAGTATAATTTGAAATTTAGGCATACATTTAAGTATTTTTTTTCTAATTATACATAATAAAATACAATTTTATTTTTTTAATACAAAAAATAAAGAGGGGTACATTTCATTTTTTTGGGTACAATGTACCCCATGTACCCCTCTAGATCCGCCACTGTCTGTTTCAACGCGGCTGTTTCTTTAGCTGCTACTGCTGTGTTTTTATTTTTTTGCTCAACTATAAAAGCCCACTTCTTTCCATTAAAGCACTTCTCCATCTTCACTTTTATACGCACAAAAGTTCTTTTCTCTCTCTCTAGAATAAGCAAGAAAGAAGAAGCGAAGTAAATGTATGCAGAAACAGAGCAAATGTTCCCTTATTTCCATAGCTTCCCTCAAGAAATTCAGCAATTTGAGGAGTTTGGATGCTCGTACAAGCCCAATGCTTCAATGGTAAACAGTTTGTTCATTATTGTGTTCTTGATCAGCATTTTTTCCCCTTTTTTCGTTTGTGAGTTAGACCATCTCCAGTAGTTGGCTCTCTACTCCTGAAATAATTCAACACTCTTTCTCATTCAGAGCCTAACATTAAAATCTCCAAAGTAGTTTTTGACTACTTTTTGCATTAAAATGGAATATTCTATAAAGATTCTTTATTTTTTATTTTTTTATATTATATATAATTATCTATATTTATAATGTATTTGTATACTTATTTCTAATATAAATTAATTTTTATATTATATTTAAATTTAAATAAAAAATATAAAATTGATAAAATTGTTGAGCAAATCAAAATTGAAAATTCAACATAATATTAAAACGAAAATTCTAAATTACAATGATAACTTAAATTACAATTGTGATACACAAATACACAAATCATTCTAAGTTATCACATATTATCAAATATTAAAACCAATTTAATAAAAAAAAAAAAAAGTAGCACAGCCTTAAAGGTGCGCTACATTCAGCGCACAAAATTAGTCAACAGTGATTTCCTCTATTATGGCGCAAGTATATAGCGCAGTGTTAGAGGAGATAAATAGAAAAAAAACGTCACTCTAGTGCCTTGCTGGAGATGGTTTAAGTGATGATTATTTGGGGGTTTCTGATCTCCATTTTTCTCTCTCTTATTAAGTTCTTCATTTATGATTTTTGATGATGATTTGGGGTTTTCTGACCTCCGTATGTGGGATCCTTTCATTAAGTGTGCCAATTTTTGTTCTGATTTATGGGCTTCCTTTATTGTTAAAAAAACTCGAGATAAATATAGCTAAGCATTTCAACAAACCGCTTGTCGGCAGTTCATCTTAGCAATAAAAACACAAGAATTTGCCTGCAAAACTTGACTTTGTGAAGTGAAAATATAAAGTTGATTTCTCTGTTTCTAAAGCCGATTCATTTCCAAGATTCCATTGATCAAAAGTAGCATAAATGGAAAGCACTTAGGAGTTCTTTTTGGAAGGAAATAAATGTTGGAGAGTGATATCACAATCATTATTAGTGCCGTGTTCTTTACTAACTTGTCAATTCCTCTTCCAGTACAGACGACATAAACATAATCGAATTTCATTCCAAAAAAACACTGCCTGCTTCTTTTGTGAAAATATTCAATTTCTTGATGTCAACTTGTGGTTGAGGATTCACTTTTGCACCGCACTAATTCTGATTAAAGGTGAAAAGGGTGGAAGAATTGATAGCCAACCTTTTCTTCAACAGTTGCTAGTACTGAAAACTGTTTCAGTTTTCCATTGGGATCTCCATTTTGGAGAAGGTAATTAAAAATTTTAATCTTAAAAGGAGCTGATCCAACTCTAATTAGGCCAGCCTGTAGAATTAACATCTTAGCTAGTTATTGCAAAAGAATTCTTTGAACACTTGCACTCACCTTTGCTTTATTCTGCTTTTCTTGATCTTAATACAGGGCATCCAAAGCAGCTTCATTCAGCCATCTGCAGTATCTGATTACAACCTCTGGGGCGCCCCGATTATTGAAGAACCTTTTATGGGGCTCGACCCAACGACTGTAGCCATGTCAATGATATCTTGTGGAGAAGACGTTATGTCGTCCCAATCGTTGACTGTATCAGATATCGAGTCATCAATTGAGAGCGGGCAGCTACTCAGTGAGGTTTTCTACGAGTGCAGAAAGGATATCTTGGCTAAGGAAGGGAACGAAACGCCTCTCTCAGAAGTCCTCAATATCAGCATTCCTATTGTAAAGACTGATGAAAACGTGATGACTGACGAAAACTTGGGTGTAATCCAGAAGAGTGTGAGTTCCAGTTGTCTTAGATCAATGGATTACGTGCACGATGCTCCACTGAGGCCAAATTTTCTCGATTTTCCTGCTATTGACTTTGAAGCTGTTTATGGGATGCGAAGAGCATACAGCGAGGGATATATAAAGGTTTTGTTTACTTACTCTTTAATCCTTTCTATCCATTTAGTAGTTCGTAGGGGATGATATCGTAGACTGTTCTGTAATTTTGACTGTGTCCAACTTTAGTACTGTATGCTTTTACTTTTTCAATTTTGGCCCTTTTAACATCAATTTTGGTTCTTTTGTTGTCAAATTTGGTCATTTGGGTGTCAATTTTGGTCATTTTAGTGTCGATATTGGTTTTTTTTTTTTTTGTCCAATTTTAGTCCTATATGTTTTTACGTTTTCAATTTTGGATGTTTTGATTTCAATTTTGGGTGTCAAATTTTGTCATACAGGACTAAATTGGACACGGTCAAAGTTGCAGGGCGATCTATCGTATTATCTCTAGTTCATAGCATGTGTTTATTGGAAAATACGCAAGAAATTGTGGCGAAATGATGATTCTCTTTCTGCTGTTGCTCGTGGTTGAGCCATACACATTATTGGTTCAATAACGAAGTGTATAAAATGAGAAACGTATAGATGTTTCTGACCTCGACAGGATAGGGCACGGTCATTGATTCTGCGTTTTTATGACATCCTCTCGATAATGGTAATATGAGCTACATGTTGGATTGTTGGAGTCTGAGTTGCGGAATGAGTCCAGGGAGGACAAGACGTTCGGAATGAGTCCAGGGAGGACAAAACGTTCGGAATGAGTCCAGGGAGGACAAGACGTTCGACCTAGTTGAGGTTGTGCACTTCCGCTCCAGTGTCAGTCTCTAGGTGGGAAATTATTGGGTTATGGAGTCTGAGTGAAACGGGATGCGGGCGCGAGGAGGCTTCGACCCCGGCCTTCGAGGTCGAGAAGGTGTGCTTTCGGTCGGCGCCCCCCTATCCGGTGCCATGAGGCGCCGAGCAATGTATGTGATCGGCGAGAACCGCTACCAAAAGGGCCTGAGGTCGAGTGGTTCCGGAGGCTTGGACGCCGGAAATAGGGTTTTCGGCGGGATGGGCCAAATCCCAGGATTTTTGGTTTCGATTCGGGTTTTTGTATAAATAACCCCCGACTCCCCATTGTATCTGATATAGTAGATCTCTCGCGGCTTGGTAGTGCCCCGAGATGTAGTCGGTTTGTTAACACAGTAACCAAATTGTTTGTTCCTTAATTCGTTGTTCCATTATTTTCTCCTATAATTGCTTTAATTCCTAACAACTGGTATCAAGAGTATCGGGTTAAAGGGATCTGTGGGAGCAATTATGGTGGCTAAAGGGAAATTGTCTGTTGAGAAGTTTTATGGAGCGAATTTTGGATTTGTCGTTAGGTTTGCGGCGGGCACAACCATCTGAACGTCCGAGAACGCGCAAAGGCCTTCGAGCAAAATTTGGTTGGTCGCGGGTAACCGCTCGACCAAAGCCCTGTGTCGGCGGGTTCCGTAAGCGATTCACGGAGTATGGGGCGTTGAGAGAGTAGGTGGTTGGACGCAAGATCAAGATGGGCGTTGGATTTGAGATCGTTATATCGGGTTGGATGCATGATCAAGATGGGCGTTGACACGTGCATTTGAGATCGTTATGCGGAGGTTGGATGCAAGATCAAGATGGGCGTTAAACGTGTTTGAGATCGTTGTATCGGTGTTCATGCAAGATCAAGATGGGCGTTTGACACGCGCACGAGATCGATGTATGGAATCGATGGCCGAATGATTCAAAGGGAATATTGTGGGACATTGTTTGGTTAAGTGCGAATTAAAAATGTTGAGGGCATTGCTTGGATCGAATGGACGTGAGGGTCCAGGTTGCGGTCTTAATGCCGCAGTGATGATCGGAGTTCGAGAATGATGTTGTGGGGCGTTGCTTGGATCAAGTGTGGATTGAAGTCGAGCGTTGAGGGACATTGCTCGAAGTCGTGGTTTCTTGCCGATGAGAGATTGGGAAGGCGAGTTCTAGTTGGAGTCGGTCTCGGATGGGAGATTGTTGGATTGTTGGAGTGCGAGTTGCGGAATGAGTCAGGGGAGGACAAGGCGTTCGGAATGAGTCGGGGGAGGACAAGGCGTTGAATGAGTCCAGGGGGGGACAAGGCGTTCGACCTAGTTAGGTCGTGCACTTCCGCTCAAATGTCGGTCTCGGGTGGAAAATTGTTGGGTTATGGGCTCGAGTGAAGCGGGATCTAGGCGCAGGGAGGCACTCGACCGGCCTTCGAGGTCGGCCGGAGTGTGTGCCGGTCGGCGCCCCCTATCCAAGCGCCATGAAATTTCGAGCAATAATATGTGATCGAGTAGAACCGCTAGACCGAGGGCTGAGGTCGAGCGATTCCGGAGGCCTGGACGCGGAAATAGGGTTTCGGCCAGGATGGGTCAAATCTAGGGTTTTGGGATTTCCCGGTTCGGGTTTTTGTATAAATAACCCTTGACTTATCAGATTGTATCGACTACTTACTTGACTATCTTTATACGATTTAGTAGATATCTTCTGGCTTGGTAGTGCCCCCAGATGTAGTCAGTTTGACGAACTGGGTAACCAAATTGTTTGTTCCTTAATCCGTAGTTCGATTATTTTCTCCCATAATTGTTGTTTTAATCCTAACACTACATTCAGTCACCAATGGCGCAACCTAGGGCTATCAACACTTCCATTTCTGAACATCGAAGGGAACAGCTATCCCGATACTGGAGTAAGAAATCAAAGAGAAATTTTGGCAGAAAGATCAAGGTACATTTGAAGCTCTGCCTTTCATTTTTTTTTTTTTGTTGAAAAAATTGGGATATGTTATTATGTTAACCAAATTGAGAATGATTAGAGGAGTGTGCAATCACATTAAAAAGTAAATGAGAACTTGTTTCCTATCTGAACATGATGCTAATATGTGATCCATATAACCGACGAGTAACACTTGGGTAAACTAGTTGTACCGTGCAACTAATATTGTTCAGTGAAAATAACTAATATCTTTTAGTAAAACACTAATAATGTTTGAAAATGCACTGGTGCATAGAAGTAAATAGTCATTGTAATAACTTGGTCTTTTGTTTCTTGTCAGTACGCCTGCAGGAAAGCTCTGGCGGACAGCCAGCCAAGAATTCGCGGAAGATTTGCAAAGACTGATGAATCGGAAGTTCCGAAGAAGCAATAATGGTGCATGGTACGAGCAAGGATAAGTATAGGTGTGTAGTTGATAGGATTTATGTTGTAATCTGAGTTTTGGCAGTATCTACTGAATAACCTTATTATGCCTTAATGCGGACTAGTTTGTTTCGTAGTAGATGCTATAATATCCTCTCTACCTCAAATTGGTGAACTAGATTTGTACATATTAAATAAATTAATGCGTTTTTTATTTCTGTTTTCCATCAGTTACTCTGAAAATAAAATGCTATATTCTTTTTATATATGGGTCTTGAATTTCTACACAATAGTTATTTGGTAAATACATGAGTGAAATCTTCTCACGTAATGAGTTCATGAATTCAGGATATGCTTATCTCGGCCCGACAACCAAAGCCTATCTGAGCCTATTTACTTATCTTTTCTCTATAATTAATATTTCGTTTATTTTATAATAGGTGGTGTTTGCAATCAAAAGATAAAGATGTGGAAGGGCAATTTAAAAAATAAGTGTTTCCGTCCCTTCCACTAGAATTGCAAACACATCCTAAATGTAGAAAATTTTATCAAATTAAAGAACAATTTTCTTTCTGGTCGTAGGAGTGTTTTTTGGGTTCCAGATCACACTAGAGCGGTCTGGGATCCTTGAAGAGTGAGCATCCTTTAATTTTCTCCTTGTGATAATCATATTATCTTGTTATTGTCCGTTGTCTTTCTAAATCATGTTGCCCCTAATTTTTCTCCTTAGTTGAGAACCTCTAATTCTTCTCCCGAATTAAGTATTTTTTGTTTAATTTATCTCTCGAGTTGAGAGTTTCAATTTTGTTTTTTATTGTGTTGTCTTGTGAAGACATTTTTGTTATCAAATTTATAACAACATAGGCCTCAAAAATCAAATCAGAGAAAATAGCGTAATGAGTTTGGTGAATCGACAAGTAGAACAATTAAAAGTAGAGAATGTTGCCACTGAATAAATGACGAAGATAACTGGTAAAGCTATACTAAAAACAGATTCGTGATAAATGAATAAACTAATGTTGCCATTAGAAAAGCCAATGATTTAGGGATTACCCCCACCCACTTAACCCACCTCAAATAATACTCATTGTTGATGTTTTACAATAACAATGCAATCAATAATCATTAGCGATTGACCCTCAATGATACCCATTATCATTACCATTCCCGTTGGTATGACAATCATTCTCAAGTCTTTATTGAGTCGAGACTCCAACCATTATGAATGACCTTCTCAATATTTATTGGTCTTGCATTTAAATTATAAGAGAATTTTTTATTTTTTTTTAAAAGTGGTATTTTATGATTACTAATAGAGGTAAATTTGGAACGAGATGTGCAAAAATAGCTAAAAAAATAATAAATTAGAAAATGTAACCTTATGAAACTGAGGGGTGGTATATATTAGGGATTCATACCTCAAAAATATATTATGGGGATGTATAAAATTGGGCCTAATCCAACCCATGCTCACAGCCTTTGACATTCATATTAGTTACATTAGTTAGTTGGGCTGGGCCTATAGTTTTGTCTGGGCTTCTAAAGTTTGGCAAGCATGTCGAATTCATTTGATGGTGGAATTATTGCAAAATCATTTTACGTATTATATTTTCTAATACCTATCTATTGATTGACTCATTATTTTGCATTATTCATAAGTCAAACGAATTATTGTACTCTTTCTAGGGGGATATATGAGAATTATTCAAAACAATAAGATTCATCTTGTATTTTGGACCAATTGTGATGGGGATTTTGGTAATTTCCCCACAAAATTCGAATGTATCATCTCATAAATCGAATTGGAGATAAATAAATCAGAAGTACAAACAGTCGAGCCTGTCCAATTCTCAAAACGAGTATCAAATTCAAAGCTAAAAAGCCATCAATTTGGCACAACTAGTCCTCTTTATTTTTTAAACTAGTTGGAACGTACTTTAATGAATCCTAGTAAAGCTTTGTCTTAAAAAAAAAAAGCAACTCACTTGCAGAAGCATGGGAAAGAAAGTACGAAATTGGATGTCGCCGTTTGCAGCAGAAATGGCAGAGAATAAAACACTTAAATTCAATTTATTTTTCTTGGTCTAAATTTTCACCGGAAAATTGTTTATAATTTTAGAAAAAATACATTTCAACACAAATAACAAAGGAGTGTGTATGTATTACATCGAAAATCACGAGAAAAACTTGGGCAATTTATAAACAAAGAAGAAATATCAGAAGGAAATTAAATAAAAACTTTATTATACATGTGTGTATATGTATGTGAGTGTATATATTCATATATATGTTGCACTTCTTTAATTTATTTATTGAAAGATTCACCAAACCACTCGTCAGCAAACCAAAACCAAATGAAATCAGAAAACCTCAAACCCAACAAAGCCACGATGACATGGACGGAGAAAAGGTGTTTAATCGCCGGAAAATATAATTCCGGCACCGGAAAAATCTAGGAAAATCAATGCAATTAAATTTAATACAACAAATTCAATTCACAGACTAGCGTAATCATACATCACGAATTGCAATTTAAACCATTTTGGTCTCTAAGCATAAATGCATTCTTGGCCCAATTATTAAATCACAAAAAAAGAAATTTATTTCTTACAAGTATTCATATATCCCACTTTTTTAAAACCAACTTCGTACACACTCTTCTTCAACCAACCTCTGCAAAAACCAGAAATAAAATAAATAATTTAAAATAAATTCATAAAACCAAAAAAAAATTCCAAAGCCATGCCTGCACAACAAGCTTGCCACCATGACTACGCACAACAAATCTCATCATTGGGCTTTCTTCACTCACGGCGCAATTTAGCATTGCATTGTTGCATTCACAATCATAGCGCCAAACCTTCTCCTTCCAAAAATCTCACTAAAATACTCCCTCTCCATCTATATATACAACATTTTGTATCTATATACACTCAATTAGAATTTTAGAATAGAAATTCTGCCGCTCCCATTTTATTTTATCTTCGCTTAAAATAAAAAGTACCGAGATATATACACATATACATACACTCTGGTGTATCTATATATGCGTATAATAAAATACGTCTTCCTATTTTTCTCTCTCATCGAGTTAGAGAGAGAGCGGGGGTATTGGAACAGAGATCCCTATTCTAATTTGCTAGTGAAAAAAATTGAAGGACGAATTTCTCTTATATTCGCCGTTTGAATCGAGATTCAATTGATTGTTGAGAAGATTTATCTGCTTTGACTGCGCGCGGAGCTTTCAATTGAGTCGTTTGTGGAGTTCGTAATCGCAATTAGGGTTTTGAATTCAGTAATTTAGGTTGATTTGGGAGTTTCCGGCGAGGATGATAGTGAAGAAGAGCTTGAAAACAGTAATGCCGATTTTGAAACGGTGCCGAGTCGCCGACTCGGCCGGTGACGACGAGGAGTCGTCGGTGAATCGGAAGAAACGCAAAAGCTCGAATGGTTATTATCCTCTTCATCTCCTTGGGGAGGCTGTCGCCGGTATAATTCCGTACGGCTATGGAATTGGTAAAATTCTCTCTAACGCCGGCGCGGCGGACATTGGGGGAGGCAGGGCCGGCGGCGCGGCTTCCAATTCGAGATATCCGAAGCCGCCGAAAGCGAAGGAAGAATCATCTCGGCCGCCGCTAGTCAGAACATCGCGAGGTAGGGTTCAGGTATTGCCGTCGAGATTCAATGATTCAATTCTGGATAATTGGAAGAAAGATAAGAGTGTTAGTAGGAATGAAGATAGGGACTCTGCTCTGGATACAGAGTATGATCCAATTAGACAGAAGGATAATAAGTTTAGCTTCAAAACCTCGAGAATTCATGGAGATGCGAGTACTAATAGGAAGCGGATTGAGGATAAGACGAATAAATTCAAATGCAGCAAGTTCTCGCCTTTGTCTGAGGATGAGATAGCAGAACTGAGGAATGATGGTTTAAGAGGTAGAAACAGTAGGAAGTTTAAGCACTCACGAGATTTGACCACATTGCATGAGCATTCAGAGGATGAGGAAGAGTATGATGATTGTATAGAAATAACTGGTGTTGAGAGATTGTTTAGTACGAAGGAATTCGTTGAAGGTGACATTGTGTGGGCAATATCCGGGAAGCATTGTCCTGCTTGGCCAGCAATCGTGCTCAATAAAGAGTCACAAGTTCCCCAGCAAGTTTTCAACTTTGGAGTTTCTAGCACAGTTTGTGTAATGTTCTTTGGTTATTCTGGCAATGGAACTCAAAGGGTAAGTTTTGATTTTTATATTTATTTTATCTTTTGTTTGCTTGCCAACTGAAATACCTTACAGATATTTTAGCGTATCAAGTTTGTGTCTGGATAAGGTTGAGTGAAATTATTTTATTATGTCTTTTCTGGCAGGATTATGCATGGATTAAAAGCGGGATGATATTTCCGTTTGTAGATTATGTAGACAGGTAAGTAGTTTGTTGGGTTGTTTTACTCTTTATTGTTTTTATGTTTGTAGTTCCCCCCTCTTAATTATGATAGCATATCCGTGTATGCAAATTTGGAATTAATGTTAATGTTGGTGGTTTAGGTTCCAGGGGCAGACTGAACTTAATGATAGTAAGCCCAGTGATCTTCGTTCTGCCATAGAGGAGGCTTTTCTAGCTGAATATGGATTCAGTGAGATGTTGATGGTTGAAATCAATGCTGCGGCTGGAAACTTGCATTATCTTCATTCTATTACAAGAAGGGTCTTTGACGATTCTGATTTGAGTCAGGATCAACATTGCAACTCTGTAGAACCAGTATGTGAATAGCATTGACCATTTATTTATTTTTGTTAAATTATTAATAACTGTAAGTTTTGCTAGTGATGTCATATATCTATTTATTTTTTTATTTATTTATTTTTATTTTTTTGGAAATTTGAACTTCAGTTACAGCTTTCTTTATGTATCATTATATGTATCCTGTTTTCTTTCATTATCTGTTGGGGTGAAAATAAAGGAAGGGACTTGCAAAGATTGGAAAGGCTTGCCTTATTGGCACAGAATGGAACAATAATCTAATCTTTTCTGGCAGGATGCCCGTATGAAGAGAGAATCGCAATCATGTGAAGCCTGTGGCACGAGCATTGGTCCGAACTTATCTAGGAAAACACATAATTCCGCTGCTGGTACCAATCGTTTGTGTACTGCTTGTGCCAGGGTTTGTTTCTTGCTTTAACCAGCAATGATTTCAACTGATTCTCCAGCATTATCTTCAGTTTTCTTTAATTTCTGCTGATGATTACTTCTTTTATGTTTCAGTTGAAAAAAATGAAGCATTTTTGTGGCATATGCAAAAAGATTCGTAATCAATCGGACAATGGAACTTGGGTAAGATCGTGTTTATGCTCTTTGTTGAAGTTCTCTAGATTCCTGATTGCTATATTCCCTTAATATGTCTTTCTACTCAAAATATCAGGTGCGGTGTAATGGTTGTAAAGTTTGGGTCCATGCGGAGTGTGACAAATTTTCGAAAAACAAATTCAAGGTGTTTTTCCATGCCCAGAATTCATGTTTCCATACCCTTTGAATATAAACAACAAACATGAACATTTTGATTTCTGAAGTACCTATTTTCTCTGATTTTAGGATCTGGGAACAAGTGATTATTTCTGCCCTGAATGCAAAGCTAGGTTTAATTTTGAACTATCTGATTCAGAAACTGTGCAGAGGTAAGTTCTGTGCCAGTCAGTTTGGATGTGCTAGTTTTCTGTTGTCCGTATTATCATTTTTGTTAATTCAAATATCTTAGATATATAATTCATGGTGCAGAAATAAGAAAAAGAACAGTAAATTTGCATTGCCTGACAAGGTTGGCGTTGTGTGCTGTGGTGTGGAGGGAATTTACTTTCCAAGTCTTCATTTGTAAGCATTAATTGCTTATTTACTTCCATTAACTCCAGATACCTTTCAAGGGTCTGTGATTAGTGAGCAACTATCTTCACACCTTTTGCAGAGTTGTTTGCAAGTGTGGGTCTTGTGGAATGGAAAAGCAGGCACTCAGTGAATGGGAACGTCACACAGGCTCCAGAACGAAAAACTGGAAGTCAAGTGTGAAGGTGAAAGGTTCCTTGATACCACTTGAACAATGGGTATGCTCCTAATGCTGATCTTTCATTTCGTATTCTTTTTTATGTATCTAAATCTCTGAAAGTGTATCCTTGCAAATATATGCCTCTCAGTGGTTGCTCAGTTTTCGATTCGATAAGTAATTGTATTCAATAAAAATTTGAATTTTAAATCTGATTTGTTATTCGATAGTATACGATTCAAAATTTTAATTCTAGTATTATTTTTATAAAAATTATATATACTTTTTAAATCTGATCTTTTCTACCTAAAATTAATATATTATACATTAACTATTCAGAATAATATAATACACATAATATTTATTAATACTTGTTCATAAAATAGTATAACTTTTCCCCTCACAGATGCTACAGATGGCCGAGTATCACGAACGTAGCCTTGTTCCTGCTAAACCTGTCAAACGCCCTTCTATAAAAGTACGGAAGCAGAAGTTGCTTAATTTTCTACAAGGTTCTCTCCTAAACCTTATAATGTTTATGCTTTAGGGAGAGATGGTTGCATCTACTGTAGCGTGAATTGTAACATCTCTGTTTCTTGCTGTGATAGAACACTATGAACCTGTTTATGCCAAATGGACGACTGAGAGGTGTGCAGTTTGTCGATGGGTCGAAGATTGGGACTTCAACAAAATTATCATTTGCATTAGGTATTTTAAACTAAGCTCCATTCATTGCCATCCAAAGTAAAATTAGAATAATTCTGCTTCGGGAATTAGGTTGCTATGTGGAAGTTATTTGCACACACATATTTTTACTATCTCTACAGAGAGTTTTAATTTGCCAGAATTTCTTAGTGCTCCTGAAGGTTCTTTGTATGGCGTAGGTGGTGGATTATTGTGGTGATATCTATTTTCACATGTTTGACTACCCTGTATTATAGTTGAATGTACATAAACTTTGTTGGGCTTGTTGATGCCCTACCAAACCTCGATGCTATTTTAAGCACGCTATCTAATTTTTCAGAAACACTTCTTCAGGTAAAGCATATGATCTTTATTTTCTCTTGTTATTCTCAGATGTCAAATAGCCGTCCATCAGGAGTGCTATGGAGCAAGAAATGTTAGTGATTTCACTTCATGGGTCTGTAGAGCCTGTGAGACACCCGACATTGAGAGGCAGTGTTGCCTCTGTCCTGTGAAAGGTAAGGCTGATCCAGGAATAAAATCCTCACATTATATACTGATTTTTATCTATCAATATCATGGTCCCACTTTTATATGTTAGACCTGAGGGTAAGGCTTGTCTATTTGATTGGTGGGAGTCATTAATTGGAAGTTTTTCAAATATACAAAGAAAAGATTATAGAAGGGAAAAGGAAGCAACAACTTGCTTTTGATTGTACAATCGTAATTTTTCTGTTTATCTTTAGTAAAAAGTCTTGACTATGTGGTTGATATTCTGTGCCTCAAACTTATCCAGCTTGTCACACTTAACTACGAGAAAATAAATTAGTACCAAAGGTGATATTATATTTGTTGTATTAGATTCCGTCTCCAACTAATTTCTTATAGTATTCACAGATATCTCATCTTATATGGTAGTATAATATCTTCACTTATATTTGCTTTTCCCATCTGTGTCTTGGGAAATTTAGGGGGTGCTCTGAAGCCTACGGATGTTGCACCATTATGGGTTCATGTTACTTGTGCTTGGTTTCAACCTGAAGTTTCTTTTGCAAGCGATGAAAAGATGGAACCTGCCCTTGGAATATTGAGAATACCTTCAAGCTCCTTTGTAAAGGTAATGTTGCTCTCCCACATTATTAGCCATTTTTTGTTGATTCCACAAGTGCGCTAAATCTTCCCATTCTGTTTAGTTATATTATAATGGATTGTCCTTACCTGATGGGAGTAATGTTGGTGGTTCTATTGACATGCTTCACCGAATTATATCTCATTCTAATTAAGGGTTTTGATTTTATGTTTCAGATCTGTGTGGTTTGCAAACAAATTCATGGTTCCTGTACACAATGTAGTAAATGTTCTACATACTACCATGCAATGTGTGCATCACGAGCAGGTTACCGCATGGAGGTGAGATGGCTTTGTTTATTAATTTTTACACATCTTTGGAGCAAGTTTACTGGAACTTGAATGTTGAGAACAAAAATGTAACAGTCTGAATTCCTTAGTCAGACACCCATAATTTTAGGAATAGCAAGCAAGCCTTGCTCCAAGCTGTCCAAGCATACTGGTATAGAAATTGTTTACCCTTTTAATTAGGATTAGTCAACCCTATTTGTCAATGTGCTCATTTATAATTGATTTAAATATTGAGAGAGACCACTATTGATCATTATTTAGTTACTTACCGGGTACATTTTATAGTTACACTTGGCAAGCACAGTTGCTGCCTTGCTGGCAATCATTTTTGGTTGGTTGAATTTTAATTCTTTATGTGCTTTGAGTAAAATACCGCAATAATAGCAAAAGCATTCTTTCCCCTTGGCGAAATTTGCGCCTTCGTGACCCAATTTGATGAGAGATACCTTTCAGTGAAAACAACTAATATCATTTAATGGTGCACTTGCGTTGCACTGTGCACCTGATGCATACAAGACTGTCCTTTTATCTAGGTTTTGTTGAATGTGTGTGCAATGCTTCTCATAAATGTGTTGTCAAAATGCAGTTGCATTGCCTGGAAAAGAATGGGAAGCAATTCACGAAAATGGTTTCGTATTGTGCCTATCACAGGTATTACTATGTATTCAAGTGTTTTTTTCCCCCTTTTCATCCCGTTTCTTAAAAACAATGGATGGAGTTGGCGACTTAGACCAAGCTAAACACCTCGCTCATTCTTGTACAGGGCTCCAAATCCAGATACTGTTCTGATCATAGAAACCCCCAAGGGTACTATCTCTGCTAAAAGCCTGCTTCAAAACAAAAGGCACACAGGAGCAAGATTAATTTCAACGAGCAGGTTGAAACTCGAGGAACTTCCTTCAGTAGATGTTGAAGAGGTGGACCCGTTCTCTGCTGCAAGATGTCGTATCTTCAAAAGAGCAATCAAGGTTTGTGCAATAAATTATTCCAATTTGGTAAATTTAGATTATATGCACATAGGCAGAAAAGGCAAATAGGCAACAAATTTGAGGCTCAATCTATCATTTTCTTGAGTTATAATCTTCACCGTGTATCCTTTGCTTGCAAGCAGGCAAGAAAGGAAGCCATCGCCCACCAAATTATGGGGCCTTGTCATCATCCAATGAGCACAATACAACGCTTGAATGCAAATAGAGTAAATTTACTAACCTAGCCTTTCCTGTTTCTGTATGTGCTACTTAACTGTAAACCAATGACCTAACCTTTTCCTGTCTGAATCAGAAAGTAGAGAAGTCTAGGACTTTCTCCACTTTCAGAGAACGGCTTCAACATTTACAGGTAAATACTTAATTGTTGATTATTTTGGTCATCAGCCGGAGCTTAACATTGTGACCTTATCAATGTTTGTCTATGAATCCAGAAAACAGAGAAGGATAAAGTGTGCTTCGGTAGATCAGAAATACACGGATGGGGCCTGTTTGCACGTAGGAACATTCTAGAAGGAGAAATGGTAATTCCTTGGAACTTATTATTCTTATATAGTAACTTATGATTGTGGATAAATGTATACTTTGGTCTATATGAAATATTGGTGGTAAAAATTCATTTGGTTGTGGTCAGGTTGTCGAATATCGTGGTGAGCAGGTCAGAAGAAGTGTTGCCGATCTTAGAGAGGCACGCTATCGAGCAGAGGGGAAAGATTGTTATGTGAGATTGTCTTTTTCTATATTTGGATACATAAGTTATTATCGACAGTTCTAGTAATTTGATCTCAAGTCCTGAAATGTTGTGCTCAGTTATTCAAGATCAGTGAAGAAGTCGTGGTGGATGCTACGGATGCTGGAAATATTGCTCGATTAATCAACCATTCGGTAAGCACATTAATTTGACTCTATAAGATCTTCACATTATGAAATAATTTCACTTTGTACTATTGAGTTTGTGGAAAACGTTTCGATTATTAACAAAAATCACTGGTTTTACCAGTGTATGCCCAACTGCTACGCAAGGATAATGAGTGTAGGTGATGACGAGAGCAGAATTGTACTTATAGCCAAGGCGAACGTTCCTTCTGGAGATGAATTAACGTATCTCTCTCTCTCCCTTTCTCTCTTTACAGCCAGATATCTGTACTGTTTTTCATTCGTGTGCATCATGGCAGGTACGACTATTTGTTTGATCCTGACGAGCCGGAAGAGTTCAAAGTCCCTTGCCGATGTAACGCTCCAAATTGTCGAAAATTCATGAACTAGATTCTCTCACAGCATAACCATTGTTTCCTTGAAGGAACTCTTTAACAATATCCATTTTGCAGTAGACCTCATCAATTAGGTTACTAACTTTGTAAATTTATTTTTGCTTCAAAGGAAAATGTAATTCTTTTTTTTTTTTTTTTTAAGGAAACATTGCATTTTACAGAGGTACAAATAAACAGCTACTGCTCGCTAGAGATGGAGCTTCAGGCACTTTTGTACAAATTACCAAAAAAAAAAAAGAGACAGTTCGAGTTTAAAATGACATTATTTATTGTTATACTTTGGCAAATTAAAAAGGAAAGAAGTCTCCATTTTTATTTATGCAACTTTCTATTCTCTCTCAATGTTTATGATGAAAACCTAGATTTTATGTGGGCATTCTCATTATTTAATTAGATGAAAACATGGTTTAGAAATAGAGCTATGAAGCTGGAGGCTACGATTAGTTAATGTAACACCCCGAAAATTTCAAGTTAGTTATATATATATATATATATATTCAAAATATCTATTAAGAATTTTTTTTCAATACTTTTAAAATTCATATTTATCTTTCAATATTTACAAAAGAATATTTTTATAAAAATACCAAATTTTCTTTAACTTATTTTCGTATCTGAACGGAAGTTACAAATTTTGAATTTAATCTTTCTTCTCAAAGAAATTAATTTCATCATTATTGATTTTAATATAAAGGTTCAATCTTCACATTTTTTTTTCCTTGTAAGTAAGCCATAAATCATTCTTATTTCATATAATAAATTTCGAAACCAACTGCTACCTATATCTTGTTTAAAAATTCGGTTCTCATTTTCTTCTCTTTCAATTATCATTAATTCTTAATATTATTATTCTAAGTTTATCTATTAGATTAAATTTATAAAAGATGTCTGTGAGTTTATAATTTTATTTACATGTTATGTTTGATTGTGATAAAGCAAGGGAATCTCACTGAGCTAGTGGTTTTGTTCACCCCAATCTCATTAACTTTTTTCATATTAAGAAGGAGTGCGGTGGAGCGACGGTGAATTGCCTCAAGTGTTTACTTAAATTTTACTATTACAACAATTGATTTCACTTTGAATATTGAGTCATGTTAAGTTCAAGTTTAACTTTTTGAGATTGAAGTATTTTATTTAATTGTAAATTTTAGTCACATCTCTTTTAGAAAATTTTAAATCTTTAAATTCTTATTTACTTAATTTATTTTTTCGCTTTTCGCTGCGAATTCTAATAAAATTTATGCATATTTGGCCTACGAAAATTGGGATGTGACAGTTAAATAATAAATAAAATATATTTATTTATAATCATTTTCAATTGTTTTACTAAAAGTAATTTTCTTTTTAAGAAATACAAGGCAAAGTGAAAAACGACTAATGTAACAATACACAGCGTCATTTTCGACGTTAGAAATAAAAAATAAATGAGTACAGATAAAATAACACCTGATTACGTAAGACCTATAAGAAAAAAACAATACATAAAAAAATGTGTGATTTTTTTATAATTTCGAGACTTACAGAAACATTGGAAATACAATATTAAAACCAATCCTAAAATTAAAAAATTTGGAAGCATCATCTACGGTGAAGGGTCTGTGCGGTTAGTACAGTTAGGATAGAGGTCGTAAAGTATAAGACCGAGGCAATCGGACGTAGACATGCGAGAAGCTCATGTTGTAACGCTTCAACCGCTTTCTCGCACGCAACATTCACACGCCTCTCTCTATTTAATTGCATTCCATTTTCCTCCAATTTATCCCCTACTTTTTCGTGAATTCTTCGTCGGCGCCTTGATTCTGCTTAATTAACGGTACGCGATTACGAACCTAATTATTTATTGCTGCGCTTGTGGATTTGTAGGGTTGGTGAAATTTAATTAATTTCAGTTTGATTTGTGTTTTATAGAGCTATGAATTTCTTTATTGCAGCTACTGATTTGTGTTTTGTAGTATGTAATGGTGTAATTTGCTGCTAGTTTTTAAACTGATTCAGCTTAATATGCAATGCTATGCAGTAGATGGGAATTTGTTGTTGAACAGATTGTGATGGCGTTATCTATTGGAATTTGCTCAAGGTCCTCTTTTGATTTCATTGAGGTGCCATTTTCGAAATTATCTAGTTGGAGTAATTTGTCGAAAGGTCGAGTAGTTTACCCTGTTGCTTCAAGAGAGAATAGAATTGGGAAGCGAAGATTGAAATACAAGTGCTTTGCTTCAAGAGGGAATGTGACTCGTGAATTAGATTCCGAGGAGAATGCTAGCGCAAGTAGCTCGGAGGAGGAGGAGGACTTAAGCCATGTGATAAAGTTCAAGATGTCGGATTTTAAGATTCATGATCGTGTTAGCATTGGCCTTGGAAATCGGGTGCGTTGTATTCTTGAGTTTTTAATAATGATCGGGTGCGATGGGATTGTCCAATTAAGGTTATTGTACATGGATTGAAATTGAATTGTGATGCAGGTTGGTGAGGTAGTGTATGAAGCCACAGTCAAGGAAGCTAGTAGGTTTGTTTTTATTTATGGTATTCATTCAAGCTGGTCATTGATAAACTACTATGTAGAAATTTTGGAAATAAAAAACATTTTGATACTGGTTTCTATTTAGCGATGCAGTCCACTTTTTAATACAAGAGTAGTACTTCGACTTCTGGTTACTGCACAAGCTAAGCGGAGGGGAAACCGGGCAATAGTGGTATGCTGCTGGGTTACACTGTTGTGTTCCTAAAGTTAGGGATGTTATCTGATCTTCTTGTGGGAATTTTGTAATAGGTTTTGAAGAAACTATCTCGCCAAAGACTAATGTACCATTCTTACTCGATGCAAGTTCATGGTTACGTGTGCTCATCCACAACCGATGACAGCAGTTCATTTATTCTAGTTCACGGAGTAGGTTGCTTTCTCCCATTGCCAATTTATATGTGGGCACTGCTGTTTTCCATGAATTATGTTAGAGAGTGCGACATTGAATAAAATAGTATTCCTAGAGTTTGTAGGTATTTGTAGGGAGGATATATTAGGTTTTCAAAAATCAGATTCTAAAATCACAAAGTAGAACCGGATTTAGATTTCAAAATCCTGATTTATAAGTGACTTTTAGAAACCGGTCTTTAAAATCTAGGGGACTTTGAAATCTTGATAAATAGCAAGGTGGGTGTTTGTTTTTAGGCTTTTGAGTAGTGTGATAGTAGGTTTATAGTGTGGTAATGGTAGTTTTTTATAACTGATTTTCAAAATCCGGATCTAGAACCGATTTTAAACTTCAAATCCAAATCCTGGTTTTAAAACCCAAAACAAACATCACCTTAGTGTTAGTGATGTCCATCATAGTATAAGGAAAACTGATATATGCTTTGTACTGAAATGAGCTTTTATATTTTTCTGGTGGTAATGATATATTCGTGAATATAACTGAGTAGAATGATTGACTGTGATAACTTTAATACAGCTGATTATTGGAGTTTTTAATCTGCAGTATCATGGCAGTTCTTCTTTGAGACATTGGCTTCAACAGTCAGATTGGCTTCCAACTTTGGAAGCTACTCTTGCGTTGGATGAGGAATCTGCCAGGAAAGTTGGCGATGATACAGTGGGAGGTCCAGCAGTTTCCCGACAGTTGCGCCTTATTCGAATTTTAATGCGAGATCTGTTGATTGGAGTATGATTTTCCCTCATTTTCCCAAATAAGCATATACGATTTCCTCTTAAGTAATAATTACCGACAATTATAATGTTTCCAATGTTTTTTTTGTTGTACTAGGTGAATTACTTGCACAGCCATGGACTTGCACATACAGAGTTGAGAATAGAAAATTTGCATATTAGCCCTGTTGATAAACATATCAAAGTGAGTATAACCATCAATAGAAGGAAATCAAGTAACAAGTATACAGTTCTATGATGTTAGTCCTTGTTTGCTACATTTTGTCCATGGGAGAAACCTCTTTTTCCGTTCTTAAATTTGCCTTTACCAACTTAGGTTGGCATTTTGGGAAATGCTGCTGATTTTCATGATTATGGTCCCGATGATAACAAAACAGAAAGCTATGTAGATAGGCGAAAAATGATGATTGCATTTGACATGAGGTATCATTTACAGTTTGTAATACAAGCGCTTTTGTGTTTTTCTATCACTAGCTTTTCATAATATATATTCTTTAAATGTATTTGCAAGATGTGTTGGCTTTATCATGGCTAAAATGGTACTGAGGGACCTCATGGATCCACTGATCTTTGCCAAGTTCAAAGCATTCCTTTCCAAGGTAACCCCTTCTTAATTAGTAGGGAACATTTTTTTTAAAAACTTGTAAGTTACGTTTTCTAAAATTTAGTCCTGTCTACTTTCACGAATTGAAAATAGTACTGTAATTTCCACTTTTCAACATTTTGGTCTGGTAACCGCCTATAGGATGTCAAACATCCGGTTGACGCTGACGTGGCAGAGTCTGATTTCCCCACATTGCCAAGTCTGATTGGTCAACCGGATGTCTCAAATCTTATAGCTGGTCACGGGCCAAAATGTTGAAAGTTGCAGGACATTTTCAATTAGAGAAAGTCGACAGGAGTAAAACCAAAATAGGGATAACTTGCAGGACTGAAAAAAATATTTTCCTTAATTAATAGGTTTTTTTGGAATGTAGTCATTTGTGGTGAAGTGCCTTACCTCCCCCACAACTTTTTTATTACTTTCAGGGAAATGACCCGTCGTGTTTGCGTGAGTTTTTAATGCATCGTGTTAGTAGAAATTCTTCTCCTGATAACATAGGATTCCAAGTAAGTAAATATTGTTCTTTGACTCATAACAACTCCTTCAGCCCTTCGTTCAAATTTTCCAAGATGAAATGGTGTACAAAACTTATTGCAGATATTGGATAGAAATTGGGGTGCAGGTTGGAATTTGCTTGCTTTACTTCTTGCTACCAAACCCTCACAGAGAATAAGGTAGCTGAATTTGATAATATGGCCTAGGTCTAAATGAAATATGCTTTGATTAACTCGTATACTTTTTATTTCATGATTTCCTAGTTGCTTAAATGCATTGAGGCATCCTTTCTTGTGTGGACCAAGATGGCGTGTGGACCCAACAATGGACATGATCAGATGGAGTCTTGGTTCAACTGCAGTTCGAATTACAGAGGAATATATATATGGCATGCAGCAGGTTTTGTGAAATCTCTCCCTCTAAATTAAGTAAATTTTCCAGTTTCTAAGCAAAGAGAAACCTGAGGTACTTATTTGATTTCTGGTAATATGTATTAGAGAATTTGATGGATGTGGGGAATGTTTTCTCTTTCTTTCTTGTGATGAATGAGATTCATAAATCTAAACTTACAGTTTTGGTTTCTTACTGTTCTTCTGCAATTTCCTTAATCAAACGATAAGCATTCCTTGTTTTATAAAAGGGCTATAAAATATGTTGTGGATATTCATCGATAAACTTATTCAGCTATTAAGGTCAACCTCAGATTTCTAGATTGTGTACTGTCTTGGCTATTTATTTTCATGCTAAGTTTCTTACACCGAGTCTGAATACTTTCTTAGTTACTAATTATGTTATGGCAAGGGAGGAACTAGATGCCTTCTATTGGATCATTACTTTTTTTCAAATGATAAAATTGGTATTCTTAATATATGGCTAGTTATCCAATGTCTTTCCCATTTTCCTTTTTCATTAGAATTCCTTGATTTGTGGCCACTGTGCACGAAATTCTGTTCTTTGAAATATGCGTGAGATGTGATGGAGAACTTGAGCTACTGACAATTTCCATTGACCTCATTTGTATATTTTATGTTCAGAGAAGAAAAATATCTCATTTCATTGAGCTAATGGAGATGTCGAATCCTCATTCAAAACCAAGGGTAATAAATTTCTTGATCAGTTATTTCATTACCACAGTTTCTACTCATTGCTTTTCCAGTCTTATCACGTGGGAGAATATACATTCTTGTTATTTATACACTGCACCATGGAAGTAGTGCACAACTAATACTGTGAAGAGAAAACAGCTTATAATGATCAATTAATACCTTTTAGTAAAACAACTAATACCATTTAAAATTCACTTGAATTGAACGGTGCAATTGGTGCATAAAAGTATTTATCTTTATAATTTTAATCCTGGTTGAATTCAGAATTGGCTGGGACTGCTCCCTGGCAAGTGGCGTCTTCTATACAGCACAGGGCGGCACATAGGACTGACCCTCCGACAACCAACAACCCGAGTCCTTATCGGCGATGTGCATTTGAAAGTAACCAAGCTCTCAAAACGACATGCAACTTTTTCTCTAGAATCAGAAATTGGATTTACAGTAATGCAAGGTCAAGATTGGCCCCACGACAAATCAGGAACACATGGAAAATTACAAGCCACTTCTCTTTCCAAGCTGAGAGCCGGTAAACGGCTATACATAAAGGAGGAAACGGCCACCAGAATGTCTGCACCCACACCAGATGTGAGTGATTCTATACTGGAAAAAATGTCCAACAAGAAGTGGGGGAAGATCATTCCTATAAAGGAATTCCCTTCGAGTCTACCCGTTGCCAAACTCATTTGTTCTGAAGTGGACATTACACTGAGGTTGGATGAGCCATTAGCAAGTGATACTACAGCTGCACAAAATGTGATTAGGGAAGTGAGAATGCAGGTGCCTCCTGAGTTGTTTGATGTTTCAAAAATCGTGTGTGGAACTTATGTAGATACTAGGTTGCTTGTGCTTCGCAGCGTGAATGGTTCTGCTCTGTTGTTCGTAAGGGCCCTCGAAAGTTGTAAATAAACCTCTGTATTTTGTATCATATTTACAAGTGAAACAAGATATCTGACTCTGTCCGTGTTTATACTTCTCAATCACTTTCCCAATTATTAATGATAATATGATAGGCCCAAGTCACAAGGGATATGCTTTTGTAACAAGATTTGCCTTCACAGGCTATTAAGGAGCTTAATAATAGAAGGTAGAGACAAAGCTCATCAAGATACAAATTCAACATGCGGTTGGCATTAAGCTTTACTGAAATACATCAAAATTTATCAATCCAAAGAAAACAGGCATCGTGACTTTCTGAATTATTCAAGTTAGACAACCTAATAGTAATCATCATGGTGACATTTTGCATTCTACTTTAAGAATTGGTGTATCAACTCAGAAAGATTTTGAGTTTTGAATCCACAGTGTTCGTCATTGGAACATTTTGCATTCCAGATAAAGAAATACAAGAGGTAGCCCACAAGTTTCTGTTCATAAACTCAATAAACATGATACGTGGAAAGAACCATCAATTCTGTATTTCAAATTGCAAGATATAGATAAGAAGAGAGATCCTCTCATACACTGATTACTTTACTATAACAGATTATAGAAAATCTAAGTAAGGTACAATTCACTCCATGAATTTGATGTATGGTCTTTCAAATTGTTTGTGTTACTACTTATGGAACTAAACTTATCATGGCAGCACTGCGTTCCACAAGACATTGTCATTCTATAAAATGTATCGCAATTATTTTAGCATTATAGGCATATATCAACTACTACTAACCTTCTCTACCTCTTGAGACATGACCAAACTGGGCCATGAGTCTCACTCTTGTTTTATTTTAATCAAAATGTGACTCATCTAAAATCAAAATTGCACAATTCTAGTAACTATACAAAGTATGAATATTCAATATCAGAAAATAGCAACTTCTTCCAACTTATTTATGAACATACTCACAGAGTTTCACTAATTAATACTAAGCAAAACTAGTAATATTCATATACTATATGCACCAAAACTTCACGATCAAGAGTGAGAGACTTTGAAATATTGGTAGCCTACTTAAAGTCCTCTACCGGTTTTTGTTTGAAAGAAAGATGAAACAGCAAATTCCTTTAATATATGGACATACTATATACTATGCAGTACAGAACTGATCGAAACATTATTTTAAAACTTTCAACTCCGAACAAAAAACAAAAGTAGAGCAAGGAATATCTGAGAACTCACTCTGTAGCTTCTTGTCCATTTACCTGTATCCGGAAGAAAAGAAGAAGAATCAGCGAAGGAAAAGGAAAAGATAAGAGATGGTGGAAGATGCCTACTTTTTTAGATCCGGAGGCTGCCCTGATCTGCTCATGCCCAAATCCTAAGCAAGAGAGAATGTAGTTCCTTCTGCCTGGGTTTATCGCGCTTCAAATTCCGTCTTACGATGCGATGCAGTGTAATTTGGACATTGATGTTTTAACACTTTGAAAAAAGTGAGTGTTGATTGTGCAAAATTGTATTACATTTCATGCATGAGACCGTCTTATACGAGTTATTATTATTTATTTTTTTATCATATTTTATGGATACTAATGCATCCCCATTATCTACGTTAACACAAGGGTAATTGGGTAAATATTTTATACAAATTTACAGCATGTTGTCAATCACTTTATAATAGGTAAATTGAACATTTATCAATGATAAATTTAAACCATATTCAAACTAAAATCTAGACGCTATCCTAATGATTTTAGCTTCTAGCTTAACTTGAGCAACAGAGCTCTATCGTATGAAAAGTATTCAAATCAAATGAACTAGTTCGTGCTTCTTCCAATTTTGCTTTGTTCAGGTCAATTGTACCCCTAATTTGTTAAACTCTGTAAGCCAAATAAGTATAGAAATTCCACCCTGGCGAGGATAGCACGATTTTCCACATCAAATTATTTACAGAAACACGAGAATACGATTTGAAGTTCAACTAAAAAATAATTCTGTCTAGTTCAAACACAATTTAAACATGGGATCTACCAAACAATGTAGCATACACAATAATAACCACAATTTCATTTGCAAAAATACATGCTATCAGTTAAATAAATCTGTCTTACAAAATATAACATGATACTGAATTCTAACACAGCATCATAGCCTCATACAAGTATTTAGGGTCATTGCTCCAAGAAATGATTGATCCAATAGGCAAAGTAAAATTTGCTTGGATTGTCCTGCTAAACGTAATACCCACGAGAACTTCAAAAGGGGGCATTTGGATTGCTTCATTCATATCAAACCTTGACGTTGTAGATCAGTGTATGTTTTCTTGTTATAAATATTGCCCTCTTGATCTTCATATTCTTCTTCAAGATCCGGCGCCACTTGTCCAACCCTTGCTTTTTGTTGTATTTTCGTCCAAAGTTCTTTAGCTTCCTGATTATTGATGAATAATGGGATGTATAAGTAACATCAGACCATAGGATATCAACAGAAAAGGTAAAAAAACAGATGTGATTCACATGGACTGAATAATGTTAGAAAGAGTACCTCAATTGATGTAATCTCGTTAAAATTCTTGGTGTTTGGAATGCCAAGACATCGCATCCCGTGTTGGTGTCTCCATTCCTTAAAATGACGCTCGTAAGCTCTACGGCCCCAGTAACTATGGTTCCCGCATATCTCGCATTTGAACTCCTGATAACAATCACAAAAAACAAAAAACACAAATCATATACTTTTCAGCAGCCAAAACTTCTATAACTTATTAAATTCTTGAACTCTGGTTCTCTCTTTTATCAGTTGATAATATCTCTATTACAACATATTCTGTGACATATACAATCAATTTGTGGGTGTAAATATACTGGACTTACCACTTAAAACAAAGGTGCATATATAAATTTTAAATACCTGGCCAAGCCCATGAAGCTTATACAACCAATAAGGTATAGGCTTTCCGTCCCAGCCCATGGGTAATTTCAGGGGATTGTAGATCTGCTGATCTTCATCATCACTTTCAGACTCGGGTTGTACTTCATCCTGCTCGTAGATTTTTTTTTTAAAAAAAGACATCATATGCTGTCAGGATACAAGAAAACCAATCCACAGTTCCATTCAGACAACAAATAAGAAATAGCAATAGTACCTCTTCACGTTCTTGTACAATTTCATCATATGTCAAGGCATGTTTCTTTTCAATATTTTCTTTCGTACGCACAATCGTCTACAGCATGTCAGAAACAAGAGAAATAGAGTTCAGTGTCCTGAAAGGTATGAAATCTTAAATAGCCTCGAAAACGATTAGCTTACCTCACGCAAAAGGTCACACATTTTATTCATCTTTGCTTCAATCAATGCAATTTCATTTGCATCTTCACTTGGTTTTGGGGCCACACCACTACCGTTTTGCTTGGATCTATGCGAGCCTTTAGCAAAATGCTTTCGATCCAACTTATCTAGAGGTGTATGCTGCAACGGATATAAAGAGACAACATAAATATCATGCATAAACTTCACTCACTAGTCATAAAAAGAGGTTGTTGCTATTAATTTGGAAATAAAAGAAGCAATAAATTTCATCATTCAATCACACCAGCTCTGAGAGATTCTATGAGTACGCTATTCTCAAATTTTCTCACAAATTTTATGAAGAGAAGTTTGAAAAGATATTTAAATTTCATAATACTGATGAATATTGGTTACTTACTTAACAGAGATTAAGGAAAGAAGGAGGGAAGGTGGGGGGACCATAATTAGCAAGGAGACAACAAATCTAGTTATATAAAATGGCAAACTAGTAGCAAAAATTTAACAATTACAAAAAAGATGGAAATAAGCAAACCTTTGTAAGAAAAAGTCTCTCTGCACGTTGTTGTATGGTACCTCCTGTCTTCAGACCAAGTGCAGACAATGCCTAGAACAAACATCAGTCAACAACATTATCATAAGCAGAAAAATCATATTGCCAATATACTCTAACGCAACCTTATAACTTTAAACTCAGAAGTGATATAGAGTGAAGAGACATGCTATGCTTGTTAAGCCAATTTCAGATGGTATAACAACGACGATTGTGCATAAAAACATACAAAAGTATCCCTCTGACTTCATTCATTGGACTATCTAAATCCACAGCTTGACTTATTTAAAAGGAATAACTTTAGGCATACCTCCTTTAACTTCTCTTGTCCTACTTCCATTAGCTGTTCGACGGTACTGTAATAATCAAGATCAATTGTTGCTTCCTTTTGCTGGAATTTACCATCGTGATTTTCAATCTCCCATCCTTCTATCAGTCCATTGCTCCACTGCTCTTCAAATTCAGTAAATACCTGCCAGAAACAACGATTTTCAGAAATTTAATATTGATTACCAAAACCATCTGAACTCAACTATAATGTGAACTGTTAGGGACAAGGCATCTGCTTCATGGCATCAAACAAGAGAGTTTCTCTCACAATAGAGATAGCATAATTCAAATTTTATGGTGGATTAGTTTATTAGGTCAGAGGGTAAAGCATGAAGTTTAGTAAAGCAAAGAGGACAGATTATCTAGCAGTCAGAGCATATGAAAAATAAAACTGAATAATGAACAACAATGAAATTGAAGCTAACCTTTGAAAATATTCTTTCAAGATCTTGCAAAGGTTCAGTCCGCTCAAAGAAGTATACAAGATATTCCACAAGTTTTTGTATATATTCTCGATATTGCCTGTTGAAAATAAGGGAGACATTATTTGGAACTCGAACAAACAATAGTAGACAGAAGACGTTGTCTTAACTAATTTGTTAATGGAAATCCAAAGACATCCCACCCTAGCTCAAAAAAAAAGACAACAACAAAAACCTTAGATCGAAGCAGACATTTCAAAACAAATTAACAGGAGCAACCATACCTTTGGCTTCACACCACTACCAGTATAAAGCAGGACGAATCATTTGGAATACAATCAAACTGAAATCTGAGAAGTGTAGCTTTATACATTCGCAAATACTCAAAATCATGACAGGGCAATCTGATCTGGTCATGGCAAAGACTCAGGAGAAAGCACATTCAATCTGATCTGGTCAAGGCAAAGTCTAAGGGGCCAAATAGTCTATTGCTAACTTATTGTCCTATCCAACCTAATTACTATCAATTCACCTGTACATAATACTGTATGCAGAAACACTACACGATTTGATAGGCTGAGCGGGTGGGAGTATAGTTTCAGCAGAAGAATTCTATTTATGTTTGTGCGATTGTGTAGAGAAAGAGCATGACGCATAACTAGAAGCTAAAAAATATTAGATTATTCTTATTTTTCATATTCAGCAAACCTAAGAAGAAGCACCTTTCACCAGAAATAGAAGAACATTAATAGACAAATGGAGCTCAGAACGCATATTTTGGAGTGAGTCACAAAACAATAACCCTACCTGGTCAACTTGAACTTGCGGGATATCCTCCCCAGGTCTGAAAATATATCAAGATAAGCAGAGTACTCAATCTGCTGTCCAAACTTGGAGTTGATATACTCATTATATAGTTCATGTAAATCAAGGTACCGTCCAAAGGCTTCCTGAAATAAAATCAACAAAAGAAATGACGATGCTAGAAGTAGAGGTATTCTTGCACACAGAATCAATTCCTTAAAAAAAACAATATAAAAGATGATGTGCCTTCTTTAGGCAAAGGAGAACCTTATTTTTTTATGGAACAGATCAAAAACTTGTGTTTCATTCGTGCAAGATGTCATTAGGCATAATCCAGCCCACTAGATTATTATAGCTATCATAAATTGGGTTAATCTCAAATCTCCATCAGCCATTACCCATCTTTCATTTCAAACCCTAATCAACTCTTAAACTTATATATAAAGAAAGATTTTTACCTCCCCAGCGAACTCGATGGTTGGCTCCACTTTAAGAAGCTCTTCATACTCATCTGTGGTGTCAACATAGCGTGCAGCTGGATGCCGTCTATGATACTCCCGAATCTGAATTCATCCACAATTATCCATCATCAGACTGCATAATGGTGTATGAAAGCTTAAAATAAGCCTAGTGAATCACATACCTCTTTTAGCCTATCATAAAATGCACTAAAGACATTAACATTCGCTGATGTTGTACTCTGTCCACCTAAGGCAGCAATCTCATCCTTCCTAGAATTGTCTTTATCTTCGTAGATTTCAATCTAACAACAACAAAAAAGTGCAACAAATAGCAAATCAATCACCATAACTAGTACAAATTTACCTAATTTTAGCATAAACTTATGGAAATCATACTAGTCTGTGAGTGGTGTCAGTAATTTGATCAATCATACTGCGAGCTCGGTGGCTCTGGTAAAGGCGGTCTTTGGCAGTGGCCGGCTCAGTTTGAAGATCCTTCACAATGAGCCGCTCGAGCCGCTCCACTTCCTCGTGCGCCGCACGTGTCACCTCCAGCAGAGTCGACGACATGTTTTCTTTCTCTGCACTCTTGATTTGTGGAGGTTTTGTGGAGTGAAACGTAAAGATATAAGACGTCGTTTAAAAGGCTCGTTTTTGTGGCTGCTTGGGCTTAGGCTCATTTATAAAGGGGCAAAAATTCTCGGGTGTTTTTTAAGATAAATATGTTTTAAATTACTATTATAGCCTACAGGAGTATTTATATATTTGTGTTATCTATTATTTATATATCATAAACATATAATAGGAGCTCCTTTTTCATATATAATTTTGGCGCCAATCTTCGTCGGCCGTTGATTGTTTTTATTAGATTAATCTTGATCGTCCATTTATTGCATCAATTACTCATTTTATTTTTTACTATTACTTAATAAAATTAAATACGTCTTTAATGACGTGCTGAATTCAAGGTCCGGGGAAAATTGTTCTCACACCTATTTAAAGAGTCGTCCCATCATCGAAAAGTTTCATTCATTATTTACTGATGATACAATATTTGTGGACTTTGTTTTGTTTTCGTTAGTGATTTTGTTTTCGTTGGGAATTTTAGTTTCAAGTTGTTTAAGAGTTATATACAAATTTTAAATGATGAATTTGTTTTCTGATGATACAATATTTATGGACTTGTGTCGTCTTCGAAATGAGTTTAAGGATGATAGAAAGATTCTTACACGTAAGTTTAAAATACATTATTTTTGATGATACAATATTCATCCACTATTTCACTATTACTTGAATCTCAAGGTCATTTCCGGTTTATACTGAAAGAAGATGATGATGATGCTTCTTATTTGTATTTATTCATATTATGGATTATTTTAATGTTAATGTTGTGAATAAGAAATTAGACACTTTTTATTATAGTTGTTTTTACCTAATATCACTACTACTCATATCAAAATATTTGTGCAACCATTTATGATTATCATTGTCGTGTTATTATAATTGATGAATAGATGAATAGATTATTTATAAAATTCAATATATAATATATTATAAAAAATACAACCGTAGATGAGTAGTTTATTTATTTTCTATTATAAAATACAATATAATAATTTTTAGAAAGAGATGTCATAGCCTTACTACTGTTATACATTGTAAAGGATATCTCAACTCTAAACATCTATTAAGTCATCCAATTTTTATAATTTTGTATAATTAATAATCGATGTACCTGGACATTTATTGTATTTTTTAACTAATGTATACATATAATATATATATATATATATATATATGTGTGTGTATTTGTGTGTGTATAAACCATGTAATTTAATAACGACTTTTGCACTTTTCTTATTCAAATATTAATTTCTTCTCATTAATGTATGATTTCCTACAAATACGATTATAGATTTTTGTGTAATTTTTGCCTTAGTCTACTCATACTACTAATTTTTTCATGTTTTAATGTTTACATTAATTACTTATTTTTATTATAAAAAATATATTTATATTCCTTCATGTGATTAGTCTCAATCAATTAATATGAATTGTTGTTATTATTGACTTATAGTTATTATTAGTATATAATAAATCGTATTATTGTATTACATTAGTTAGAAGGGTGGCAAATCGAAATTAATTTTTCATTAAATTTTTTAATATATACTTTTTAATTAATGTGTGATTTGTGATAATGTTTTTATATTAATTCCACGTATTAATTTCTCCCTACTTATGTGCCCTGATTGGATGATTATATGTTATAAGACAATGTTATAGTATTCATTTTTTTCTCAAGAATTTGTTATATTATTTTTCTGGCTAATGATTGTTGCCGTCCATATTTTCATGTAATACAAAATGCAATGATTTCAGAACAGAACCGGACCGGACCGGCCGTTTCGACCGGTTGAACCGGGAACCGGTCCCAGAACCGGTTCGAAAATCTTTAAAAATCGCTTTTTATCGGTTGAACCTGTTAACCGGTCGAACTGCCAAAAACTGTTCGCCCGCTTTTTTGGAAAAAAAAAAAACTGGCTGCAAAATTGTATTTTCGTGATGCTCGCATTTAACAAAGTTGGAGGTTTTGTGGAGGGAGGCAAGGCGTGAGTGAGAATAATGTGACGCGCCCGACTTCAAGCTCAAGAAATTGAAACTTTAGTGGGTCATTCACCACAGATTAGAGTGCATCGCAGATCTCACGGTGGTTCAACAATTCACCGATTGGAAATTGGAATCGGCTTTTTGTTGTTTGCAATGGTACTAGTATTCTGATTGGAATTGAATACACATTTTTTGAGAGAGAGAGTAAGAAGAATGAGTGAGTTATTGAAGAAGAGGGGAGTAAAAATGGGGTTCAAATTTTAAATAGAAGAAATAATTAAAATTTTGTAATGTGGATTTGGTCAAACAATTTGTAAAGATTAGAGAGAGCACGTGGTGATGTGATTTGCGGATGAACACTTTGACAAAGATTGGGGTGGAAATTACAAACAAATTAAATAAAAAATTAAAGTATAATATATACTTCATATTATATATTCCAGATAACGTGTGTTATTATGATTCATATTAGTATTTGTTGGTTATTGAGTATCAATTTAAGTATTTATAGGTGTATATATATTTATTTTATTTTTTAATTAAATATAGGGAATATGAAAAAAAAAAAATTAAGAGAAACATTTTAAGCAGTTGAACCGGGTCCCGAAGTTGAACATTCGACCGATGGTTCATCGGTTTGATCAATAGGTTCGGTTATGAAAAACTTGACAAAATGTACTAATTTTATGTATGTTTTTATACATTTACTAATTAATATTATTACATGTGTAATGTATTACTTTTATATATATATATATATATCATATATTTTACTTAATCGTTGATATTTAATAGCACCTCCATAACCTAACCGTATATAGTTTTGGTGTTACATTTTATGGTTGTCCGATCTATTATGTGTTGTATATAAATCATGTAATTAAATAATAATTTTTGTGAAGTATTATTTTTTTATAAAATAGGTCTACTCAATACAACAACAATACCAATATAGAAAATTATAAAAATTAGGTTCATGTTTTATAAGAGTTATATAGCGTGTATTATTTTACAAAAATAGTAAGTATGTTATGCATCTCATCCTCTAATACTAATTGATTATTGGTTGACTTCAATCAAGAAACTCATTATGACATGTACTATTTTATGAAAATAGTAAGTAGATTAATTGCAATTTATGATTAATTATTTATAACTATCAATACTTGATTACATATAGTTTCTGATTAGTTATTTGATTGGTACATTTAAATTTCGTTTTCAATGTAATGTGATTTACAATTCTTATATCATTAATTTTAGTAGCAGGTTGTGTATTACTTAATCGATTGTTTTTACTCTTAATTTTAAGACAATTCTTAGTGACTTAGTTTTGAAGTTAGAAACTTTATCGGATTTTTATGTGATACTAATGAGATCGTAGCAGAGCATGTACCTATATATGGTTCAACTTTATTTTTTATCTCGACGACAAACCCACGATGTGCATGTTCTATATGGTGAACTGTTCGGATCCTCTATAGAAGCTGATACTGATGCGGCTTATCGGGGAATCAAATACTTGAAGGGAATCTATAATATTAGGATTATAAATTTTAATTCTTATTAACTGTATTATGCAACATTCGTTATAATAAAAATAATGTATGGTAGAAGGCCATTTTTAAAAATATGTTGTATTTGTGTTTATCATACTTACATTTATGGTGCTAATAATCCTTTAAGAAAATTGGAATGTATTCCATGATTAGGAGGTTTCTTTTTATATACAACCTTTTCTGCTTTTTTTTCAATATATATATGCACACTATATTTTTTTTATCTTTTAGTATTTTTTTTTTGTTTCATATTCAAGGTGATAGGATTCATGTTACCATCAAGTCATATCATTTTGATAAATACAATGATAATATTGGGGAAGACAGATTGTACACTATTAGGAATTTCATTGTCACTACTGCAAGTCTTCCTTTAAGACAACCATAAAAAATTTTAAGATCCAGTTTATTTCTAATACTCGAATGGTTCAAGCAGTTGATGTTGATTTTCCTTACAACATGTATCTTTTTGGGGACTTCTCACAATTAGCAATTGATAGTGAAATTGATTAGAATCTTCTTACAACATGTATCTTTTTTTTCTGTTATTATTAATTTTTTTATTAAATGCTGAAATCTTCGAAAAAATTATTTAGCTCCAAATTTTTCTTTGTGTTGTATGCAAGAAAAAATCCAGTTGTCTTTAATGTCTCAAATATTCCATTACTTTTTTCAAAATTTGATATTGGGTCATAGTGTTAGAAGCAAACATTTTTTGGATAACATTCGTTTATTCAACAATATGTTTTCTTTTACATCTTTAGGCAGAACAATTGATAGAAATTTAAATAGAGGTAATTCTCCTCTGGTGTTTTGAATGCATGGCCAGAATTATCATAAATTTGGTAGTTTACTTTGGAGTGGTTGTCTTTGCACCAAAGATATGCCCAAATTTCTACATATCGACATTAATAAACTAAATTTATAATAAGATCTTTGAGGTAAGATGTTTTTTATTTTTTGAATGTTATATCGTATTATTTTATCTTCTATGAAATTGTAAACATATATTTTTGTAATATATACTTTTCAAGTCAGAGGATAATATAAATACAATCCAAAGTGGAATTGTTTCCGACTTGAAGGAGATGTTGGATAACAACAATGTATTGGTGCTGAGGTTTAGAACTGCTAGAGATAGATTCAACACTGGTCATAGAACTGTAATTATGCAATTAATTTGTAGTAGAAGTTATGATCAAAGGATGCACAATTTACCTACATTTTCAGAAGTTGTTGTGGTTATTGGTGATCTTGATAGTACTACTGGGGTTCGTGACATTATCATTCAAACCTATTCTGGTATATTGCAACGTATAACATAGTTGAACCCGTCTTATCTTGCTTTGCAATATCCTCTTCTTTTTCCTTATGGTGAGGATGGATATAGGGAATACATACAATTTTCTCAATCTGCATTGGGAAGGGTTGGACAAAGGACCGTATCGATGTCGAGAGTTTTTTTGCATTTCGTCTTCAAGAGAGGAATTGAGGGTCGCCTACATTATTATCTTGCAAGAGGTTGACACAACAATTCATTGTAGATGCATATACAATGGTTGAATCTATATAACTTTTATACATAAAAAAATCATCAAAAGGAACTTCGTTGTGATATGTATGTTGGTCTTCAAGATGTTTATTTGAATGGAGAGAGGAAATGAAGGGTTATTGATAAACGTATTGTGTTGCCTTCTTCATTTACTGGAGGTCCACGGTACATGATGCAGAATTATCAAGATGCTATGGCTATTTGTCGTTGGACTGGTTATCCACAGTTCTTAACATTTACGTGCAATTGAATGACGTAAATTGTTCATTATATGTTCAGATAAAGTCAAAATCTCAAAGATCGTCCGATATTGTGTGACGATTTTTAATGTTAAATTGGATAATCGATTCGTGACATTCGCCAAAGTAAAATATTTGGAAACGTCAGGGCAGGTACACAATTTTTTTTACTTATGTTTTATTTATAATTATATTATATTTTAATAATAATTTATTATCACGCATTAAATGTAAAATTTTGTAATAAATTTTATATATTATTTTGCAGTTTTGTATACTGTGGAGTTTCAGAAACGTGGGTTGTCTCATGCACGTATCTTGATTTTTCTTAAAAATTATAATGATGCTTCTTCAGGCAATGATATTGATCGCATAATTTCAGCTGAATTACCAAATGCGGTGAATGATAAACAATACTTTGAAGTTGTCTGTGATTTTATGATGCATGGTCCTTGTGGTCCAACTATTAAGTACTCTCCTTGCTATTCTAACGAAAGTAAGTGTACAAAGAAATTTCCATAGAAATTGTCGTCTGAGAGTTCATTTGATGATGATGGATATCCTATTTATAGGCGAAGAGACGATGTAAAAATCGTGAAGAAAAAAAATGTTGTTTTAGACAATATATATGTTGTTCCTCATAACAGATACCTTCTCTTAAAATGCGGTGCGCGTATTAATGTTGAATAGTGCAATCAATCTAGAACCATTAAATACTTATTTAAGTATATCAACAAGAGTCATGATCGTGTGACTGCTACTTTTGTTAAAAATAATGGGGAGTCTAATCACACAACAGATGTTGATGAGATCAAGATGTATTATGATTATAGGCATATTTTACCGGTTGAAACTGCTTGAAAATTATTTGGTTTTAAAATTAACTACAGGTATTCACCTGTTGAACGTTTGGCATTTCATCTTTCAGAAAAACTGAATGTTGTGTTCAAGGATACAGATTCATTAGATTCTATTTTGGGCAAACCAAGTGTGAAAATTAACATGTTTTTAGCTTGGTTTGAATTGAATAAGAATTCTGATGAAGCCGCTGAATTGACATATGCTCAAATTCCTCAATTTTTTATTTTTAAAAGAAAAATAAGGACGTGGGAACCCAGGCAGAGGGGGTTTGTTGTTGGTCATATTTTTTATGTACCATCTGGTACTGGTGAGGCCTATTATCTGAGGATTATGTTGAGCGTTGTTATTTGACCTAAGTGTTTTGATGATATAAATATTTTTAGAGGAATAGTTTATGGCACATTTCGTGATGTGTGCTTTGGTAGGGGGTTGTTGGATGATGGTAGAGAATATACTGATGGACTTGAATAGGCTAGTGTTTGGCCTCTGCATTATCAATGAGATCTCTTTTTGTTACACTTCTCACTTGCGGATCTTTAAATAATCCATGTGAGATATGTGATAAATGTTGGAAATATCTATTTGATTATATTTTGTACAAGAGAAGAAAAATAATGTGGTATCATGTATTTGTTTATCTTTTATATTACACATTCTTTAAATTATACTCCATCCGCTCCATTATTATACGTACACTTTCCTTATTCTTCCGTACTAAAGTTATTGCACACTTTCCTTATTTAGATGTTTTGTTATAGTAAATCATAATTATATAATTATATTATTTTAGTGTTTCAAATAATGTTTTTTTATATTACTGGTGTATATTATGTCATGTTATATATATTATTTGTAATTATTTAATATCTTATTAAATAAATCGTTTATTACTTCGTGTATATTTTTTAATGATGATTTTTTCTTCTTCTTATGTTTATAGAGTTGAGATTGACGGATGATGAGATCAAGAATTGTTGTCTTTTAAAAATCGATAATATGCTGCATTATCTTGGTAAGAGTTTGCATGATTTTGATGGGATACCTGTGACAATTGTTGGTAATAGTATAACACTTCGTAATAGGATGATTTTGACTGAGTTATAGTATAATAGAGCTGAACTAAGGATGGAGTATGAAGTTTTGCTAAGGAGATTGAATGATGAGCAATGTATTGTTTTTGATAAAATAATTAGATCAATATCGTCAGATTTTGGTGGAGTGTTTTTTATATATGGTTATGGAAGAAATCGAGAAAAACTTTTTATGGAAGACATTATATGTTGGACTGCGATCTGAAGGTGAGATAGTATTGAATGTAGCATCCAGTGGCATATCATCACTTTTACTTCCTGGTGGACGTACAACGCATTCTAGGTTTTGCATTCCAATCAATTGTTTGGAGGATTCTACGTGTAACATTAAGCAAGGTAGTCACCTTGCTGAACTTTGATTAAGTGCAAACTCATAGTATGGGATGAAGCTCCAATGGTTCACCGAGATATTGTATTGAAATATTAGATACATCATTGAGAGATATCATCATGCATTGATCGATCCATCACGCCTCACGAAATACCGTTTGGTGGAAAGACAATTATTTTTGGAGGAGATTTTCGATAGATCTTGCATGTCATCCCAAAAGGAAAGAAAACAAGACATTGTACATGCCACCATCAATTCATCCGAATACATGCCTTTATTTTGAAGTTGACAAGAAAACATGAGGTTGATGCACTTTGATTATGTTCAAGGGATGAATGAAATAAAATTGTTTTCTGAATGGATTGAATCAGTTGGTGATGGAAGTATAGTGAAAAGAACTGATTATGGTTCTAATATTATCATCCCAGATGATATTTTTTTGAAAGATTGTGATGATCCAATTGCTTCTATTGTTGATTGTATTTATCCTGATTTTAAATCTAGTATGTACGATCACGAATTTTTACAGGACAGAGCTATCATTGCCCTGACACTTGATTCTGTTAAATCTATAAATGATTACATGGTTCGATTAAATAAAAAAGAGTCTCGCAAGTATCTCAATTCTGATATTGTTTGTAGGTTTGATTCCAATTTTGACTCTCTAGATAATGTTCATACTCTTGAGTTTCTCAACACTTTGAAATTTTTCGGTGTGCCCGACCATGAACTTAATCTCAAAGTTGGAACGTATATTATGTTGTTGAGAAATATAGATCATTCAAGGGGATTGTTTAATGGGACCAGGTTAGTTTATTATTTTTATTTATCTTAAATTTATTATTTAATGATATTTACCATTTCTTATAAGATTAATTTTACAATTTTTTTTTTTTTCTATATATATAGGTTGGTATTCACTAAAGGGTTGAGTGATAGAGCAATCGAAGCTAAAGTTCTTAATGGTAAAAAGATCGATGAACTAGAATTGATACCTAGATTGTCGCTGACTACTGCTCGATCCTAGGTCACCGTTCAAGTTTATACGTAGACATTCTCCATTGGTTGTTTCGTATGCTACGTTTATAAATAAAAGTCAAGGACAATATTTTTCACATATTGGAGTATTTCTTAAGAAGCCGTTGTTTAGCCATGACCAGTTTTATGTTGTCGTTTTGAGGGTTACCCAATGGCGTGGTTTGAACTTTGAATAAATGTTGTAATAATGATAGTTTTGAACATAATACAACAAAAAATGTTGTATTTCAAAAAGTGTTCAAAATGTTTAGAATTTTGGAATTATATTATGATTTTTTTTTTTGTTTTGTTTTGTTATGTTCATTGTTTTTATTTGAAAGGGTGAATGTTATTTTTTTTAAATAATTGATTTTTTTAATTTTTTTTATAATATAGTTAATGTTATATGCATGTTTGTTAATTTATGTTTGAAATTGTATCTATTATTTTGATATGAAGAGTTAGAGAATGAGAATCAGTTATCCTTAAAATTACCGTTTTAAAACCAAAATTTTCAAGTGGTAAAAGGAAGCTCACGTTTTCGAATCATCTACACAAACTTCGTGAAACACAATAGTTATTAAAATTTATTTTAACTAATATATATTTTAGTAAAAAATAAATACATTTTCATGATTAAATTACCAATTAATATGATAATTAATATATAAAAACTTATTTATAATCTATAACTTGAAGTGATATTGAAATAAACAACAATAAAATAATAAAAATGAGAAAATCTTTATCTATAAAATATAACAATACTAATGAGTTCCGTTTGGCAAATCTGCGTTGACAAAAAAACTAGTAATAATGTTAACCTAGGACTAAATTTAAAAGTACTTGAATTTTTTTACGTCAAATTGTTAACAAATTAAGAAAATGTTTATAAACAAATATTACTCCTCCATTCTATTTTTTTATTATCCGATTCTTCAGAAAGCGGAGATTAAGAAAAAATATGAGATAATAGTATTAAATGGTGTAAAGTGGGTAAAGTGAGTTTAGTGGAGGGAAATAATAGTATTAAATGGTGTAAAGTGAGTTTGATAGAGAGAAATAATAATATTAAATAATATTGAAAGTTGTTTTATTTCCATTTTAAAAAATGGACAAACAAAATTAGGACGGCTATTTACGGAAAGTGGACAATCAAAATTAGGACAGAAGGAGTAACAAATAATTAATCGGTCTAAAATTTTAAATTATTAAATTTTTTCATAAAAATTATTATTAGATTTAAAAATATTTATTTAAATTTGTAACATAATCAACTAAATTATGATGATTTATGATGTTTTTTTTGTCACAAAAAATATTTAGATCTAAATTTATAAGTAATAAAATTAACCCAAAATCTAATATATTAATAATTGACCCCACATGTTCTTAATTAATTGCAAAATCACCCAACTTTTCAATCGACTCTTCGGCACTCCTAAACTGCAACGAAAAGTTGATTTGATGAGAGAAAAGAGCTGAAATTGTTGAGAATGTGGAAATTTTCAGATGATGCAGATGAAGAGGAGCAAAATTACTTCGTTGAAGGGACTGAAGGTCTCTGCTCTCTCTCCCCCATACAGGTAATTTACCATCATCATACTTAAATAATTAAATCTTCAGTCAAAAGTTAACATTGCTTGTGGATTTAAGCAGAGGATTTACGGGTTTGCTGCTTGTTTACTAGCTGGATTTGTTTGTATGTTTATGGTATGAAAACCCCACTTTAAATCTGCACTCGTTTCAATAAATCGTATATTCAATTGTAGTAAGAAATCCAGCTGAAATATAATCAAATGTACTAGAAATTACTGATTGAATTTTGCTTGCAGTCACTGATCGTGTTTGCAAAGCCCATCAAATTTGCGTTGTTGTTTACCTTTGGCAATATGCTGGCGATTGGGAGGTATGTTATGATCCAGATGGGGTGCTAAGTGTGAATCACTTCTTTTTATTGTTTATTTGCGTTTTTTGGAGCTAATATATATAAAAGGAAAATTATATCCTCAGATCACAGTAATAAAATTTAGGGGGAACTTGGTTTAACTTCTTCAATGGTAATGGGTTATAGGAGTCACGGGATATTGAACTACGATGAGAATGATGGTTATGTGGTTAGTGTATTCCTCTAATCTTTGAATAAGTTCAGACAAAAGTGATTGTTGGTTGAGGAATAGTGAAATGATTGAGAAGAAATGATTATGGGGGAGGAGGTAGTTGATCAAAATTAGGCAATGATTAACGTATTTTGATTCTCATTACCTCATATGAAATATGATGATGGTGAATTAATCATCTTTTATTCTCATTAACCACCACAATTACTCTATATTCATTTTCATTGTCATTCCCATTGAATAATTATGAGCCAATTGCCCCCTAAGAATGTGTTTTCTTACCTTTTTTTTTTATAGTTCGACCTTTCTTGTTATTAGGTGAAGACATGCATTTTCCTTGCATTTGCTGTTTTACTGTTTTGCTTTCTGAGTTAGGATCTCTGTTTGGCAGCACAGCTTTCCTCATTGGACCTGGGCAACAGTTTAGAATGATGTTTGATAATGTCCGACTATATGCTACCGCAGTTTATGCTGGCTCCGTGATTTTGGCTCTTGCTTGTGCACTATTGGTAAGTCTATCGGGTTTTAACTGGATATTGCAACAAAAATTCTTGAAAAAATATGTGCAGCCATTTGCAATTGGAAACACTTTTGACAAGATTTTTAATAAAGATCCATGTTCCTGAATGTAATATTAGGAAATTAATTGCCTTCTGTATTTTACCTAAATTGCATTGTCTATGTACATTTTCTTGGAACCTTATGCACATGACTGGGTAACATTTTTCGAGCCTAGGAGAAGAAAGTTAGATGCTAAATCTCAGTGATAATATACAGCATCCTAAATCAATGGAGTTAATTTAAATGCATGTAGAAGTCCCTTATTATATTAGAATTGATTTCTAATGCTTCTGAACCTGGAAGTGTTTTACCAAAAATACTGAGGGAATATTTGGCTGGCTTGGGGTTTTCTTGTCAACTCGTTTGCTTCTATGTCCGTGTGATTATTAGTATATCATTACTAAGTGAAGCATCTTATATGTTGCAGATCCACAGTAAGATTCTTACGATTTTCGCTGTAATATGTTAAATTTGTGCCCTTATCTGGTAAGTTTGTGTTTTACATATGTTGCTGCATTCTGTTGTTAACATCTATATCAACATTACACATGCATTTCATATGATTCTGTTGGTGTTTGTACATTTGATAGTATTTCTAGGAAACAGATTTATATGCAGGAAAGCATGTATGCATGTAAGTGTGTGTGTGTATTCAAGTTAAAGTCTACAAAGGTTGGAATGAATTTTCTATCAGTGAACTACGGACTTCCAGTATACTGCAATAAAGCTGCATTAACACTTGAACCACAATTTACTATTGTTAGAAAGGATCCAACTTAAATTTCGATGACAAAAAATTGCAAGATAGCATATTATCAGCTTTCATGAAAATTTTCAATAGATTTGCTGTTTTTACTTTTGACCACTCGAGTGAAGATCCCAAAACATCACTTGAAAGTGAAGTGCATGTAAATTCTCTCCGTAAATAAGCATGTATACAGCACAAAATTTATTTGGCCTTATCGCCTATTATCATAATATATTTTACAATTATTGCTAGGTCTAGATTTTCAACAAGAGGCAGAACACACACACACACACCCGAAAAGTAATAGGAATAGGAAGTGTAGGTCCCGAACGGGTTTAGTGAGGGCAGAAGTCTAGAGGGGAGGGGTGAATAGACTTCTGAAGATTTTTTCATGCAGATCGGTGTGAGGCGATTACCGATCAGTAAGCGAAGTGAATCGGTTTGGGTCGATAACCAACTTATCGACGCTCAAGCAGATCGATTCGGTAACTATCGGTTTAATCGATGAAGCGGAAGCTTAAGTTTTACCCGTGTGAAAAACCGGTTTTGATAAATCGATTCCAAGATTAATCTTTTAATCGGCTTTGATCAAGTGTTGGTATGATCGATCGAAGCTTGGTGCTAATGATCTCAACTTGGAATATGTATGCTTTTTAAAGGTTGTGTGCGATTATGTGAATGGGGTTAATCAAAGAAAGAAGTGGCACACAAGATTTATAGTGGTTCGGACAAACCCGCCCCACGCCCCTTTCTTCCCTATCAAAAAGGCACCAACTTAACCAACCGGACTTTGTTTTATGTGTAAGTCCAACATAAAGACAACCGACTAGATGTTTAAAGAGTTCACACTCAACCGATCCCTTAAATCTAACTAGAAACCCTAGTCTCAAATCTTTGCTAAACAACTTACGAACTTGGGGTTTGGGTAAGATTGTTGAGGTTCCAACTATGAAATCTTTTTCTTGTGTATAAGTAATTTAATCAATTTAGATGAAAAGATTTCTATCTTAAGAACTTATGGGATGAACACTTAATGAAAATATTCTTCTTGATCGTGTTCTTGTGCGGAAATCAAATTAGCTTGAGCTTTTGATGGTTTGCGTTTTAGTTAGTTATTCACAGATCTCACTCTAAAGTGTAATCCCATATATATAGACCTTGAAATCAAAAGAGCCGTTGGAGAGCAATTTGAACTTGTTTATATTTGGTAGACTTGCAGGCTTGATGTGACTAAACCGAGAACAGCGTGGGCGAAAAAGCGTGAATTTGTACTTTGTAGGCAACAGAGAGAGGTAAAATCAAATCCCATAATTTTTTGGCTCCGATCATATCGTGTCTTGTTCTTATGGATAAGCGACTTCACTTTTCAAAGGCCTTGTTCTTCCAATTAAACGACATTCTTCTTGTTCAGATCATAGACGTATGACTTGGTGAAACATCGGATTTCACGGAGGTGACTGATCGATCCGGCCCGATCGACCACAATGATGGAGTCTTACGATCTTGGGTTGAACTAGCCCAATAGCGGACCGATGTAGGTCTTCCGGTGCGATCATCCGGAAGTCATCGATCTTGAGTATCTGAGTTAAAACCGTGACCCGGTGAGATATCGGCGGATCGGATGAATCGATCTGTTTTTTCTGGCGTTACGGCACATCCGGATATCGAACATTCTTTGAGTCTTGAGATCGGCCTATACATATTGAGTTCCCTCGATATGTGACCTATCTATTACATCGAGTTATTCTATCAATGGTTATCAGCCCGGTCTCTATAGCGAGTAATATAAACATCGATACCTAACAGTCCGACTGCTCTATGTACAAGTGTTGTTGGAACTTTCATCAAAACTATAAATTTCCCAACAATTTCACTGATGAAAACCAAAACACTTTGAGAAACCAAAACAAATTGATAAGAAATAAAGCAGTTAAGATTATGTAATCGGAAGACAATGAGACTTTGTCTTTAGGATCGAAAAAAAAAACTTTTTCATTAAGGAATGATGATTACATGTTACATCGAGAAAAGTTTGAAAATAAGCGCGGTGATCCTGAAGTAGTCTTCGATTTTTTTTTTTTTAATGAGGGCTTGTATCTTTCGCATCTCTCTTTGATCTTGAGGAACTTTGAAAATCGATAAAGTTTCCATTTGACATCATCGGTTTCTTTGAGGATCGATTATTTTCGTTTCTTTCGGGATGTCAAAGTAGAATCTTTGAAATGCCAAATCTGTCGAATGAGCCATCTGCCTTCTTTTGAGTACACGGAGATGATCATACTCTTGGCGAGTTATTTTTACGTTGATCGGCTTGGCCTCATTCTCCGGGATACTTGAAAAAATCCGGATATTTATTTTCTAACCGGTTGAGGAATTCTTCATCGTGAGATTCTTCTTTGGAACAAGATTAAGAACAAAGGCATCCGAAGCCATTCAACGATCTTGTTCCATTCCTCAAATTTCTTAAAGACAATGTGTTTTTAGGATGATCTCATCAACTTTTGTCGGGTACCAGTTCGTGCGGATTTTCCAAATTCTTCCTTTCTTCTCTCGAATTGAATTTTCTTCAGTCTTCTTCTTGCATTTTTTTTTCGCCATTCTTTTCTTCTTGGCATTTTGAACTTCTTCTATCTATTTCTTTGGACATCTTTTCGGCCCAATATTTTGTGCGGCTCAGATCGGGGGCCGTTTCTTCTCCGAAGTTTGTGATGTCCTGCGATCGGGTTGGTTTTTCTCGCTCTTCCCTTTTGGTTTGATCAAAAAGAGTAGTGAGTGGGAGGTCGAGAACCAAAGTTATTCGATCGCTTTGTTGAGATCTGCAATGATTATGCCTTGAGTTTGGCGGTTAGATTTTGAATCGTTGATATCAGCTCCGTCTTGGATTCACATGGTAGTAGAGAGTGTTGTAATTAGCTTGTCAAGTTTCTATTACGTTAATTCTAGCTTGTCGGTGAGCATTAGAAAAAAACTTGTTGTTTATCCACCGAGTCGGTTTGGCATCAACTATTTTTATCCGGTTTCGGACGCGGTGGACCTGATTTTGTAGAACCGATCTTTGATTGCCCAATGTGGGAAATGGCTAATTCAGCTTTGATCTTTTATTTCGTTGATGGCATCGCGCTTTGATCATTATCGATCCAACTTCTTTCTTTCGGAGATCTTTGAGACAAGATCCGATTTCTGAGGATTGATCGGTGGTGGCGTGTGATGTTGGAACGTTAGGTGTCACTTGATCCGTTCGATTGTTTGTGCCTCCGGTGGTTGGTCATGAACTGCCGGCACGGTTCCTTATCATTAGCGACTCAGATCCTTCGTGATGGCGTCTTTCAAAGAGCCTTGTCATCGATTTCAGTTTTTCTGTTCCGGCAACCGCGCTTCGCGTGGATCGAGCTTTGACAGATTTAGAATATCGGTCAAATTTGGTGATCCTGATTTCGCGCAATTTCGTATCAAGCCGGAAATCGCAAGCTTCATCCGCACCACCCATCCGTTCAACAACAAGCAAGATAAGATCCTTGCTTTTTTGTCGAGATCTCTCAGTGAGGATCTCCAAACCCTCTCTTATGTCAGGACGGGCGACAGTTCGGATACATCTCATCAATTCTGCTTTCTTTAGTCCGTGCGATCAATTTCCGGATGATCTTTGTTGATCTGGATTCGAGGAATGATCTGTCCGCATTGAATTTGATGAGATAATGAAGGTTACGGTTGTCTTGAATCGGAAGGTGGTGATTGGTTCTGATTGGCGAAGGTTACTGCGTGGAAAGAGGTCTTTGTTCCTATGAGTATCTTTTCGGTTTGATCGTCTTGTGAACTAGCAGAGAGAGGTGGAAGAGATGTACCATCTTCCGGTCCGATTGTGCGGTGGTGTTAGTTTTGAGGTTGAGGAGAATTGATTTATCACCAGGCTTCGCCTCAGAGGATCCGATGAAGTCCTTCCCGCCGGCGGCCGCCCGTCTGGAGCGCTTCACCCGATTTTAGGCGCAACAGACCGCTTCCGCGCTTTCTTCTTCATCGGGACCCATCTTCTAAAAGATCGTGAGTCATGAGCTTGTTCACTTTCTTCTTCTTTCTCCGGCCTTTACGGCTTTTTTCTTTTTTTTTTTTCTTGGGGGCATCTCAAAGGGCCTTCCTGGGGGGTCCTTCACCGCTTGAGCCGATCTACCAAGATCTCGCGCAGAAGAAGTTTCGCTTTCGGGCTTTTTCTTTCGACTTTTGGGGGGCGGTCAGATATTATCGCTCCGGTGGCCCAAAAATGACCAAGGATCAGGAAAGTTCTTTTATAGACTTCAGTCCATTCTCGTTCCCATTTGGCCTTTCGCAATTTATCTTGGCGATAATCGGAACTTTGTTGAGATTGGCCGATCTTCTTCACAAATATACCGCTTCCACTATCTACTCCAAATTTGTCATGTTCCCGGAAAGCAGAACGGCCTTTAGGAACCCGTGCGGTCGATGTTTTTCCCTACATCAATTATTGCGTAAACATCTTTATGCGCATTTTGATCAAGTAATAAGATTCGGGCTTAATGCAATACCCATTATTGTTTTTGGCAATATGTCAAACAACAATCGGTATTTTCTCTTGAGCATCGGGCTCCGACAAACCACGAAGTATGATGTTTATCGGCCTCAAGAGTTTTTTTTTCTACGATCATTCGTGTTAGGTCTCCTCAGAATGGGAAGACGAGATCCGCCCTTTTTGGCGAATAGACGGGTTAGGTCGCGATTCGTCGGTACGATTTCACCTGTGGATCGTCGAAGTAGTTCTTCTCTCTCGGAGTATCCAGATTTTCTTAAATTCCTTAGGAATTTAGTGTTTACATCTTGATCATCGATTGGTAGTGAGCAAATAAAAATTCTCAAGCGCCAACCGAGAATTTGCTCGACCTCCACGGATTAGGATCCCGAGTGATATTGAATCGCATTTAACTTATCATCCACGATCCTTTTTGTTAGTTCCGCGTAGTAATAATAATTTTGCCCTATACCGGTGAGTGATCATTCACAATCTACGAGATAAGATAGATTCGGTTAGAGAGTTGTGCATTAATACAAAGAATATCACACAAAGTGACAACTAAGAAGAATGAAGTATAACACAAGAAAAAACATTTAAGATCAATGGATTTACAAAGAAAGATCAAATACACATAAATTACCAGATTTTTTGAAAAAGATGATTTTGAAACTTAGGAAAACGCTTTTGAATCTGAGAGAAGAATCTGGAGTTTTCAGGGAATAAATCGCAAGTTTGTGTAATGAAAACTCGATCGCTTTTTGATGAACTTTATAAAGGCGAGGAGGGAGGAAGAAGACACGATTTTGAAGATCAACCGTTTGAAAAGATTAAACGCCTCCAGATTAAGCGGTTTTGATCGTAGGTCGAGGGAAAAGACGCATTGAAAAACTTTTGGATTTAAAGGCACGTTTAATAGCAGTTAATACATGTACCCGCGTCGCGTTAATTGATTTCACGCAGAGAATACGCCACACGGATAATGGATGATAAAGAAGGCAAATAATATCCGATAAGATCCGATAAATAAGCAAAGAAAAGAGAAAAAAAGCGATCGGTTGATCGATATTGTAATCGGTCAATACTACTTTGTCCATGTTGATTTCATTTTGTTGATCTTAAGATACGCCTATGCCTTAAAAAATTTCCTAACCGATCCTTTTAACCGATCTTTTTCACTTGCATCCGATTTGTTGAGGTTTCGAGCTCAACCGATCTTCCATGAATACGTCGATTACCGCCGATCTCTTTATATGGGTTGAAGTTCCTTCCGTGATATTTCTTTTTCCCATAATCGATGCATCCGATTTTTTGTGGTTTTAAACTCGTTTGATCTTCCTCGTCCGATCGTCGAACGAGATGTATCGATTTTGATTGACCTAATGTTTGATTCTTTTCGGATCAAGTCAATTCTTGGGATAAAGTGTTACCATGAAAACTTACCCAGAAGAATAGTAGTCTATTCCTAAGTTGGTCGCGATTCGACACGCCAGAATTATCGTCTAAATCTTTCGATATGTCAATCGTAGTAAATTTATCCGATTATCGATCGGCGTGATTCCTACACATTTGTCCTTTTTGGTGTAGATTTCTCTAAAGGTTTTGAAAACTTGAATTTGCATTTCAGACCCTTTCTTGGCCTCTATAAATTGGACCAATTGTTTTACACAACATAACCCATTCACCATACTTACCTTTTCGTAGAATCATGTATTCCGGTGAACCCTTATTTCCGGTTAAACTTCCCGTGAAACACCTTTACCCCTTTTTCAATGATTTCGAACTTCTCAATTCAACCCTAAATCCCTTATTTTTGTTTTCGTTATCGCCAAAGATTTCTCATCTGATTGTTGCAAAACTTCTACCACCCGCGTGGAGCGGATCTTTGTTGCAAACCGAGAAGACACTTCTCCTACCAGATGACCTTGTGTGTCTATCGTTATGGCGTAACTACCATCAACAGACTTAGTCGAAAATGAGCGTGAGTTTGATATGCGATCTTGATCGACCAACAACCGATCTTCGTGATATCATCTCACCATTTATCGGTGGAGAACCAATCGACTCTCTCTTAGGGCCTCGGCTTAAAAATCCTATTAATGCCGCTCTCGTTCCTTGGAGAGTCCATCGGTTCTTGGCGTAGGATTACTTTTCAAGCCTCCTCATCGCATTAAGTGGGGGAAAAAGAAGCATAAGATCTTAAAGTCTCTCTCTCCTCTTAATCACCCCCTGTAGATCGGGTTTGGGTTTGGATGAAGGTTTAGGGTTATAGTTTTGGGGTTTAGGGTTAGGGTTTTTGGTTATTACTAATGTCTTGACCTCTAAAGGGTCCTTTGTACTTAGATCTTGTAATGTAACGACCTTGGTCTTTATCAATGAAAAGTTCTATTATTCCATTGTTGTGTAAAATTCACGTATCTTTGTGCGATTTTAATAATATCTTGTAAATCTTGCTTTGTTTGAATATCATTTCAATCGACTCATAAAGATGTAAAATAAATCAACCGATTTAATCGATATTTCTTTCAAAATGGCGTTTCCCTTTAATCTCGATAAACCTTACATCCGATCGATTCCTTTAATCCTCGATAAATCCAGTAGATCGTCGATTTCTCACAGTTCGATCTATCTTCCGATCGGTTGAGATACCAACTCAACTGATTTCTTTTTCAATCCGTTAGTCTCTTTAACCACCGGTTCGAGATCATTCCACAAACATTTTAGGTGCATTTTCTCCAAGATCCGTAAGTCCTAGCTCATTGCATAATTCTTCGAATCGATCTCATTTAGTGGCTTGGTTAGAATATCGCCTTTACAGATATCGGTGTGAATCTTTTCCATTCTCGATATTCTTTTTTCAACATGATCTCTTATAAAATGATGTCCGACATCCACGTCTTTGCATCTTGTGTGTAGAACGGGATTCGAGTGATTGCACAAGACTATTATCACGCGAGTAAAAAATAGGTACATTGTGGGGCTTCAATGTTATAATCCTCGGTTGCGGGATTAAGAAAGAAAGCAAAGGAACAACAATTTCTCGCAGCCTTATATATTCTGGCCAAGTAGATGTCAGAATCGATGTTCCGCTTTTTGAAAACCGGCGAGATCACATTTCCTAAGAACCGACATGTTCCTCGAGGTGGATTTTTTCACAATCTTGCAACTCCATAATCGTAATCGTATCACCCACTAAGCTTTAGATTATCATCTCACGGGTAAAATAAACCAAGATTTACCGGCCCCTTCAGATACTTTAAGAATTCGCTTTTAGTCGCTTTCTAGGTGGCTTATCATCGATTTGCTCGAAATCGCACATACACCATCGCTGAAAGGTTATATCGGTCTCATCGACAAATGTATAAGAGAGATCCAATGAGAGCCCTATATTCCTTTCCGATTTGTTTTTCTTACCATCCTCATGCGGATCCATCTTGAATCCACCATCATAGGAATTTTAGCTTCCTTACAATTTTGAACTCAAACTTATTAATAAATTCCTAGTGTACTTCTTTTGGCGGATGAATATTCTTAAGACTTTGCTTCACTTGAAGACCCGTAAATTAAATCATCCGACCCATCATGGACATCTCGAACTTCAGCACACGGGTTCTTTAATCTTTCACATAGACTCTTTGTTAGGAGATCCGAAGATGATGTCGATCCACGAATCCCGAACCATCGGAATATCTTTTCCATCTCTACATCGAATAAGGTTCGTCGCCTTTATTCGCTTTTAGTGAACCCACTATTGATCAAGAATCGGAGAGAGTGTATCATACCAAGCTCGGAGGAGCTTGTTTTCGTGCCGTAGAGAGCTTTTCTTAAACCGGTACACTTGGTTGCCGGTTTTCAAAGCCCGGAGGTTGTTCGGCGTAAACTTCCTCCGCTAGTACCGGGTTAAAGAAAGCACTCTTTTACGTCCATCCGATACAAATGTGAACCCTCTGGGAAGATATGCTGTAAAATGCCGAACGGCTTTCTAAAGCGAGCAATGATCGCAAAGGTCTCATCATAATCAATTCTAGCCCGATTGTGAATACCCTGAAGAACAAGTCTTCGCCTTTTATTTCCGGTGATGACGTTTTTTCATCTCTCTTGTTCTTGAATACCCACTGCGCTAATAACGTCTTGATGACTTGGTGCGCCTACCGGTTCCCAAACTTGATTTCTGTCGAACCGTTCAACTCTTCTTCCGCATTGCCAGAATCCACTTGCGTCTTGTAGAGCTTCCTCTATTGTTGGTTCCTTCATGTACGCGGATCGCGAATACACGGCACTTTCACGTCGATATCTAGTTTTGACTTTATCGGATGGGTCTCCGCCATCGATCAGTTGATGACCGGTTATCCGCGTCCTTCGTTACGATTTGCGTTTTGGAGAACATCGTCCGATTTCGATAAAATTTCATTACTAGCGATTGGGGAGTGGCGAAGTTATGATCCACTTGATAAGAACAAGTCTCGGTGATGTTGGACTCATCATTACGATGCTGTTCGTGAGAACTTTAGATGTTCCGGGAGGCAGGATGGATTCGATTGATCTTATCTCGGTTGTTCGAACTAATTTCATCGGTTTTTAGTGCCTTGGGATCTGCGAATAATCGGTGAATCGGCTAGATCTGGAATGTATATTATTCTGATTTACGATTTTTTTCCTTGATCGTTAGGCGATCCGTTTTCCGAACATCGTTGTTCATTGATGAGTACATCTTGTTCGCTGATTTCAGATTTCGAGGAAGATGCTTCATCAAAGACTACACGGGGTGTTTTTTTTCCACAAGTAGGGTTGGCTGCATTATGAGACCACTGAAGCTTTAGCTAGATGAGGAATATCACAAAGAAATATACCTCATCCGAAGCTTGGCCTCAAAAAGTCTTCAATGACTCTTCCCATTGTTGTGTATGACTTACTTCTCAAAAAAACATGGAAGTAAGAGACACGCAGGTTTTCGTCTTCCACAGTTCATGGGGTGTTTTGTAGTGAGCCTTAGTCAAGACATCCGCATTTCGAGGTATGCGCGTTGATTGATTTCTCGCCTGCAAACGGCGGTATCGTGATGTTCATTAACATTGCGAAAGAACTTTCGAGAGTTCTCCGTCTCCGCTCGCCTACTCCATTTTGTTGGCGCCCTCGCACCGGGATGTTTACGCCAGATACCAAACTTAGAGCAAAAATCAAAGAATAAAAGAGTTTTAAATTTGCAGACTTTATCTCGACCGATTTTTACTACGGTGACACCCTTCTCATTTTGTAATCGCTTTTAATTTCAGTATCTTCGTAGTCGCCCCATTCTTTGTGTAAGAATATAACCTGTAAACTTGGAATAATCATCCACGATTACTAGAGTATATTATTCGTCGCTGAGACCGACCGTAATCTGGGTCCGAATAGGTCCATGGAAGAAATTGCGAAGATCATTGACGCCGTCCCGAATTCCTCGAATGAAGCTTTGACTTGTTTTTTCTTTCCGCATGCAAAGACATGTCCGATCCTTTGAAAATACTTCATTAGGAAGTCCTTCCACTAGAGACGTCTTGTTATTTTGTTAAGAGTTTTAAAGTTGGATGGTACCGTTCTTTTGTGCCGAGCCAATCGCTACTTTTGGAACTCTTGACAATTAAGCATGCATTTTTGGGCAACTATTCCAATCACCGTAGATCGTCCACTTTCCTTGAACGATTAGCAAAATCTGTTGAGTGGCTCGATTCTTGATAGGTATTGATCGATCGAGAACTCAACTAATCAAATCGTTGTCGAGAAGACCAGAAACCGATAGTAGGTTGTCTTCGGACCTTCGACATCTGAGACTCCAATTACTTGTACATCATCATTCTCTAAGGTTTAGAACCCTTTGGTATAGCTAAAGTTATCATCAAAGAGTACACGCTGGCGCTACATTCTATGTAAGAGTAGGGGAGATGTTTCGCTTCCCGGTCGTGTGCTTTGAGCATCCACTATCGATGTACCGGATAGTTGCTTGCACACCTCGCTTTGTTAGCGGAGACCAGCGCGCCGAACACGCAATCAGATCAGGCTTTAGGTACCCCTTTTGGATTGGGTCCTGAGGGGTTAGGATTAGTTTTGGGAATCCATACAAACAGAGCACTTCTATTGTGATCAGTTAGATCAGAAGGCCTGATTTGTCTCCCATACCTGTCAACATAATCATACATCTCTTTACATGCTTTCTGTTTTGTATGATTATTAGTGTGAACCTTGGATGAATTAGAAGATTTGGGATTTTCCCTTTCTGTTTGTCTTCTTCTTATCCAGTGTGGTTCAGGTGCAGCAGCCCTAGATTTCTGATTATAAGGGTAGGTACGACTGCTACCATTAAAAGATTCATATCTTTTAGGCATAGGTGGTTTTTGCAGTTTACCTGGAGCATGCTTATTAGGCAGCTGACCTTGATTGGGTCTCAGATTGTACTTCCCTTTTACAGGTTGTCTTTTCTGATTCCTGATCTGTTGATTAGGTTGAGGTTTCTTCAGAAGAACTGGGTTCTTCTGTTGATTTCTCGGCTGATGCTTTACCAGTTGGGGTCCATTTCTGTTCCCCTTCTGGTTAGGCACCTGCCTTACCTGCTCAACTGGTCCTTTTCCCTTATTAGATACATATTTGGCTTTTGATGTATCTTTTGTAAATTGCCTGAATACACCTTTTCGAGATGAATCGGTAGGGGTTTTTGAGGATGTGGAAGGGTTGTCATAGCCAAGTCCTTCTTATTAATCGTTGTTCAAAAAATAGGCGTTATGTCTTTGCGGTTTTAGATGATTTTGAAAAAACCTCTATTTTCTACGCAGATTGTCCTCGGATGATTTTTAGACTTTACGCTTTTGAACAAATTTCATCGAATTTTGCTTGTAGGATTTTGAAGTCATCAAATTGCTTGTTATTTAATTGCCGGTGATCTTTGATCTGCTTCTCCCGATCGGAAGCTTTAACTTCGAGAATTTTAAATTCTCCGATTCTCCCGAAAGCGGTTTAATTTGATCTAAGTTCGGAGGCTTTACATAGATCATTTTATTTAGCATGGTGATTATTTACGGTCCTTAGCTTATCATTTTCAGCTTCCATTATAGCATAAGTGTTCATCTGATTGAGAGATCCTCAAGCAATTGCTTCGAGTAGAGTCAAGTCAATCTCCCCAAAGGTGTGCTAATGATAGCGGTGTAGAAAACGAAGCGGGTTTCGAGGTTACCGTGATCGTCCTCCCCACATCAGCATCTCATCGTCCAAGAGAATATCAGACTTACTTACAGGTTTCCAACAAAGACCGGCCGACCAAAGTAAGTCTTCACAAGAGAGTATCCAGAGTACTGCAGCAAGATAGAATCGCCAATTTCGACGACGCTAACCACGGCTCTTTCCGCCTTTATAACGCTAGTTTCCCTTCTTCGCTCCTTCTTTCTTCCCTTTTCAAGGCCGTCCGGCATTATAAGGACTGCTTCGCCAGCCAGAAGCACGCCTCGATCCACCGCCTTTCCTTCCGTGAATCACTCCGGCTTCAGATGACCCATCGTGATTTCTTCTCGAGTAAGAGTCTCGAGCTTCTTCACCGATCAAGGCCCTTATCTTCCTTCTCCGCCCGACTATCTTTTTCCCTTTCATCTCGGTGGATCCCTTCGATCATCGATTCGGTTCTTTTCGAGATCCGTCATCGATCTCCTATCTCGCCCCTCATTATGTTGATAGTCCTTATAGAATCTTCGATACTTACCAAGTCGACGCTTTGATTTCTCGCGCAAGTGAAATGACTGCTCGGGCCGACCACTATATCCCAACAGTTGGGCTGCCTTCGTTTCGGGGTTGGTCATTTTTTAAAAGAATCGATTTTGGAAGTCGAGGCTTCAAATGGGCACCCCATCTTCATCCGCTTTGTCTCTCTCTCAATCAAATCGAACTCGGGTGAGCTTTTAAGCGCTCAAGAACAAGTCTGGGCTTCATTTTTGAGACGCAATCCTCGATCACCGTGACCTTCATATCCCACTTGGCAGAGACCCAGAATTTTGTAGTTGATATCTTTATCGTGACATCTCTACCAAGTTCTCGCTTTGTTTATAGGCGTTGTAATTCTTCCATCGAAGTTCGCTTGATGGTTTGGGGCAAGCAAATCTTCTTGATTTAACTTCACCGCGATTAAACATGAGACGGTCACGCCTTTTATCGTTGCTCATTTCCTCGCGATATTTCAAACCAAGTATCCCACATTGCTTTCGCAGATTGGGAGATACTTAATCTTTTCTTTGGTGACCTTATCCATTGTTTTCATGATAATATGCCTTTGATAAGATTCAGAGTATCACGATTCTCTCTTCGCGATCCATCAAGGCCGGCTTTTTTCGCATAAGACTTCCGGCAAAGTATCAGATTCCTCCATTCACAGGTTGTCGCGGATAAATGATGATGGGTCTCTTCGATGACTTCCATCATTCTCCCACTGATCGAGTCTCAGATGGTTGGACATATATATGGCCAACTGCATACCATCGATTGAGAACTTCGCAGATCATGATACATACCGAGGTGTTATCCATGCCGAAAGTGATTTTGGAAAATGAATGAGTTTAAAAACGGTTTTTCAAGATCGATTCGATTGACCACAAAGATTCTTCCTCAAGAATTGATGATACACAGAGTCAATTGGTCGTAGAGAACCAATCGCTTCGATACCAACATGAGGGTCCCTTTAACTAAGTTTAATGAGGGCGTCTAGAGGAGGGTGAATAGACTCGAAGATTTTTCAGATCGGGTGTGAGGGCGATTACCCCGATCAGAGCGAAAGAATCATTTGGGTCGATAACCAACTCATCGGACGCTGAAGCAGATCGATTCGGAATTACGGTTTAACCGACAAAGGGAAGCTTAAGTTTTACGTGTGAAAAAACGGTTTTGATAAATCGATTCCAAGATTAATCTTTTAATCAGTTGACTAAAGTGTCAAAGTATGATCGAGATCCGAAGCTTGAAAAGCAATGATCTCAACTTGGAATATGTACGCTTTTTAAAAGGTTGTCAGGCGCGATTATGTGAACAGTTAATCAAAGCAAGAAAAGGGTGAACACAAGATTTATAGTGGTTCGACAAACCAGCCCACGTCCACTCTTCTTCCCTATCAAAAGGGCACCAACTTAACCAACCGGACTTTTTGTTTTATGTGTAAGTCCAACACAAGACAATCGACTAGATGTTTAAAGAGTTCACACTCAACCCATCCAAAATCGTAAACTAAAACCCTAGTCGAAATCTTTAAACAACTTACATTAACTCGGGGGTTTGGGTAAGATTGTTGAGGTTCCAACTATGAAATCTTTTTTTGTGTATAAAGAGCTGTCAATCACCAGATGAAAAGATTTCTATGCTAAGAACTTATGGGATGAACACTTAATGAAAATATTCTTCTTGATCGTGTTCTTTAAAGTGAATCAAATTAGCTTGAGTTTTGATGGTTCAAATATTGCTCAATATTTTCGTGATCTCACTTAAAGTGTAATCCCATATATATATTTGAAATCAAAGAGTCATGGGAGAGCAATTTGAACTTCGTGCTATATTTGCAGACTTGCAGTTTGATGTGACTAATGAGAAATCTGCATACGAAAAGCGTGAATTTGTACTTTGTAGTCAAGCATGAGAGAGGTAAAATCAAACTCGAAATCACGGCCCGATCATACGCTAGTTTTGTTTTATCGATAGCAGACTAATTTTTCAAAGGCGCTTCTTCCAATTAAGCTTTGACATTCTTCTTGTTCAGAATATAGACGACGATTCGGTGAAACATCGATTTCACCGAGAGGAGTTCGACCGACCAATCGAATACGACCGAGCCAGAGTCTTCGATGCCTATTGACTTAGGCTTCAACCAACAGAATTCTACCGATGAGTCTTTCGTCCGATCATCCGAAGTCATCCGACTTCGAAAGTATCCCGAGTTCGAGCTTCACGACTTCAACCGAGATAGATTCGACCGGATCGCATCAACTGACTTCGCTCTTTTCTACGCTCGCCTCGCTTGACATCGCCTTGTTCTTGAGTCTTGAGATTCGACTCCATACATATTGAGTTCCCTCAATATGTGACCTATCTATTACATCGCTTGTTATACAAGAGTTATCAACCCGCTCTACGCAGGAAGAAACATCACGCCCATCGTGTCCGATCGCCCTATTACAAGTGTTGTCAGAATCCTCATCAAACTATAAATCTC